>JAOTON010002137.1:772500-1086510 GCA_034440635.1 Lepas anatifera
AATTACTGGTGGTATGTATTGGAACGGTAAGTGAAAATAGTGGGTTAATAAAGTGAATATATACGTTTTGTGAAAATGGGGATGTAGGCACTGAAACTTTTAAGCCATCCGGCCCCCTGAAGCCACCGACTCACTAGGCCACCTGGCCCCTAAAGCCATCGACTCACTAGGTCATTCCCCCCCCCCGAAGCCATCGACTCACCTGAGCTTATTCGTCTGGTTTCTGAGAAACCTAATATCCACTCTGGTTTCTCAGAAGCTTATAGAAGATCAATAAGCTTAACCCGCGCCCCACCGGGGTCCGGCGCCACCTTGCCCCACCGGGGCCTATGGCCCCCTCTAACTCCGAAAATATGGGTGTTAGCGCAAATCTGCAAAGTGCAATGAAAGCTCGCGTGAATTCGTAAGAAATTAATTGCATGTTTTGTGCTAGGTAATGGTTTGACCTCCGAGGTCAATTAGGTCAAGATCGGCTATTTTCACTCAAATATGAATGATTAAGCCAACTGGGCATAACTCTTATGTCATTAGAGCTATTGAGGCCTGGTAAGTACATTTGATAGAAATTGCCAGTACTTTTCCGCTATGTGGAACGTAAAGACCTCCCGCTAGTGGTTTGACAGCCAGAGGTC
Source organism: Lepas anatifera (assembly GCA_034440635.1). Lineage (NCBI taxonomy): Eukaryota > Metazoa > Arthropoda > Thecostraca > Lepadidae > Lepas > Lepas anatifera. Next base: position 773,133 of record JAOTON010002137.1, read on the forward strand.
ACCTCGTGACCTAATATGACCTGAGGTCACAAGGTAAAGTGACCTTGCTGTATATCAAATGAAAGCCAGTGACAAGACAAACACGATGGTGTTTGTTTCACGCTCTAGCTATTAGGTCAAACGTTATTGTCAAATACTGTTTTTGACCTCTGGTGACCTTGGATGACCTTGGAAAGTCAAGGGCAAATATGACCCCTGGGATTCGTGAAGGGTGTCCAAAACGTTTTCTGAGCAGTCTGAGTATTTGAATCATTTTTGTGGCTTTTATATATGAAATAGCTTTTCCATGCTTTTCCAATGGGAGGGTCGCCTCGTGACCTGACCTAGGGCACGAATCGAAAATCCCGGATATACACCTTGTAGACCCTGGAGGGTCTGAGTGTGGAAGTCTAATCGATCGACTTTGAAATGTGCTCTTACGAGCTCTAAGGTGAGTGAGGTGACCTTGGTTGACCTGTCTGGTGACCTGACCTTGGGTGACCCGGGGTAAAAATTTCGGGATGATGGGAAATGATGCAGTGAGGTGAGCCCTACCGCGTGCTGCGCCTGTCGTTTTCTGCTATCCCGGAAAAACCTTAGGGGGCCATCATGGCCTGGGCGGTTAAAGGGAATGTGGCACCTTCATAACGTGATTTTAACTGAGATAGCCAAGTTGTAAAGCAAGTCGGAAAGCCCGGTACTCCATATGTCATTTGTCTTGGAACTCGATATTGCCATAGAAAAAAGCTAAAACCTACCTGACACCAACCCTCTCATCAGCCCGTCGCCGGGCGGCCATTGTTGTGAGCTGCTGGTGTGACGACATATGCTGACGTCACGATGAGCATCAGCCAATCGAAGCCCTTGAAGCGTTTCAAGTATGGTAGTGGTTGCCAGATCGTGACATCATCCACAGGGTGATATTTATTTCTTTTTCTAGAGGAGTATTTCAAAAATCGAAATCTTGAGCTTATTGAACATTTTTCAGAGAAATCATGGGTGGTTTCATTATTTTGGCTACAAATACGCCTAATTTCACTAAATTCCAGGATTCGACCAAGGTGCCACATTCCCTTTAAATGAGTCGATGACTTCAGGGGGACCGAGGCTCTGGTGGTCTAATTGTCCACATCCAGATTGGGATGGCATTTATTAACGCTGCTTACTAATCCCCACTGGGGAAGACCGCCTTCTGTGTCCCATTTGGTCCGTTTGAAAGGTTCTTTAAACACCCCGAACAATAGTCTCTGTACCTAATAGTCAAACTGCGCCGGTGGAGAGTAGTCCTATGAAAATTGGACATATGTTGATCGGTTAAAATAAACATCTGGTTTGAGTCTAATAGCGTCTAATAGCGTCTATATAGCTCATGGCATCGGGGCGGCACGAACATGACAACAGTGAAATATTACTTGAAATATCTGAGCTATTTTTAGGGTTAATGTGATAATTGGGTAGCAAAATGCAGGAAGAAGTTCGAACCACCAGGTGCCGCAAGCGCAGCTGCCAACTCGATTTATTTATAGACATAATTCGGCACCCCTGACGTGGTAGAAAACCTCAGCGTCGGGGTGGGCATGATGCATAACACGCGCATTGACGGGGGTCTGAGCCACCTTCGCATTGACGGGGGAGCGGGTACCCACCCCCTAAGATCTCGAGAACCACGGTAGGTAGCGAAAAACGGTAAACGGCGTTGGGCTGCCCATCCACTTCTCCATCGAAAACATTTGTACCATTTTTTGTCAGGTCACATTTAAGGTCACGAGAGGTCAAACATACCGTCATAGGGATAACATGTAAATTCAGATTTTCGGCCATTACATCTGAACAAGTAAAGATAGAGCAAAACGACTTAAACAATATGAACCCTCTCAGCAAGCCAAATCGAATGATATATAATTCGACCTTGCTAGGTCAAATCAAGGATTTGAACTGACCGGAGGTCAGGTCAGGGTCAAATTATATAAAATGCATATCATTAGAACCGCAAAGCCCAAGCCAGTCTAATGCAGCTAAAATAAATGCTCTATCACCATCTGATACTGAGTTATTCCGTAAAAACCATTTTTCCCATGTATTTCCAATGGAGAGGTCATGCCTCGTACCTGACCTTAGGTCATCGATATCAAAAATACCGGAATGTTAGAGAACTCGGTGAGGCCATTATGTGATATGAGTTTCAATCGGATAAGTTCACCCTACTCCGGCTTATGCTATCTTAAACTTTTTTTGAGGTCGGGTCACTTGACCTGTACTGGTGACCTGACCTGACATGACCTAACCTTAAAATTTTTCACAGAAGTTTTAAAAATTATGAGGGAAAAGGTATACCAAGTACGGCGGCGCTACGCGCCGCCGTTTTTCTGCTATCTCCGAAAAACCCGAGGGGGGCGGGTACCCGCCCCCGTCAAAGCGCGTGATAATATGCATGTAATATGCATAATATGCATCCTGAATGCTATAACAGTTTCTGTGACTGACCAGACTGACACATATCTAAGTCATTAGCACTCTTTTAGTTATTGTGTAATCATATATGAAAAGACTATCAAATCTATGGTTTCGACCCCTGAAGTGAGAGGGTATAAGAAAGAAAATTCCAGTCTAACCTAAATGGGGAAAAAATATTGTGCTTTTGTTGCTGATCTGATAAATTGTGAAGAGATACTTTCATTCACAGTTGTCGTATGAGAATTAACACGCGCCCCGCTGGGGTCCCTTGCATGGCGCGCCCCGCTGGGGGGCGTTTTTCGCCCCCCCCTTTGTATCTCGTTCCCCACGAAAGCTAAAGGAAAATTATGGGCGGCGTTCGAAAGCTCTTGACAAGACAAAGACAATTTATAAGTATAAATTTTATGTCAGGTCAATATTGAGGTCAGCATAGGTCAAAGAATGCTCCATAGGCTTACAACAGAGCAGTGTACGTTTCCCGCTCTAGATCTGCCCTCAGAGGAGCTAGAGCAAATATTTATGCATCATTGGATTCCTCTCATCGCTGTGAATCGAATAATGTATAATATGACCTTGCTAGGTTAAATAGTCAAAATTACTTGACTTCGACCTAGGTCAGGGTCACAGAGTGACCTGGTATGGTCATGCTGCATATCAATCGACTCACCGTGACAATATAAGCACAATGCAAGCAAAATGGGAGCTTTCTCTCAATTCAGTGAGAAGTTATTGGCAAAACAATCACTTTCTGCTCCCGTGACCTGATATGACCTTTGAGAGGTCAGATGCTCAAAAACTCAACTTTATGGTCAAAATCGTGGTGAGAATAGACTGTTTAAGGATTTTCAACCTTATCTATCCAGTATTTCCTGAAAACGAGTCCATTCTATTTTTCACCATAGACTTATAATGGGGTGACCAAAAAAATTGACCCCACCTTAGGTCACCAATATCGAAATTTTGAGATAGCAGATTTGTAGTTCCTAATGACCTTATCATATTGTGGAGGTTTCAAACTGATCGGTTTGCTAATGTTTGCTGGGCGCTGCTTCAAACTCGTAATTTTAGGTTTTGAGGTCGGGTCACTTGACCCTGAATAGCTCCTTGACCTGACATGACATTAACTAAAAAATTTGGTCAGTTATGTAAAATTAATCAGGGATAAGGTACCGTAAGTTTCGTTGTTCTGCGTATCTTTATTTTTGAGCTATCTGGGAAAAACTAGGAGGGGGCAAATTTCGCCCCCAGCGAGGTGCGTGTTAAGCCTGAGAAAGTAACGAGTTAGCAGAGCAGAAGCGGTTGTGAATTTCAGCGGGGTGCATCAAAGGAGACCAATGTGATTGACTCCTATTCAGTGTTATACAATCCCCGTGTTTAGGGCGCAAAATAATATATTTACAAGTATTCATGACAGACTCGGCAGCAATTTTACAGATTCGTATAAAATCACGGTGTTCATAAAATTCTTGGAATGCTCAAAACCCCTCGTTTTGCAAAACGGGACCTAGAAATTGCATACCCAGTGCATGCTGTGAATTTGACACCACGAATACAGAGACTCCCCTTCTTCATGCCGGTCGCTGACGTCAAAACATGTTCCCGGGACCGTGCTGGAAATCCCCGCCACATTCCAGTTACGCTCTGCCAGCGGCGTCACCAGGCACCGCAGCAGCGGAGCACGTCACCAGACCCCTGCGCCATCTCCAAGTGGCACCACTCTGTCCTCCACGAGTTCAGGGAGGGGCTGTAGAGAGAGTCCGTGTTGAGTGGTGCCGGTTTCTTGTCATCCTGGCTCCGCCGCTGATGCAGCGCTGTCCCTCACGGTGAGATGCGTTTACCCGCCGCATTGGTGTGTGAGGGCCAGTGGGAAGAACATCTTTGTTCGTGCGACGTGGCAAGCTGACGTCCATAGATCTAACCGATAAAAGACTGACCTGCGCAGATCTCACAGGTGAGACTGACCTGCACAGATCTCACAGGTGAGACTGGCCTACACAGATCTCTCGTATTAGACTGACCTACACAGATCTCACAGGTGAGACTGACCTGCACAGATCTCACAGGTGAGACTGGCCTGCACAGATCTCTCGTGTTAGACTGACCTGCACAAATCTCACAGGTGAGACTGACCTGCACAAATCTCACAGGTGAGACTGGCCTGCACAGATCTCTCGTGTTAGACTGACCTGCACAGATCTCACAGGTGAGACTGACCTGCAAAAATCTCACGTGCTAGTCTGACCTGTACAGATCCCACAGGTGAGACTGGGCCGCACAGATCTCACAGGTGAGACTGACCTCTATTGACAGCAGTGCAGAATCGACCCTTGCAGTGCTGGAGCTGACCGACCGCTGCTGGTGTGACCATGAGTTCTCATTTGGGTGTAGCGTAGAATTCAATAGTGAGAACCTGATTTTTCTACCTCTAGGTTTGAAAAAAAAACATTATATATATATAGAGTTATAGTCATAATTGTTTACAAAAAATATAGTAATAATTAAAAACAATAAATAAATGAAATAAGAAAAGTTTCTCCAATGCTGAAGAATGTCTTCCTACTAGAAAAACAGCTGTACTTGTAAAACGTTTGGTAGACTATTTAACCACGGGGACACCATTCTCGGCCTTAACTTCATGTTCCTTGAATTTTATCTTGTCTTTTATTGATGAAAACTGCAAAGTTAAACTGTTAGTGAATTTTAAACAAGCGCAGTTCTTCTGAGCCTGCTTGGATCCCTGTTTTCTGTGAATTAAGTAAGTTTTGCGAGTTTGGTAGTTATAGCCGTTGATGCAATCAACCCGTGATGGGGCCAACCCTGGTCTTCCCAACCCCTTCGAAATAATTCGGTCAGAAAACAGGTTCCTACAGCATTAGTTTGATGCGAATATGTTATGTGAGTGTTCTGTTATTACATTACATGACCTATAAATAGATGTTTATCTGTTGGTGATTTAAACCTAATAAAGAAACTGAACGGTTCAGCAATGATTACCAATTTTCCCTAGTTTTTTTATCAAAATTTCGGGTAACCATGGTGAATTTACAGCTGAAAGGAGCACTGAACGCTGTCAACCTGGCTGTGTGGTGACTGGCTGACTCCTTCTTGCCGAGTCATTATAACCTGACTGTGTGGTGACTGGGACCCCCCCGCTCCCCTCGCAGCGTCATCGTAACCTGGCTGTGGATGACTCACTGCTCTGCTTGCAGAACCAGTTCTAGCCTGGCTGTGTGGTGGCTGGCCGACTTCTTGCTCTCCCCCTCGCAGGACACTATCCCCTTGACAGTGTGGTGACCCCGCCCTTCTCGCAGGACCGCTGTCATGTTTGCCTGCCGCCTGCTGCTCGCCTGTCTGCTGGCGTGCTTCCTGAGCCCCACCACCACCCAGACGGTCTGCATGCCGGGCAACAACCCCTGCTCCACCTCTCAGCTGTGCGTGCCTCAGCTGGACGGCACCCGCTTCACCGCCAACTGCGTCGACAAGAGCGATATGAAGGTGGTGGAGTACTCCAGCTCGTCGGGCTCGGCGGGGCCGCCGCCGCCGCAGCAGCACTCCGCCGCGCCCTCCGTCGGTGTCTCCCTCTTGCTGCTGACCGCTGCCGTGGCGCAGACTGGCCTCCGTCTCGTTTGAACAGCGTGCCTCCGCCTCGTCTGAACAGCGTGCCTCCGCCTCACCTGAACAGCGTGCCTCCCCCTCACCCGAACAGTCTGTCTATACCTCATCTGAAGTCTTCCTTCGGCTCATCTGAAGTGTGCCTTCCGTCATCTGACCACTTTATCTTCTCTTCATTGGAAGAGCCCGTTTCTACCTCATCTGAACGATCTGTCTCCGCTTTATTTGTGCAGAGATGGTGTGTGTTTTTGTCACCGAGAGCTGCCAAAGGTAACCACGAGAAGACTTATTGCGATGATTATTCAAAGATCTCTTAACCATTGTGCGAAATGTACTGAGAAGTGTTGAAAATAATTGTGGACTACATGCCGTACATAGCAGTGACGCGTAACTAATAGCCTCACAAGCAAATAGCTATGTTACATATTGCACCAAAGTATTCGTTTTATCTGTTGAATTGTTCACCACCTTCTGATTGTTTGAATTCGGTAGCTAATGACGAATATACATTAACTACTGTGAGAAAACACTATCACAAATTTAGAAAACTTATCGGGGAGGCTGCCTCACCGTAACACCTCACTTTCAGGCCCCTGGGTCCTGCCAAAAAAATATCTGACCAAATAAATCAATCATCCGTATCGGCGACGGGAACTGAGAGGAAGCTTATGACATGAAACTGATGAGACTGACCGCTGTTAGCATTGGCCACCAGACAGCACGGCACGGTCGGTGGCCGGCACTGGGACAAGACTGAGGGGAGGCGCTGTGGCCCCACTCCCTCTCATTGGGTACCGGCACACGACATCAACACTTCCTGAGTCCAACCTGCCACCCCAGAGCTACAATGGTCAACGGCACACGACACCAACACCTCCTTAGTCCCACCTGCCACCCCAGAGCTACAATGGTCAACGGCACACGACACCAACACCTCCTTAGTCCCACCTGCCACCCCAGAGCTACAAGGGTCACCGGCATACGCACAACACCTCCTGAGTCCAACCTGCCACCCCCGAGCTACAATGGACGCTACATTACGGATTATGCACTTGCCTCATAGTTCACCTTGTTATATGAAGAGTACAAATTCCCTGAAAATGACAGGCTGCTACGGATCTGCCCCGATATTTATACTGTCAGAGTTGTGTTCTGGCTGCGCCTAAGTTATTTTGCCAGCCAGAATTGGTTCTGAAAAGGCTTTATATATTTTTTCTCACCTGACAGACGTCCTACAAATAGTAGTTTCCCGAAGTATTTTTCTTATTGAAATTTGTTTTAAACTTCTAAACAAGAAGTAAGGTGGCAGGATTCTAAGCAAAATGTTCTAGGTTTTCCTTATCAGTTTTCTATCACAAAAATACAAGCAAAGACTTTGCCCCAATGACGAGCATTGGGAAAAGTGGGGCTGTACGGATATTGGACATCGTGGGAAAGTCATCTGCTATATATCTCATGAGCTGGCGGTGCATCCTGCCATGGCCAGCCAGGGACTTAAGACGCAAATCATTCCTGGGAGCACGTGAGTGCCGATGGGGTCTGAACTAGTTGCGTAATTTTCATAAAGTAAAAGCAGACAGAAATTTACATATTTTCCATGACCTTTATAAGACAATAAGTTTCTATTCATTTCATTAATATTTCTATCTGAAATGTTTCACTCTACTGCACAACGGTTATTGTAACCCTACCTGTAGCTATACTGCGCCGCCTCACACATCTGTGATACACTTTGCCGCTGTAATCCAAACATAAAGGCTGCCTGTAGCTGTGCTGCACCGCATTACAGATCTGTAATAGATTGCACCGCTGTACACCAAAGACGAGGACTGTCCGCAGCTATGCTGTGCCGCTCTACACATCCGATAAGCTGTACCGCTATACACAAAACGCAAATCTTGCCTGTGGCTATGCTGCGCCGCCTTGCACATCTGGTGGTGATTACTTCACCACCGAAGCCTTTACATGCAGTTATACTATGCTGTCATGTGGATAATCATTACATTTAGAAAGAAGACAGTCGATGGTCACACGGGGGCTTGCGGCCAAATGTGCACACCGTAGTCCGACAGTGAAGGAGATCAGTGGCGGATCCAGGGGGGGCAAAAAGGCAATTGCCCCCCAAACGGAAAAGCTCGGGGCAAAACTATGTTTTTGCCCCCCCAAAGCGATCGACCTTCTTTTTCCCGAATCCTTTTTAGATTGTAAGCAAGATTTTGGTGCTTCAACTCTCAACTTCAAACAGAATTAGTGACGTTCAGTGTAAATATTTGGGCTTGGATAGGAAAAAAAAGTATCTTGAGCCCATATTTTTCACCCCGTGGATTTTTTTTTTTTTTTGCTTTTCGTCTCCAGTTCGCAAAATCCTACCGAAAAGAGATATTGTAACGCAATTTTTCACTGCGTGACGTTTTTTTTTGCTTTTCGACTTTGGCTTGCCCCTCCCAAACCAACCGGCTAGATCCGCCACTGAAGGAGACGGACGATGGCAGCAGTGACGCCTCTTATTGGGATGTCGCTCGAAAAACAGGGCCTTCTGCCAGTCCAACTTTTAAAGACAGGACGCCCAGGGGCGTAGGGCTATCCAATAGTTCCAGAATCCCACAGACGTTTCCCCATTGGTGCTGGGCACCTTTATCCGGAGCGTGGCCTTCCTGAGATCGTACTTCATCAGCACACAACCCACTCCAGAGCCGACTCTTCCTGGCTTCTGAACCCGCTCTTCATGAAAGCTTTGAGAGTTCTCCCTACTTAGCCGAAATCAGAATATTTTTAGATGAAGTGGTAAGCTGGTCACCCCAGCCCGCAAATGTTGAGGGCTCTTACCCCCCCCCCACCTCCTCCCCAATTCAAAACATTCTTGCGACACTGTCACCTGAATAACAGCACAACTGTCGAGGACTTTTCAACATTCATTGTCACAAATTATGGACATATTTTTCACGAGGCTCTGACGCCAGTATAATTGCTCCGGCGATATCATATGCATTCGGTCTAAACCAAAGGACAAATCTGCCCACATGGAAAGCAGCGAGGTAGGGATGATTCATGTCTGGAAAATACTGGTGCAATCCTAGAGGGTATTTCCACACAGCAGACTGCGCACTCAGCCTGGCTGAGTCATAATCCGGTACCGGAGACCGGCGAACCCAGCAATCTACGTCAGCATCTGACATTTTTGTGAGAAGGAAGTACATTGTCTGAGAATAATACAGGTACCAGATAAATTTGTTGAAACCAATGCTGGTTCTCACACTAACCGCTGAGGTCTTTCCCGAATCTTGATAGCGCCGTTAGCGACACCTAGTTCCGGTCTGGGCGGTGCCGGAGCCGGAGCAGTCGTAAAAAGGTCTCGGCGACTCGGCGCAGAGTGAGGAGTGAGGGCGACCACGTGGTAACCTCAGGGGAGTCAGAGGCAGAGCCAGGAGGGCGGGGCGGAGCCAGGAGGGCGGGCGGAGCCAGGACAGCGGGGCGGAGCCAGGAGGGCGGGGCGGATCCGGCCCTGGACACCAGCTGGCCAAGTTTTACCGACCCCTACACCCTGGAGCGCCCCCTACAGCCTGGAGCGCCCCCTACAGCCTGGAGCGCCCCCTACAGCCTGGAGCGCCCCCTACAGCCTGGAGCGCCCCCTACAGCCTGGAGCGCCCCCTACATCCTGGAGCGCCCCTACACCCTGGAGCGCCCCCTACATCCTGGAGCGCCCCCTATATCCTGGAGCGCCCCTACACCCTGGAGCCCCCCTACACCCTGGAGCCCCCCTACACCCTGGAGCCTCCTACACCCTGGAGCCCCTACACCCTGGAGCCCCCCTACACCCTGGAGCCTCCTACACCCTGGAGCCCTCCTACACCCTGGAGCCCCCCTACACCCTGGAGCCTCCTACACCCTGGAGCCCCCTACACCCTGGAGCCCCCTACACCCTGGAGCCTCCTACACCCTGGAGCCCCCCTACACCCTGGAGCCCCCCTACACCCTGGAGCCCCCTACACCCTGGAGCCTCCTACACCCTGGAGCCCCTACACCCTGGAGCCCCCCTACACCCTGGAGCCTCCTACACCCTGGAGCCTCCTACACCCTGGAGCCCCCCCTACACCCTGGAGCCTCCTACACCCTGGAGCCCCCCTACACCCTGGAGCCTCCTACACCCTGGAGCCCCCCTACACCCTGGAGCCCCCCTACACCCTGGAGCCTCCTACACCCTGGAGCCTCCTACACCCTGGAGCCTCCTACACCCTGGAGCCCCCTACACCCTGGAGCCTCCTACACCCTGGAGCCCCCCTACACCCTGGAGCCTCCTACACCCTGGAGCCCCCTACACCCTGGAGCCTCCTACACCCTGGAGCCTCCTACACCCTGGAGCCCCCCTACACCCTGGAGCCTCCTACACCCTGGAGCCCCCCTACACCCTGGAGCCCCCTACACCCTGGAGCCTCCTACACCCTGGAGCCCCCTACACCCTGGAGCCCCCCTACACCCTGGAGCCCCCCTACACCCTGGAGCCCCCTACACCCTGGAGCGCCCCTACACCCTGGAGCGCCCCCTACACCCTGGAGAGCTCCCTAGATCCTGGAGCGCCCCTACACCCTGGAGAGCCCCCTAGATCCTGGAGCGCCCCTACACCCTGGAGAGCCCCCTAGATCCTGGAGCGCCCCCTACATCCTGGAGCGCCCTCTACATACTGGAGCATCAATCGTTCTGTTGTCTTTTCGTATAATAAATTTTGTTAAAAATAATTCCAATTTATTGTGCACCACTCGGCATGCTAAGCAACAGCATATTCAACGGAAAACAAAACAACAATATTGATCTGCGCATCGACCTTAAAAACATCACAGACATGCACATCACATCCCTGTGTCACAATCCCCAATGCAGACGCGACGAAAAAACCGACGTGAGGTGACGCTGTTGTCCGGTAAAAATGGCATACACCGAGGAAGCCCCGCCTCACTTTTTTACCCTCGATCATAATGATATGATAGCCGAACTTGGTTTTGACGGGCGGGTCGGTGTACTTGGGGGCGCCGATTGAGGAGGGGGTGAGTGCGAACGCGGCGTCCTGGAACGGCCCCACCATAGAGCCCCGGGTCATCCAGCCGAGGTCGCCACCCGACCGCGCCTTGTCTTCGCTGTAGGTAGCCGCCACCTCGTTGAACTTGCCGCCGGCGCGGAGCTTCTCCAGGGCCTCCAGAGCCTTCGACTGTTTCTCACAGAGGATGTGACGCACCTGCCGGCGAAGCACCACTGATACAGGCACAACACCACTGATACAGGCACAGTATCACTGATACAGACGAAGCACCACTGATACAGGCACAGTATCACTGATACAGACGGAGCACCACTGATACAGGCACAGTATCACTGATACAGGCACAGTACCAATGATACAGACAGAGCACCAATGATACAGGCACAGTATCACTGATACAGGCACAGTACCACTGATACAGGCACAACACCGCTGATACAGGTACAATACCACTGATACAGGCACAGTACCACTGATACAGACGGAGCACCACTGATACAGGCACAGTATCACTGATACTGACGGAGCACCACAGATACAGGCACAGTACCACAGATACAGGCACAACACCACTGATACAGGCACAGTATCACTGATACAGACGAAGCACCACTGATACAGGCACAGTATCACTGATACAGACGGAGCACCACTGATACAGGCACAGTACCACTGATACAGACGGAGCACCACTGATACAGGCACAGTATCACTGATACAGGCACAGTACCAATGATACAGACAGAGCACCAATGATACAGGCACAGTATCACTGATACAGGCACAGTACCACTGATACAGGCACAACACCGCTGATACAGGTACAATACCACTGATACAGGCACAGTACCACTGATACAGACGGAGCACCACTGATACAGGCACAGTATCACTGATACTGACGGAGCACCACAGATACAGGCACAGTACCACTGATACAGGCACAGTACCACTGATACAGGCACAACACCGCTGATACAGGCACAGTATCACTGATACAGACGGAGCACCACTGATACAGGCACAGTATCACTGATACTGACGGAGCACCACTGATACAGGCACAGTACCACTGATACAGGTACAGTACCACTGATACAGACGGAGCATCACTGATACAGACGGAGCACCACTGATACAGGCACAACACCACTGATACAGGCACAGTACCACTGATACCGGCACAGTACCACTGATACAGATGGAGCACCACTGATACAGGCACAGTATCACTGATACAGACGGAGCACCACTGATACAGACGGAGCACCACTGATACAGGCACAACACCACTGATACAGGCACAACACCACTGATACAGGCACAGTATCACTGATACAGACAGAGCACCACTGATACAGACGGAGCACCACTGATACAGACACAACACTACTGATACAGACAGAGCACCACTGATACAGGCACAGTACCACTGATACAGACGGAGCACCACTGATACAGGCACAACACTACTGATACAGACAGAGCACCACTGATACAGGCACAGTACCACTGATACAGACAGAGCACCACTGATACAGGCACAGTACCACTGATACAGACGGAGCACCACTGATACAGGCACAGTATCACTGATACAGGCACAGTACCAATGATACAGACAGAGCACCAATGATACAGGCACAGTATCACTGATACAGGCACAGTACCACTGATACAGGCACAACACCGCTGATACAGGTACAATACCACTGATACAGGCACAGTACCACTGATACAGACGGAGCACCACTGATACAGGCACAGTATCACTGATACTGACGGGGCACCACAGATACAGGCACAGTACCACTGATACAGGCACAGTACCACTGATACAGGCACAACACCGCTGATACAGGCACAGTATCACTGATACAGACGGAGCACCACTGATACAGGCACAGTATCACTGATACTGACGGAGCACCACTGATACAGGCACAGTACCACTGATACAGGTACAGTACCACTGATACAGGACGGAGCATCACTGATACAGACGGAGCACCGCTGATACAGGCACAACACCACTGATACAGGCACAGTACCACTGATACCGGCACAGTACCACTGATACAGATGGAGCACCACTGATACAGGCACAGTATCACTGATACAGACGGAGCACCACTGATACAGACGGAGCACCACTGATACAGGCACAACACCACTGATACAGGCACAACACCACTGATACAGGAACAGTATCACTGATACAGACAGAGCACCACTGATACAGACGGAGCACCACTGATACAGACACAACACTACTGATACAGACAGAGCACCACTGATACAGGCACAGTACCACTGATACAGACGGAGCACCACTGATACAGGCACAACACTACTGATACAGACAGAGCACCACTGATACAGGCACAGTACCACTGATACAGACAGAGCACCACTGATACAGGCACAGTACCACTGATACAGACGGAGTACCACTGATACAGGCACAACACCACTGATACAGGCACAGTACCACTGATACAGGCACAGTACCACTGATACAGATGGAGCACCACTGATACAAACACAACACTACTGATACAGGCACAACACTACTGATACAGGCACAACACTACTGATACAGGCACAACACTACTGATACAGGCACAGTATCACTGATACAGACAGAGCACCACTGATACAGGCACAGTATCACTGATACATACGGAGCACCACTGATACAAACACAACAGTACTGATACAGGCACAACACTACTGATACAGACGGAGCACCACTGATACAGGCACAGTACCACTGGTACAGAGCACCACTGATACAGGCACAGTACCACTGATACAGGCACAGTACCACCGATACAGGCACAACACTACTGATTCAGGTACAGTACCACTGATACAGGCACAGTACCACTGATACAGGCACAACACTGCTGATACAGGCACAGTACCACTGATACAGGCACAACACTACTGATACAGGTACAGTATCACTGATACAGGCACAGTACCACTGATACAGATGGAGCACCACTGATACAGGCACAGTACCACTGATACAGGCACAGTACCACTGATACAGGCACAGTACCACTGATACAGCCACAGTACCACTGATACAGGCACAGTACCACTGATACAAGTACAGTACCACTGATACAGACGGAGCACTACTGATACAGACGGAGCACCACTGACACAGGCGGAGCACTACTACCACTGAGTTACAAAAATATATAAAGGCACAGCAAAACCTGAGCTATAAATGACAACTACAGATACAGGCGGAACAAAAGCTACGCTACAAAACGGGATGCAGGGTGCATGGCTCAAGGACTGGCAATATCGCAATCTGGATCGGACAGCGACACGGAACCATGCCGAAACTGGTATCATGACATCGGTCAATGAAATACGGCCGGGGGAAAGGAAGGAAGGAATGAAAAACACCCACAGAGTCCCCAAAAAGTAGGTTCATGTGAGGGTGGCAGCCTTCCAGCATCAGTCTCAGTTTCATTAAGGTCATGGAAAACGGGCATTCAGCCGGCCCTTCACCCTTTCACGAAGTCCACACGGGCGCCGTTCACATTCAGAGAATCGGTGGTCCTATGCACAGCGGTACTGTTTTGTCCAAAAACGAAGCCTATTACGACTTGGGTTTGACTCACTGTAAATGAGAATAAACTCAGGCTTGATGACCAAATCAAGTTGTTAAAGAATTGGATTAGCTTTTACATACATGCGGGAGCAATTGGCCCAATTAATTCCAACGTTTCGCTTTATTCCCAAAACATAAATTAGTATACAGTGAAGAAATGAGCACGCATCAGATTTCAGCTGAGAGTCGAATTTTCACTCGCTTCAAATTCAAACAGTTCTTTCTTCTGCAGGATCATTTCCTTTATCTTATTTCACAAAACTGTGACGAGGTGAACAATGATCAGAGACCGATGTAAGACATAAGTCACATATTTGTGACCAGCCTAATTGGATGCGTAGACCTGGGTTTTCTCTTGTTTAGAGCAAGTCAACATCGAACATTTTTGGTTACATATGAGAAACTTTGAGGGGGGGCTGGGCAATACCTGTGCGTGTACCGCATTCATCGGCATTTTTTCTCAATTTGGAAAATCGATTTAACATTAATTTTTTATACTACGGAGCCTCAAAAGGTTGCTTGAAGTAGAAATAAAAGCATTTACTTGGCCAGTGCCTTTCTAGAGCTACTTGCTAGCTGGATATACTTATCTCTACACTTCTTCTCAATAATCCAAACCTCGTTTTTCCTTTCAAATTTTGACATTTTACTCTACAAAGAATTGGGATAAATATGCAGACGTGTAGATTTACCATACCCTGAAACTTACCTTTACTTGTGATGAGCCACCACCCTTAGCGTCTTTTGCGGAGTCTTTGCCTCCATCCCCTGCTGCCTTTCCCTTTCCACCTTTACCGCCTTTTTCTGCATTCTTGCCCTTGTCGCCGCCTTTGCCACCGGTAGCAGCCTTCTTGGGCCCCATATTTGTGCCTGAAAACGTAGATTCATAGCTCTTCATTTGTCCGGTGAAAACTAGAGTAGCAAGCAACAAAGCAACATCATTCAGAAATATGGGCGAGACTGATGTTTTTTATCTATAATAAGGTCGAGCTACACAGCTCGGTTTTGAATTTGTTGGATTTTTCACTTTTTAATGACATTTTTCACATTTTAAGTACGTTTTTCGTTATACCAAATTTTTTTCATTTTTTCGTTTCATCATATTTTCGTTTTGTTTGTTTTCTTTCTCACGTCCCTTTTGTGTTTTTTTTTACAAATTTCAATGCCCAACGAATATATTTATTGGGGAATTGAGCTCTGTGAATAGCAAGGGCAGTGTGGCAGCGGCACAAGGCCGTCCATGGACTGTTGCAGGACGCAGGGAGTATACAACAGGTCATCCCACCATCTCGCTGAATTGACCTTGGTGCCCCACCGAACTGCACTACCCCGAGCCATGGAAGGATCCGGGATTTCCAGTCGGGGGGACCCGGTCAGGGGGAGCCATTCGGAGCAATGAGCGCCAGTTTTGAAGGACATAACTTATCAAGGGCGTTAATACTATAATCGGAATGCGAATACTCGCATCCCAGGGGGCGAGAGCGATCCTTCAGGGGACGTCATCAGCCTTTCAGGGGCGCCAAGGCCCGATCGGAGGGGGGCCAGTGTGCCCCTTTGCCCCCCCTGATCGGACTATCAACCATAATACTAAAGTCCAGGCACCTGCGATATGACCACACCCCCAACATCAACATACCATACATACCATCTAAGTGCAGTGTCTGCAAATCACTCGTTGATAGTCTCCGTGCACTAGAGGGTACAAGGGGGCTAGGGGGTTCAAATTCCCCGAAATGCTTGAGGGCCTCTAGCTAATGCACATGCAGAGGCTGATCTGAGGTGTTGGTGCTTGACACTCAAGCCCCTAGTCCCCCCTCAAATGAAGCTCTGTATTTGCCACTGCTTCCGTGCGTGTATATTGCCAAATGTCACAATTAGGTCTTCCTGACACAAAAAGCATAATCAAAATGGCTTCAATATCTAATCAATCACCCCACACCGCCCCTTACTACTCCAGTAAAAATTATACCAGGTTTCCCCACATTCGTACAAAGTGATGATAAAGTAAAAAAATAAAATAAAATAAACATTTTTAACTTTTAACGTGTTTTGCCTTCTCATTGTTAAACGACGTTTTATTGTTTTAAAAGGACGTTTTCTGGTTTTCAATGACGTTTTTCTTTTCTTAATGACATTTTCGGTTTTTTCTTGTTTGCTTTCTAGTGTCCTCATTTTGCGCAGTGTAGCTTGTCCAATGCATTTCAATGGCGTGAAATTGTTTGCAGTGACGACAAAAAGAAAAAAACGTCATTAAAAAGTGAGTAGAGTAGCTTGCACTTAGTTGCAAAACTACTATTCTACATAATTGTTTTCACCTCAAGGTATAAACTAACCAGCAGTGGGTGATTTTCTTTGTAACTCAGATTTAGTAACAGGTCACGGAGGTCATCACCTAGGGTAAAACGCTTATTGCAACTACCTTTCGTGCAGATACACTACAACATGGTTGATATGAATGTCAAATGAAAGCTGATCACTAACCTACCACAGATTTAATGCCATTATTTGTGCCTTGGATCTGAAACGACCCTTGTAATCTGACTAAATGACCAAACTTGGCATTAAATGTAATTTAAAAGACAAATACGCAAATACGTCTTTTTTTCTTCTAATATTTTTGCGATCCCTTTTCCGGGAAAAATTTGTGTTAGTAGCTAGTCTCATTCATACAACACACTCAAACTATGTACAGAGCAGAAGTTTCCATTCGCCGGCACCCTTACGGGGCAGCGGCACCGCATGCTGCGGCCCATAGGCTGCTCCAGTCTCCCCAAGCCGCAGCGCCCAGCACAGGCCGAGCCCTCACGTGAGCGCCGCGGGCGGGAGACCAAACCAGTGGATCGGTTTTTAACACGCGCATTGACAGGGGTCTGAGCCACCTTCGCCTTGATGGGGAGGCGCGTACCCGCCCCCTAAGATCTCGAGAACCGCGCTAGGTAGCGAAAAACGGTAAGCGGCGTTGGATAGCCCATCCACTTCCCCATCGAAAATATTTGATCTATTTTTTGCCAGGTCACATTTAAGGTCACTACAGGTCAAAATATGACCGTCATAAGGATATCATCTAAATTAAGTTTTCCGGCCATTACATCTGAACAATAAAACGATTTGAACTATATGAATCCTTGCAGCAAGCCGAATCGAATGATATATAATATGACCTTGCTAGGCCAAATCAAGGATTTGACCTGACTTGAAGTCAGCTCAAGGTCAAATTGGGTAAAATGCATATCATTAGAACCGCAATCACGAGGCAAATCTAATGCAGTTAAAATAAATGCTCTATCTCTATTCATTACTGAGTTATTCAGTTAAAACCATTTTTCTCGTGCATTTCCAATGGAGAGGTCTTGGCTCATACCTGACCTTAGGTCATCGATATCAAAAATACCGGAACATATTTTAGAGAACTCGGTGGGACTATTGCGTGATAGGAGTTTCAATCGGATACGTTCACCCTGTTCAGACTTATGCTATCTTAAACATTTTTTTAGATCAGGTCACTTGGCCTGTGCTGGTGACCTGACCTGAGATAACCTAACCTTAAAATTTTGAAAAAAAGTTGTAAAAATGATAAGGGAAAAGGTATGCCAAGTATGGCGGTGCTATGCGCCGCTGTTTTTATGCTTTCTCCGAAAAACCCGAGGGGGCGGGGTACCCGCCCCCGTCAATGTGCGTGTTAATAGCTCATCAGGCCCGTGCACCCACAAACAGGGACGCCAGCTGGCACGGCGTTGATTCCAATGCTGCGGCGCGCACTCCCCAGTGTACCGCTATCTCCTGGGTAGGAGGCGGCCGCGGAAAAGGCTACCATAGGTCAGCCTTGATCCAGGGGCCTTCCACACCCAAGCATGGCACCTTTCCAGCTGCGCCACAGGGTTGGCAAGCAAATATGTCTTACCGAATTCATTTAAAGGCTTAACAGGTTCATGGTGCTCTGGTTACCTGCGTTGGAGCATTACAATGTCATACCACCCTCGGGTGACCCAGCGTGCAAAGTGTGGCACTTTCCACGAGATCTCGTCGGTGCCAGTGCCCTTGAAGACAAGAGCGAGTGATGCGAGTTTTATTAACCTGGTGCGAACTTGCAAGACTGGTGCAAGGGAGGTGACACTGAAAACCAAACAAATAATGGCTGAATGTTTATAAGAACACAGGGAGGGCTTTAAAAAAAGTCCTTAACTATCTAACTCATGAGAGAGGAAGCATTGTACTTATTGTGTGGGTAGGAGTGGGTGTGTTTTTCTCCCTGGCATATGGTGGATTGGTGCTAATTTTTGTGGCTGGCAGTGCAAATTTGTGTGAGAACTTAAGATGGCTGATGCAACTCAGCTGGCCTGCTGCCATACTTTGCAGACTGGCAGGTGACCTTAATTCATGACTTAAAGTGACCTCTGATATTTGATCACATTACACCAATACCGAAACACCTACCATTTGAAATGCCATTTGGCCACCAGTTTGTTATCAAATGCTCAACAAATTTAAGAGTCCCGTGGATGGAATGCTTGGAAGGAATGCTCAGAATTTCTTTTAGGTTAGCTCATACCCTGAGGATTAAACATTGAAAAATTGAAAACAGGACTCAAAAAAATTATTAAAAGAAATGGTCAAGAGATCATGAGATCATCACCTCTGGGGCTGGACCAAGCGTCGCTGTTGGGGTGTCGGCCTTGACAGACCTGTTGACAGTATGGTGATGGGCACCACCGTACAGACCAATCCGGACGAGAGCAGACCAGGCTGTGGCTGTGGAAAGGTGCTGTGCTTGTTTTATCTTTGAGCCTGTACCTTGTATGGTTTTGCTTGCTGCAGTGTTTTGGAACATTCTATTGTTTTTAACCTTTTATGTGTTGCTCCTTCATCTGTGCCAACCTTGGCATTATTTTAGGGATACTGCACTATGGGGCGTTCACGGATGCAGGACCTGGGTGTTGTAGGATGAGTCAATATACATGCATGGATCAGTTCAAAATCTGAGCTGACATCAATTTTTTTGTAAGGCTTATGGTACCTTCTATTCAGTGATATGAATCTTAATTAATTTTGATCCACCACCTTGTAGATATAAAATTATTACTGCTCCAATGTTGATATTTGCGTTGACCTCCAAACATGACCCCACGACCCCAGGACCCAGAGATGGAGTTGCTGAGGACGTGGTCTGTGGCTCTTGATCTGCTTGGTCTCAATTGTTTAAGTGTATCACGTTTTATCTGCGTACTGCAGGTCATCATGTATTGTTCCCTGCCACTGGCGTTATATAGGGGCCCTGCGCCAGGGGCGGATATGGGTGGACAGTTGATGGGCTTCATTTTTTTGTATGTGTGGTGTGTATGGTTTAAATATACTGTATGGATATAAGCATTGATGACTAGCCCAGCCAATTTTTATTTTAAATGCTTTTCTTTCACAGTTTGAGGATGAGGATATCTAAAAATACTGTTGAACTTGAACTATAAATACTTCTTATGTGTAGACGAAATATAAAACAAATTTTCATATGTTCTGCACTGACACAATCCCTTCACTGAAGTGGTGAAACTGATAAATGTAATTAAAATATCTGATACCACCCCTCATCAGCAATTTTTATTATCATAAACCCATCTACCTACCACGAAACACGTCGGCTAATGTGCAAGCAATAACACGTTTGCTTCTTTTTCCCGAAAAACAAGACACGCAGCAAGGGTGTACTCTGTTCTGCTTTTCAAAGCGAATAGAGGCTGAGGATAAAGTAGCTTGAAGGTACAAAATTGACTAAATTTTAGCATTACTACGTGTCTTATACGCAAATAAGTTATTTTTTTTATAAAAAATATCATTGTTTCTTTTGTCTTCAATGCGCTGTCTGTAGCCGCTTTTTCAGTTGTGCTTTCTAATGACAAATAACACTATTAGTATTTTAAATTTGGACCGTTGATTTCGCAAGTATTAAATGATACCTCATAGTAGCGAATCAGAGAATGGTTATGCAGCTGCTGGTTGTGCTATATCATTGGTTTCGTCATGGACTACTGTACTGGACGGGCAACTCGCCCCTCACGGGCGACAGCGGCGGCCGGGGCCAAATAGAGTGTGCGACACTAGCGCCACGGTGGCAGACTTTGTGGCAGATAGGACAACGGCCGGAGCGTCGCCATTTTTAACGTGTGAAGTATTGACGGTGAGTGTGCGTCTCGCGTGTTGAAAACGTGAATAGCTGTGTTATATTGGGCTGTTTAGAATGTATTGAATACGTGTAGTTATTTTAAGAAACGTGTTTTGGTAATTTGGTGGGCGAATTCGGTCAGAGAACCGCCATTAAACTATATATTGTCGGGAATGTCTGGTCCTCCTCCATGCCCTGTTGCGCTGCGGCCACGGGGTAGTGGGACCAAGGATAGATAGGTATATACTTATTTGAATGCCACAATTGTGACTTGTTTGGGCTCTTGCCTTACTTGGCAGACTGGTGCTGTGCTGTAGAGTTCTTTTCCAATTTGGTTCATGTATGCAGAATGATGACATGACCATTTAAAAGATACTGCTCCAACTTGTTCATTTCCAAGTACTTATAGAATAAAGGCAGTTTGATTCCTTCCATACATCACAACTATCGAAGTTATTTAGTCACATTCTGGTGTATGCTGTAAGCACCTCAGTTGCAACAGAAAAATGAGATTTTTCATACTCGGCTTGATCATCATTTTGGGAAACTTGGAGCGATACTGAAATTCAACCAAAAAACAAAATGATTGCTATTAAGTCCCAGCACAGGTACTTCAAATGTGGCATGTACTCTCAGTTAAAGGGAATGTGGCACCTTGGTTGAATCCTAGAATGTAGTGTAATTAGGGTAAATTTTAGCTGAAAATCATGGAAGCAGGCATAATTTCTCTGAAAAATGTTCAATAAGCTCTATATTTTGATTTTTCAGTCATCTTCTAGGGAAAGATATATCTGTCTGTGGATAATGCCATGATCTGGCAACCAGTACCATATTCAATAGACTTCAAGGGCTTTGATTGGGTGATGCTCACAGTGACATCAGCATATGTCATCATACCAACAGCTGACAACTGTGGCTTGCTGCTAAGGTTACAGGTGCATTTCAGGTAGTTTTTAGCTTTTCTCTACTGAAATTTTGGGTTTGAAGACAAATGATATATAGAGTACCAGGTTTTCTGGCATGCTTTACAACTTGGCTGTCTGAGTTAAAATAATGTTACAATGGATCCACATTCCCTTCAATGTCAGAAAAACAACCCTTGTTATAATGGTTAAACTCAAGAAAATAATCTTTGTTACCTAAACTGATCCAAATTAGTAAAATAATTAACATCATCGCTACAGAAGTCCACAATTTTACTATAATGTTTTTTCCAATGGCTCATTGTCCCAGCCAAATTCTGGGTGTCATTAGGAGATCTTTCGTTCACATAGATCAACAGGTGCTCCCACTTTTGTACAAGGCCTTAGTGCGCCCACACTTGGAGTATGCCAATGTGGTGTGGGGTCCGTTTAATAAGGCTGATCAGCTCCTGGTGGAGAGAGTGCAGCGCCGCGCAACAAGACTGGTGCCCTCTCTACAGAACCTCGATTATGAGCAGAGACTCTGTGCTCTGAAGCTTCCATCCCTCTGGTATAGACGCAAGAGAGGTGACATGTTGTTTGTGTACAAACTCATGCACGGCCTGCTGGGGGTGACCAGAGAGGAGTTCTTCCTGGACCCTCCTGAAGTCTCCACTCGAGGGCACCGTTTCAAAGTGGGGAAGCCTCAAGCAGTCACAAGAGTAAGGAGGAACCACCTTGGAGTACGCACAATCTCGGACTGGAACAGCCTCCCGGCATGGGTGGTGGAGTCACCTTCGACGAACTCCTTCAAGAACAGTATCGATAAGTTCTGGGCAGAGCATATGTACACATTCCCGACCTAGCCTTCTGTAATGAAACACGCTCCTGAGCTCGGATGAGAACGGGCAAGACAGGCACCTGGTGTGCCTTATAAAGTCCCGACCATCTAAGGTATCTAAGGTATCCTTAACATTGCACCTGGCCAACAGTTATGTCCCTAAATTTCAGCGACATTTGAATTTGATAAATGAATTTCAGCTACTTACGCCTCACTGAATCTGTTCTTACTAAATTCATTTTTTACTAATACTATGTTGGCATTGCTGCCTGACGTAACCCTACTTTCACCACATACATTTTATGCATGTATTGCATGTTGCATGTACAGCTGTTCTTGCATGCCTGCATGGTCTTCATGCTTACGTTTTCTTCCTTATTAGTTGTTTGATGACACACTGTAAATTAGTGTGTATCATTGATCTCTCTTGAACGTCGAATTCTTCCTTTTTGTATGAGGTTGGTGCATTTTCACATCAGTGAGCACATGCCAATAAGTTTTGGTAACTGTAATGTAAGGGCCATTCCAGGACAAACCGTCCAGGCAAGTTCACCATGGCCCGTTATATTTCAACCAATTTTTTCCATGGTACTCTACGCCGCCGGGACGGTGCCTCGAATGATCGTGCCTACGTCCTTCCAGAGGAAGGGGTTAACCGGCAGCAGGGTGGCCTGTGTGCACCTTGACGCCTCGGTGCCAACAGTTTTTCGCACCATGCTTGGAGGGTGCGCGACCGCTTGGCAGAATTCTTTAACTTCCCAGAGGGTTCTGTTCCCTGGCAGGAGGCGGTCGTGCCGAGGGGTATGCGTGCGTACAACTAAGTGGGGCGTCACTATCAGATAAACAGACCGACTCTCACAGACGGACACGCCGAGCGACCGAAACAGACTCTTCGGCGGAAGGACAGGGACGAGATCATTCGGTTAAATTTTCTTCACTCTGTGTGTCACCATGGAGCATGAGTGATGTGTTACTATGACTTGTATATTGAATAGTAACACCATTTCTATATTTATATGTCAAGCAACTGTTCGCTGTTATTTTCACCCAGGTACCGGAACAGGATCTAACGGCCCAGAAGTTTGCGCAGAATCCGTGTGTATATAATTCAATATCCCTGAGTCCACCGCCAAGGCTGACCCCTCCCATCGTCAGATGTGAATTACGTTTGTGGTTGTTGTGTGTGTGCTGCCTCGTTTTCGGCGAAGTGCTGTGCATGTTGTCTCCTTGTTATCGCCCTATTTACGCGCGTGCATTGGCGTGATTAAAACCAGTCTTTAACAGTCAGTGGCTGGGGGATCCGGACGCGCGGTAGACAGCGCGCAGCTGCACGGGGGCGTAAGTTAGCGCGCTGGGGCTTTTGGAGGGATCCATCGGCGCGCAGCTAAGTTGTGGCGGAAGTAGTGTCGTAACTCGCCGTCTTACGCGCTAACTTTCCGCGTCTTCTCAACAGCGCGGGAAGACAGCGCGGAAGCCTGTATGATTCTTTTAAAGTAACAAAAAGATATTGGAAATGTCAGTGAATCCAAGTTATATGGCTTGCGTTCGACAAAACATGTATTTATGATAATAATCGAGGCCCACAAACTCCCGACATCCCACAGGGAAATCCTCAGAAGAGACACAGGCGAATAGAAACGTAGATCATTGCAGCTGTGGCAGTGGATCACCAGCCGTAATGCTAACTGCCCTCCAATAAACAATGTTGTTCGCCCCAGGACGTATCTCACGTTTCGTACTACTCACCGTCCCCGAGCGGTCGCGTCGAGGCTGGAACGCCAGGGATCGAGCAGTTCTCCCTGAACTGTGAGCGTGAGGATTCTTAAATATCTGGTGCTGTTTGAAAGGCAGAAAGATGAGGAAAATGGGGCCAAATTCATAGGCGGAATGCAAAAGCGGCACTAAATGCACTCCCCGAGCCAGGCTTTTGGAGCCAGCCCGGCTCATCTCTCCCCAGTGCTCCGACTAAACCAATGACACCGTAGTACAACGAGGAAAAAGTGTGTTTCGTGAAGCCCGTGTCCTGCCCAGATAAATTGACTTGAGTTAGGCTTAACATAAAAACGCATTCGGAGTAAGCCAAATCATATCGGTTTCACATGTATGCCTCATTTATTTGGAAATCCCACTTATAAATTGTCGTTTACGGATAAGGTTTTTCCCTTTATCCTATCCGAGCACTTTTATCATCACCTCACCTCCCAGCGCGGGGCCGTGTCTTCCTCTCATCCCCTCCCCCACAGTCGGCCAGGAAATCCGACACCGTACAGCAGTCAGCAGGCTGTAACCTATGACATGAGTTTACTACGGCGAGAAAAGCACCGTATTCTATGGGAATTTTAGCCTTAGCGCCTATTTACTATGGTCGCCAGAGGCATTCACCGCCGCCTCAGATTGCCCCAGATGATACGCGCTAACCTCCGCCGGCGCGGAACTCCGCGCGATCGCTCTCTCCCGAACATCCTCCAAATCGCTTACGCGCAAACTTATATAAGGGACTGTACCGGACGGTTAAAGGTGAAGGGGTCGAGTTATTGGGCGCTCACAGCGGACTGGGGGCTTCCAAGCAGTATGACACTAAGCTTTCGTGTTTTCGTGTGCCGGCCGCATATAGATAGCACCTTCTCGTCTCAAACCTCGCTAATCGACTACTGTGGGATAAGCTGCCAGATAGGTAAGAAATACAGAATGCAGACTGCCTAGCTGTAAAGTGAAACACTAATCGGTCTAATCAGCGTGGGGATGGGACGCTAAGACTTCGTTATGTTGATGTGCATTTCCAGGGTATTGACGGATGTGTATTATGCGTATGCCGGCGGACACGCGCCGCCTATACCACAGACCATCAGCGCCCTCTAAAATGGCGAGGGCGCCACCTGGAACGTGATCGCTGTCTTAACCCGCGCTCCACCGGGGGTCCAGCGCCACCTTCGCCCACCGGGGGCCATCGATGCCCCCCTCTAACTCCGAAAATATGGGCGTTAGCGCAAATCTGCAAACTGCAATAGCAAGCTCGCGTGAATTCAGTAAGAAATTACTTCACATGTTTTAGTGCTCAGGTCAATGGTTTGACCTCCAGAGGTCAAATTAGGTCAAGATTGGCTATTTTCACTCAAATATGCAATGCTTAAGCAAACTGACCATAACTCTTATGCCATTAGAGCTATTGAGGTCTGGTAATGTACATTTGATAGAAAATTGTCAGTACTTTTTCCGCTATGTGAAACGTAAAGACCTCCCGCTAGTGGTTTGACCTCCAGAGGTCACCTCGTGACCTAAGATGACCTGAGGTCACGAAAGGTCAGAAAGTGACCTTGCCGTATATCAAATGAAAGCCAATGACGAGACAAACACGATGGTGTTTGTTTCAGCGCTCTAGCTTAATTAGGTCAAAAGTTATTGCAAAATACTGTTTTTGACCCCTGGTGACCTTTGGATGACCTTGGAGAGGTCAAAGGGCAAATATGGCCCCTGGAATCCGTGAAAGGGTGTCCAAGAACGCTTTTCTGACCAAGCTGAGCATTTTCAATCGCTTTTGTGACTTTTCGATCATAAGACAGCTTTTCCCCATGCTTTTTCAATGGGAGAGGTCACCTCGTGACCTGAACTCAGGGCACGAAATCGAAAAATCCCGGATATACACCTTTTAGACCCTGGAGGTGCCATAAAGTGTAGGAAGTTTAAAATCGATCGACTTCGAAATGTAGCTCTTGCAGAGCTCTAAAGTTGAAGTGAGGTGACCTTCGTTGACCTCGTCTGGTGACCTGACCTTGGGTGACCCGGGGTAAAAAATTTCAGGGATGGTGGCAAAATGATGCAGTGAGAGGTAGAACCCTCAACCGCGATGCTGCGCCTCTTCGTTTTTCTGCTATCCCGGAACAACCTTAGGGGACATCGATGGCCCCCGGTGGGGCGAGGGTTAAACCCTAGGTGCAGGAACTTCTTTCAAGTTTGGGATGAGGGCAGCATTTCGTCACCGTCACAAAAGTAACTTGTATATCAAGTGAAAGCCAATGATGAGCAATATACGATGCCGTTCAATTCAGCGCTCGAGCTTGATTAGGTTAAAAAAATTATCGTAAAAATACTGTTTTTGACACTGGTGACCTGTGATGACTTCCTCCAGGCCAATTGGCAAATGTAACGAAACGAAACGATTGTTTGTTCTGGATCTGTTTGCTCCCGTGCCATGGTTTGGGAAGTGGGGATCTGTAAGTAGCATGCGCGGATCCAGTGAGTGCAGGTGCTCTGCCATCGACCTTCGGCCATACGCGAATCCGGGCAGGGGCGGACTTAGTCCCGAGTTTTGGGGGTGCAAACCCATTTCTGCTCTCTCCATGGGCGACGTGCAATACGGGTGCTCGATAGACCTAGTATAAGCTACCTTTCGATGATCGCTCTTCTGAGGGGGGATGGGAGCGATTTTTTTTGCTCTACAGACCTAGTGTAAACACCTTCCAAATATTTCTCCGGCGTTAGGGGACCAAAAGCTAGTTTACCCCACCCCACCAGCGCTTTGGAGGGAGAGGCCATGGTCGGAATCCCCTTGCATCTGCCAATGGATCCAGGTGGGGAGAAGGAGGGGGGGGCAAAGTGCCTTCCGATCGACTCGGCATCTCATGAAATAGTCACGGCGCTCCCCTGAAATTTCGCTTTCCAGCCCTCCCCCTCAGGGTTCGAAAATGGAAGCGACCTTTCAGGGGACGCCATCGACCTTTCAGGGGGCGCCGTGACCATTTCAGGGGGCGCCGAGCGTCGATAGGGGCACGTCCCCCCTTGCCCCCTGGATCCGCCTATGCACCGGTAGGATTTTAGCGCCCACCTAGTAGGTATTGCCATTTAAAAGTGGCGCCCTTGTTGCACTGCAGATGGCATGATCATTGCATTCCCCAAGGGCTACCCAGCACAGTCAAGACTTGTCTTGAATTACCTCGTTTGACCTTGAAGATCATCACCTAGGTCAATGAAAATAGGATGAAGGCAAGAACATTATGGTCCGCACCCCTCCCCCAACGCGATCTTTCCTGAGCTTGGTTTCCTAGGTCATAGGGGATGCCTACCAACCCCTCCCCCCTCCTACAGTGCAGGTGTTACGGGTTGCGTTCCGATTTAACGAAGCAATATGCCCGTGATTGTTTAAAAAAACATTAAATTGTCACCATCCTCCCGCTGACCTTTATAAATAGTCACAAAATGATAAGGAAAGGGTGACGTGCGGTTTCTTCTCTATTACCGGCACTGCTTCGGTGACGCGCCGTCCTATCTGCCACCCGGACGGCCGCTAGGTGGCAGTGGCGGCGGCGCTGTCGCCGATAACAATGGGGATTTGAGAGAGTTGCCCATCCAGTACAGTTATCCATGGTTTCGTCATGAATAAGAGACACCTGGATCGGAGACTCGCCGCCTCCGACCGACAGCGCCGATCACTCCGTACTGCGCATGCGCGAAACGACGTACAGGGCGCATCACATCCGAATGCATTAGTTAGAATGAGGCGTGCGGGGAGGTTGTGTTGAAATCAGTGGCGTAACCAAGGAGGTGGGTCCTAGGGGTCTGCGGACCCCATTGGGCCGATCAGGGGGCCCCAGCGTCAGACTCTGGAGGTCTCCGAGATGCATTCTCAGGAGCCCCGAATCGGCCGCAGGGCTCCCTTCCAAGAGAGTTTATCTCAGGCGGGCCTCAAGAGTTGTTCTCAGGGCCCCGAAAGCTATCTCAGGGGCACCGCGAGGGGTTGGTCTTAGAGCCTGCGAGAGACGGTCTCAGGGCTCCCCGAAAGTCGGTTCAGGGGCCCCCCGTTAGTCGGTCTCAGGGGCTCCAAGGACCATTTCCGGACCTTTTTCGTTACATGACTACCTTTTTCTACCAACTTGATTATCGCGCCCGTGTGCGATGTGGAACCATGGGGTAGCCCCCATCGAATACTTATCACAACCGGGTGTCTAAATTCATATTGACCCCACTCCCCCGAAATAGAAGGTCCATCGGCGGGCCGTTATTTTAGGTCCATGGGGCACTCATATAAGGCTAATTTTTGGCCCCTCCCCTACTTTAGAGGCGGGCAAAGGTGCTTTGCACAGAACGCCTTATAAAAAGCCCTTAACTAACTAACCCCTCCCCCGTTTAGCTCTTAGGGGATCCCGGAGACTGGCTCTGGGGCTCTCTGAGACCAACACTTGGTGGCACTCAATAAGGCTCATTTCGGTCGCTCCACCGATTAGCTCTCAGGGAACTCAGACTGATTCCTGGGGGCCTGTTAGAAGAAAACTGAGGGGCCCCTGATAATATCTCGGGGCTCCTGAGATAAGTTCTCGGCAGCACCTCTGGGACTATACATCGCGACCCCAGATTTGCTCCGAGTGGGGCGAGGGGGCTGATACTTACTGTCAGGGGCATCCAGATTAGCTCAGGGTCCCCTGAGGCTGACTCTCGGAGGGTGGGGATGGAAATGATTTCCGACAGCCCTCCGAGACTAATCCTGGGGCGCCCCCAATTACTCTCGGATTTACCACTAATTCTGGGTCCCAGAACTAGCTTTCAGGGGCCCCTTGAAAGGAGCTCTTGGCTCCTGAGAAAGACGTCCTTGAGACATGGGGGCCCTGAAACTAACACTTGGCAGCACCTATGATAATAATTCTCGGATCCCCATATTAGCTTTCGGAACCCCTGAGAGGAGGTCCCCATAGACCAAAACGGATGGGCCCTGATAATAACTTGGGTCTCTCGTGATTAACACGCGCATTGACGGGGGGGCGGGTACCCGCCCCCCTCGGGTTTTTCGGAGACAGCGGAAAAACGGCGGCGCGTAGCGCCGCCGTACTTGGTATACCTTTTCCCTCATCATTTTTACAACTTCTGTGAAAATTTTAAGGTTAGGTCATCTCAGGTCAGGTCACCAGTACAGGTCAAGTGACCCGACCTCAAAGTTTAAGATAGCATAAGTCGGAGCGGGGTGAACTTATCCGATTGAAACTCATATCACATAATGGCCCCACCGAGTTCTCTAAAATATGTTCCGGTATTTTTGATATCGATGACTTAAGGTCAGGTACGAGGCATGACCTCTCCTTTGGAAATACATGGGAAAAATGGTTTTTACGGAATAACTCAGTAACGGATGGTGATAGAGCATTTATTTTAGCTGCATTAGACTCGCCTGGGCTTTGCGGTTCTAATGATATGCATTTTATATAATTTGACCCTGACCTGACCTCAGGTCAGGTCAAATCCTTGATTTGACCTAGCAAGGTCAAATTATATATCATTCGATTCGGCTTGCTAAGAGGATTCATATAGTTCAAGTCGTTTTTGCTCTATCTTTACTTTTTCAGATGTAATGGCCGAAAAACTGATTTTACGTGTTATCCCTATGACGGGCATGTTTTGACCTCTCGTGACCTTAAATGTGACCTGACAAAAAAATGGTTCAAATGTTTTCGATGGAGAAGTGGATGGGCAGCCCAACGCCGTTTACCGTTTTTCGCTACCTACCGCAGTTCTCGAGATCTTAGGGGGGCGGGTACCCGCCCCCCCCGTCAATGCGAAGGTGGCTCAGACCCCCGTCAATGCGCGTGTTAAATCTAGGGGGCCCCTGATACTGGCCTTTGGAGCCCCTGAGAATGACTCGAGGGACTCCTGAGGTCAACTCTCCGAGGGGAGGGTGGTCCTGATACTAATTTTTCGGGGTCCCCTGACTGACTCTCGGGGACCCTGATACCGGCTCTCGGGGGCTTCTGACACCGGCTCTCGAGTGGGGGGCTGGGGAAGCACTACCCCCAGTCCGAAAGTTATGGGGCAGCCGCATCCGCCCCTCCCCCCGCTTCACCTATGACATCACGTCATCGTGTAATGCAGGGAAAATGTGTCTTTTGGGGGATTCAGTTTGCCACCCTCTCCCCTGTCCCTGACCCCTGTTAAAGGCAATGCCCTGGAAAATGAAAAGCGTGATACAGAACATGCTCATCTGTCGGCTGGAACCACGCTGTCTGCAGAGATGTGCTAAATGTGGCCTCGATTTCGACGAGTCGTGGCCGTTTTCCCCATTTGACGCGCCTGCGTCCGCAGCCCTGTTCCACCTGTCAGCACAGTTTTGTCAGCACCAATCAGCGGGCCGCGTTGCGCCTACGTCACAGGACTGTAGCCTCTCCCCGGGAACTAGTTCTAGAGGTTTTACGGGCTGGCGGCCTGCTGTTTGTGCTGATGAAAAACCGTAAGTGCACGAAGTGCAGCCTAATATTTTTTAATAGTTTAAAGATTTGAGTTCCCTTTGCTTAGCACAAACAAGAGGTGATTATGGCGCTGATGTTACTTTTCTGGAGGAGAGGTTGGAGGTCCTGCTGACAAAGCTGTGCTGACAGCTGGAACAGGGCTCGAGGCGTCCGGCGGCCGGCGCCCTGTATGTCGAAGCTTCCCACTTTTCCCGCTAGGCGGACGACCGCTGTCGCTCACATCAAAGGCGCCGACAGGGAGTCTCCGATCCAGGTATCTCTTATTCATGGTTTCGTGTTGTATTTATCCTTTACTACCCTGGATATCTTTATTTAAAGGAACGTTCAAGAGGGATCCCTTTACGCCCGAATAACGTCAGATGGGCGTAGAGGAATTCCTTTACCCTTGGGCCATGTGTTAAACTGCTGCTAATGGCACTGCCCGCTTACGAATCTGTGAGAATATATGGCAATCAAATTTATCCAAAATGCAATAAATGAGCATTTCACCTTCGATTCTGGACCTTTTTCTGCAAAAAGTTGGATATGTCATCATTATGTTTTTTCATTTTATAAGCTACGAGGTGTGACGTCACATCCGGTGATCTGCGGTTGCTGTTGGAGGGGGTATTTATTGCTTTGGTGGTGCTCGTGGTCTTTCACAAAATTTTGCGGCGTCCTTAAATACCGGGACCCTCGGGGTACATGACGTCATCAAAAAAGTTTGCAAGTGAAAATAGCTAGATTAAATGGCGATGAGCTTTCGACTAGTTCGGCGAGAACGACGCACAAATTTCAAACTTGAAAATAGCATATTCATATGTGTCGGGAAATGCGGCGGCGGTGGAGCGGAGGAAAGAAAAACACGAAACGGGACAAGCAATATTGATGTGAGGGATTGTGATTTTAACTGTTTTTCAGTGTTTGGGAATTGGGTTGGAGCTAACACATGTTTTTTTGCTATGTGCTTTTAATAAGGCCACCTTACACCTGTTTATCATTAGATGTGCATACCACAAGCAAATTAATTCTGAAAGTTTGGCATATGTGGCATTTCGTTTGGCCAGCCTTTCAAAATTTCCTGATTTAGGTAGCCTGGTCAGCATCTTTGGCACCATCATTTGTATAGATATTTGTTTAAAGTGGTTCAAGATTTGTGCTTCTACCCTACATGGGAAACTGGATGATGCCTTCTCCGCCCAAGATACCTTTACTTATAGGTACGTTCAAGAGGGATTCCTCCACGCCCGAGTGACATCACGGGCGTGGAGGAATTCCTTCACCATTGAGCCGTGTGTTAAGCTGCTGCTAAAGGCACTTCCCGCTTACGAATTTGTGAGTATACACGGCAATCAAGTGTATCCCAAATGCAATGGATAAGCATTTTATTTTCGATTCTGGGTCTCTTTTTGCAAAAATTTGGATATTTAATCATTTAATTTTCCCATGTTATATGTTACGAGGTGTGACGTCACATCCGGTGGTCTGCGCTTGCTGTTGGAGGGGGCTGTTCTCCGCCCACAGTATCAGTACCAAGGTTCGAAATAATATCAACACTTACCAATACTGGGGACTAAATATGAACGCTGACAGGTGTGTTGTCTTTATATTTTGCCTCGTTGATTGCCATCTGATAGTTACCTAAATGGGGGGGGGGTCATTCTTATTGCTGATTATCGGCAAAACTTAGTAATTACAATTGATCAATCTGTGTACTTCCATCGCCACATCACCTCTGTTCCTGAAAGACTGCTAGTTTATGCTGCAGCCTACTTCAGTTATGTGTATTGTACAGTTGAATTCATGAAATTCATACTCATTATCCATATGAGGCCTGTGCTTGAGTGTGACTCATGTCTTTGGAATACTGGATACATTTTGAAACCTCGCAAGCTTGAAAACTTGCATAGAATGTGTACTTAACAAGTGAAATCACTTTGCAAACTATCTTTCTGTGAATGGTTGCAGAAGCTAGATCTATATTCAGTGAAGGGCAACTTTCCTAGGATGAATGGGATTTTATACTGGAAAATGGTTAATGATGAAAACATGATTAGGCCAAATGATCTGTACTGGCCTCAAAATGAGTCCACTAGAGGTGGGCCCTTCTCTGTATGCTTCTTCCCAATGATGGCATTTGATTTTTAGCTTTCACATACATTTTTTGGAAATAAGTTATCATAGGCCTCAGATTAAGAGGAGCAACAGTTGTATTAAATGACTAAACAGACTGGTTCACCCCTAGGCCTAAACAGTCAATCAATCAACTATCCCTGCTGTCTTCTCCAGGCCATAATCTGCCCCTCGCCACGTGAAAAATACTGGTACTGCCCCTATTCCTCAGATTGACACATTCATACCTGAAGTGTATTTTACCTGAACTTTGATAGCCATCTACCACCAATACTGAGGTTTATATTTACCATTTGTGGAATGCAACCATTTATGTCATTCTGACCATGTTGTTGTTGTTCCAGGCACTGAAAAGTATTCACTCTGTGGAGGAATAAAAAATCAGTGTTAAGCTCTGGATAAGGAAATCACGGACCAATATGGCTTTACAGCCATACAGCATGCTCAAACAGGGCACATACAAGCAGATGTATCAAAGGCATAAGCCTTCTTTTGTGAGAACAGTGGTGCACCTGAGACCTCCCGGGCGCGAGGCCCCGAAATAATGATGGGTATACCTTGGAACAACCCAATACACAATATTAAATAATCTGCACGGCCTCTCGCCTCCTTTGCTGATGCTCCAGTCCCTTTCCGCTGCTGTGCTGCCTCTCGCGCTGTTTCTACGGCATCCTGCCATCGCTTCAGCAGTCTCATGCTGTTTGTGCTGCGGCCCATCGCCGCTGCTGCTACGGCCTCCTTCCGCCGCTTCTACTTCAAATTCAATTATACATTTGGAGAATAAATCTGGTGTCTGTTATTTTAGGTAAGTGTGGGGATCTCCCTACCTTTAAAATTCAATCTCGTGACGTTTAATCATAGACCGAGCCCACAGGGGCGTTGCCGAGGTTTCTTCTCGTTGGAGGGGATGGACTCAGACCGGGTGGTGCCTGCAAACAGGGGGAGGCAAATCCCCGACCTATTCGTTGTCTTGGTGACTGCTAGCGAGACAGTTAATCGGAGCAAAAATTGGGAAACCTAAATGAATCTCCTCAGTGGTCATCAATAGAAAATAAAAAAAACATCTGTCTGGTTCTGGATTTGGGGTAGGCCCTTGGTTCACCAGTTGGCAAGACGCATTCTTCATTCTTAATACCCTGCATTTCATGCCACTACGTGTTACATGTATTTATTCCGTGTTTTCGAGCTAACTTTCCTTTTATTTGTTATTGTCCATATCAGGTTTCGATATTGAACTTGCGTTTAGTTTGATGGCTGGCACTCTTGTGACGTTGATGTTTGATTTAAGTTTAGTTAAAAGCGAATGTTCTTATGTGTACCACTTAAGTTTCACATATAAATGCTGAGGAAGAAAGGGCACAGCCAGACCTTCTCAAAACTAGCTTAACAAGAAACATTTGAAACCCAAAATTGAAAACCATCTAATTACTTTTTCTGTTTGTCGCCAGGGCAGACTAAGTTGGTTAACAACGAGAAATACTACCCATCGACTCTGGTGTTCCCAGAAGAGTGTCAATCGTCTTACAGGCACTACCCTTGGAAACACCCGTTCATGGATCCGTGTCTTCTGGCAAGAACACGGAGGCCTGCCAGCACAAGCCGAAGAGAAGAGAAACTAGTTTGGAACTGAGCCGCCCCGGTAGCTCAGTTGGTAGAGCGTTGGGCTCCGGCCCGCTGATCAGAAGCATGCAGTGGCAGTGCATGTCCAGGCTTGGGATCGGTTCCCCTGAGACGCTCCGGCGCTCAATAGTTTACCCGACGTACAGGTCGGCTGGCAACTGACTGGTGAGAGGGTGACCTGAGCAGGGCGGCCGTCCCTGTGCTTTGTGGGACGTTAAACTTTGGCTTCTAAATTAACCCTCCATTGAGGGAGTTGCTCGTTCGGGTGGTGGGGTCGGGGTATCCGTGACAAGTCCCTTGATGACTTTAGTGAGACTCCGACTCCAGCAACCTTACCAGGAACAACTTGGACAACATTTATAAAAAAACGTTATCAATGTCAAAAATATGGCGGAAAATGCAGAGGAGCCCCCAGAGTTCGCAGTGGTGATTTTTAATGCGTCAGCCGGGAAAGATGGTGCTTGCCCTCATAAGCGATGGTCCACTGGCGCCTTACTATTGACATCGCACGTGCTTTTAACTTCTGAAAACGGCGCAAGGGTTCAGCAACGCCACCCCGGGCTCTTATTCAGTAAATTTAGGATAGGCTGCGGTGGTGCCTAAGTTAGTGCCGGCATATGGATATCGCCCACCGGTTTTACCTGGCATACGAGTTCTACCACTGCAGACCAACTAGCAAAGGAAGCGTCTACCCTATGACAGGAAACCACCGAGACAGACCTCCGGATCATCACCCAGACGGTATTCAGGGCTGCCAGGAAAAGGTGGCAGCAGCAGTGGCCGGACGGCTGGCATCGTCTCATCATGGGGGAACCGTCTCCCGCCCCACTCCGCGGAGACGACCGTGGCGACGCGGTGACGGTGCATCAGCATCGGGCCGGGTACTGGGCCAGCGAAGGACGACGACGAGTCCAACCACTGGAGCTGAAGGACGCTGTGGCCACGCTACTGACGATTCTCAGTCGGCGCTACAGCGCCTTGCCAGGTGCCCGTCAGCTCGGAGCGAACAGCAGACCAGAACGATCTGTGAGCCCTAGTGTGTGCTGGCATGCATTGGCGCACGGCTCACCCCACAGTCGGGCCTTGGAAACTGGGGACCTCTAGGCAGAGAATGTGTCGAGGAGTTAGTTCGAAAAGCTGCTGAACTGTAAGTTTAGTATTCTTGCAGTTTCTAAATGACCATGTCTTTTGTGATTTCACACTTACGACTGGTCATCATAAAATTAATTTAAATGTCATCGAGTGATTTCACACAGGCATGACAAATAAACAGATAGCGCCACATTTGTGTGCTTTCCAGGATATGACGTCAGCAGCGTTTTTGCATGCACTTAACATCTTACTGCGACTTTAAGCAATCATTTTTAGCTGATTTTGACTCCTAACAAGACGGTCTTTTTTTGGGCGAAAATTTGAAATACGCGTTTTAAGACTTTTATTTTGCTGGCCTTAGCTTCCCCTGGATCTAGTGACCTTGTTCTTGCAGTCATCACAGGCTAAGCTTTTTCTTCTAAACCCTTTTCTTGTTATTCTAAAAAAACCTCAGGGAGCCATCGATGCCCCGTCGGGCGCGAGGGTTAACCTTGTTCCTACTAATGTTATATTAAACTCTTCGGGGATTAAGTCACTTGATCTGCAGTGGTGGCCTGACCTAAGATGACACGACTTACAATTTTTGGAAAAGTTGCAGCAGTGATCCAGGATAAGGTGTGCTAAGTACGGCGGTGCTTCCCTTCGCCGTTTGCATGTGCCACCGAAAAAACAAACAAACCGAGCTTTCATCAACCCCTACCGGACCAAGGGCTAAATACAGCGTGTTTAAACTCCAAACCATCACCCTCCGGCAGGGGCGGAGCCAGGTCTCGGCCAAGCGGTATTCCAAGACCGTCGGGACTCCCCTACTTGATAGGGGATGGTCAGCTGGGAGCCTCCGAGACCGAAACCAGAGATCAAGTTTGAAGGCCATATCCCATGCTCGAGGGGACCCTGAGACCAAATCTCGGGGGGGGGGCAAAGCAATGAGCTCATGGGGGCTGCCCAGTCCAAGATCGGGGCCCCCGAGACCAAGCCCGAAGGGATAAGTTTGGAGGGCTCCCGCTAGAAATGTTGGAGCTCTCACCGCCAATGCTCAGTGGTCCGCTGATAGCCAGGTAGAGACCCCTGAGACCAAACTGGGGGGGGGTGATGGCCCTGATGGGCCAATGCTTATGTTTTGCTCAATAGACCAATTTTCGGGGGCCCTCTAGGTCGATATTTGGGCCCCCCCGAGATCAATGTTCAGGGCCTCGTACCGTGGCCAAATTGGTCACGGAGTATGATACTCCACGAGTCCCTCAATACCAATGCTCCAGCTAGGGGCCTCTGAAACCAAGCTCGGGTGCTCCTGAAACCAAGTTCGGGGCCCTGAGACTAAGCTCGGGGACCCTGAGATCCATTTTTTGCACAAGTGCAAAAGTGCAGAAAAACCCGAGATTTTGCATAAGTGTCGCCACCGGCAAAGAAGTGGGGGGGGCAGCCAAACTTCAACCTGATGCTGACAAAAAAACTTTCAACATCAGGACCAAAAACTGTTCGAATTTTGGCTCCTCGCTGCATTCCGCAGCGGCTGGATATAAGAATGTCCGGTTGTCTCTCATTTTTGACTGAGATCAGGAAATTTTTGGCCAAAAAGTGGGGGGTCAGGCCCCCTGGCCCCCCTTTTCCGACGCGTATGAGATTAAGTCACGCGGGTCTCCAGACCCCAAGGACCCATCTTAGCTACTCCACTGTTCTCCGGCTATCACCAGTCCCCCATCCCCTCCCCAGGAAAATTTGTGTGTCCGCACCCCTGCATATCACATTTTCACCTTTTTTCCGATCTGACCGTGAGCTCCACAATGAATTTTTACCCATCCCCTCCTTGCTCACTAACTGCTCTGTAGCATCTTGATCTGAACTTGAAGTGTGGGAATTCAGCGTCTTTATTTCCCTCATCTGCTTATTTGTCTCCGAAAGAGGGAAATCACTGCTGCGATGAGTTCCGTGGTAATTAGGGTAGCTACTGCCCGGTGCATTGTTTGTCTGCGAATGAAAATTTGCGAGAAATTTATTTTCTTACAAAAACACAGTGCAAGCAAATTCAATCGTCACTGGACTTCAAAACTGCATCTTTACACCGGTGCCCTGAGGGTCCCTGTCCGATACATTGCGCATGCGCGATCTTCCTGGTCCCTTGGGTGATTTCCTTTATTCGTACCTTTACATATCAAATGTATGGGATATGAATATGACTCAGACGACACCTTTCCGCCCAAAAAATCCTGTAATTAACCTAAAGTATAGGAATAAAGTTAAGAACTGGAGGAAAGGCTCGATCAAAATCATTCTTATCACTTATAATATCTTCGCTCCCTTCATTACAGAAGCTTCAACTTGATATGGCATCATACCAAATACTTTCTATAGTTCTTGATAAGTTCCAGATCTCAAATATCGCTAGCTGCTGATTTCGCTCGCCACAGAGCGTCAGCGCCTATGACACCCCCGAGGGTCCCGGTATTTAAGGGCGCCGAAATTTTGGGTGTCAGTCGTCATTCAATCAACTCAAGGAGGGCGTGGCGGGGTTGTTAGTAGCACTGCATTGCGCTGCATTGCTATTTTAAATAAACATGTATGGACGTAAGTGTTGATTCCCTGGTTATTACTTACTTACTTACTTGGGTGGTCGGCTCCATCCTTTGGATGCAACGTCAACACACTTTGACGGCCTTAACCAAACATACACCACAGCATGCCATGCGTCAGGGGAAGGAAGGTTCTAGGAAGGACCGCTTATGACTGGGTTTCCGCTAATTCCTTCCGCACCCTTGCTGTGTAAATGCAGTGTATCATAAGACTCTCTCCGTCATTTGCGCTCACGATGAGACTCTCCGCCGTCATACTCCTCCTCAGTGTCACTCCATACCGATATTGCGCCCACCTGCGCTCTTCCGTCAGCTCTTCACATTCGAATAAGAGGTGCTCCATAGTTTCCCAGGCACTCCGACAGAGAGGGCAGATCGGGTCCTGGCCGCTATGCTTCCTGATGTTACTCAGTGCGAGCCATGAATGCCCCGTGAGCAGCTTTAATCTTGTTAGAGTGGCCATCCTCCTTATCACACTATACCTACTTGCCGCCAGAAGTTACGCGGGGCTATTTAGCGCTCTTCCTCCCTCATGAGGCCTGGGAGCCATCGCACGCTCATGAGTGATCGGCCAGCGTTATCAATGCTAGCCTGGATCGCTCGTGCAATGCCATCCCGGGTCACCTTATCCCAACGTTTGCTGGCTTCCCGGTCACATCTGACAGGAGCTGATGCATGCTCGGAAGCCCGAGCTCGCACAGCATCGCCTCCCACTGCCGCACTAGGCTGCTCAGTCGCCCCTCATTTGCTGCCCCATGCAGGAGCACATATCTTGTAAGCGCATGCTCCTCCGCGGCTCGCAGTAATAACCCGATGAGTTGCAGAGCCACTCTCATGGTCAGTATCCGACAGGGTGGTGCCCCCACCATGGAATATACTACGATGTTCTGAGTTCTGGTCGGGAGTCCTTGCATCAAGCGGAAGAGTCGCAGCATCATTCGCTCCAAGTATCGTATATCCGATGCAGTAAGCTTTGTGACAGCCAGTGAGTAAAGAAGGATCGGTTCTGCGTATATCCTCCATGTCGCGTAGAGCGACAATGGACTAGCACGTTTTATATTAAGCCCCTTGTCACAGCGCGCATACAAGGCTCTTCTTGCTCTATTCATGCCATCCTCAATCCTTTTCCTTGCTACTGTCCGTGGTGACATAATAATCCCGAGATGCTTGTACTCATCTGCACGCTCCATGATTTCATTTCCTAACTTCCATGTGTAGTCTTTCACACTACCGAACACCAGGACCTTACTCTTCGCAGCATTATACTTGTAGTGCCATAGGTGGCTGTGCCCCACTGCTATGTTGAGCATGTCCTGGAGCTCTGCGGGATCCGTACTGATCAGGACTTCATCGTCCGCATAAGCTATTATGGGCACTCGCTTATCCCCAATGGCTGCCCCCTTTCCAGAGTCCAGCAACATCTTGATTTTGTCATCCATGAAGAGTGTAAGCAAGCTGGTTGATAGAACACCTCCTTGCTTGAGTCCTTGCTCTATCTTTCCCCCTCTCGATACCATGCCCGCAACTTTCACTCGAACATTAAATTCCTTGTATAGGTTCCGAAGCACAATGACCATCCTAGCGGATATACCAGCGCATATTAGCTTGTATATTAAGCCATTATGCCAGATGGAGTTGAAACACTTCCTCACGTCAAGGAAGGCCACATACACCGTCCTCCCCAGGTCCCTGTTCGCGGAAATAAGCTCGTGAAGAATGAAATTGGCTTGCAACGTACCTCGATTCTTATGGTACGCGAATTGAAATTCCGATGGAATACCTGCCTCATGCAAGTCTTCACTCAGCCTCGTAACCAATATCTTTTCAAAAATCTTGCACAGAATTGTAAGCACAGATATGTCCCTATAGCTATCCCTGGCCAATGGGTCACTCCCATGACCTTTGAAGATCGGGCTGATCAGACCGTATGTAAAGCTCTCTGGTATGCTGGCAGTTTCCAAGATGTTCTGCAAGCACTCAGCTATTTTAAGACTTGCAGTCCCCTCTGCCTCTATTAGGTGCTCCGGAGTTACCCCGCCGATGCCTGACGCCTTGTTCCGCTTCAGGGATCGAAGCGCGTCTGAGACCTCCAGCTCATTTATCCGCTGGACGGGTTGAAGATGTGAAAATCTTGCCTCATAGCTGTCAGCACACCGTGCCTACAACTCCCTCTACAACATCTTCCCAGCTTACATCGAAGTCAGCATCATACAGAGGGCGCCCCGTTTCAACAAAATGAACCAGAAAGGCTTCCGCTATCTCCAGAGGGTCAGAGATCTCATGACCATCTACACACATTCGCTCAATGGCTCTGGCAGACATCCTTCTACACATGACTCTGAAGTAACTGGCAGATAGCTTAGCACATTCCCTCTCTAGTCTCACATCCTCTGATACACGCCGCCGCAGTCTCTGGTCTCGTTGCTGATCTAGATAATCCCTCTTCCGCCTCCGGAAAATTTGCTCTTTCTTCTCCTTGTCCTCACTTCGCGCGGTTTTCCAGGCTAGCTTCGCTGCAATGCATGCCTGGCGCAGTTCTGTGAGTAGTGGATCCCACCATCGACTTGCCTTATTTAATCTTCCTCTCTTTGGGAGCTTGGCCGCTGCCTTTTTCAGTACCTCAGCTACTTCCTCAATGCTGCCAATCTCAGACATTTGGTTTCTAATGCTGAACCGGTAGTTCCTGATAGCCCCATTCCTCCTGGCCTTCTCCCAATCAATCCTGGTATTACGCCTGCAATTTTGCCTCCGCTGGGCTGATACTGCTAGGCTGATCAAAACTGGCTCATGATCAGACCCATTCAGGGCACTCCTGTCTAGAATTGTATAGTCGTCCACGAGCGAGGCATGTTCCTTGTCAACAAGTATATAATCTAAGAGCGACACTGGGGTGGTTTCCGACCTGTAGAAAGAGTATTTGCCCTCTAGATTGTTTACCGGTACCACAAGATCAAATTCTGACATCATCTTAGCAACATACTTCTTGTTATGATGTGCGTCCCGCTGGAGGTCAACATTAAGGTCTCCTGCCACAATGATCATTCTTCTTGCCCCATGCTCCCCTCATAGCGACGCAGATCAGGTCGATGGTTTCTTGAAATTCTATGACCTTGTCCACTTGCGCTCCAGTTGGCATATACACTGCTATTAGAAGTACTTCCAGTGGGCTTCCCTTTATGATTGTTGCAATTACCCTCACACTCTCCTTCTGACCTACCAGGGCTACGCTCAGGTTGTTACGGACCAAAATTGCCACCCCACCATGACCTTTACCCCCGGTATGGTCAGAAAACGCAAAATCCTTGTTGCTGTCTGCGCTTACTGCAATTGTCTGGTGCGATGGAACCTTCAGCTCATCTTCTTGACTAGCCTTGAATGTCCAAGTTTCATTCAGTACTAGTACATCAGACTTAGCGATGAGGGCCCTTGTGAACTCATCATCCTTGTACCCTCTGCAGTTCCACTGCGCCACCACCAGTTTTTTGCCTGGTTTACCCCTTCAGTCAGTTTTGTTGCATCACAGCTTAGCCATCTCCCCCTACATTCTGATACCTTGAGTTGAGAATCATAACTGGATAATGTCCCCTCCACTCTTCTTCCTCCCACACTTGCTCTTTGTGCTCTGTTGTCCACCGCACAACAGCTCCCTGTGTTCCTCTCACAGGACTCCATTCCTGCTCCATAATGTGGTCTTCTGTATGATTGCATCCGTCTGCCCATCTGATTATGAAGCCTGGCTCTTCCGCCCCTGGTCCTCTCAGGCATACACTCATGGTTTCCCTGGTGTTCCCTTGGATAATTCCTCCTCTGCCATTGCGGGCCATACCACTCTGCTCCCCTGTTTCGTGCTCCTCTGCCCCACCCTCCGTCTGACGAGGAAAGTAGCGTCCATGCTGCCTTGCCCCATACACACCTTGTGCCCTATATGATTCTGCACGCCCCATCCTGTGGTGGTCCTGGCCCTCACTCACATGGTAGCTCGGATGGCTGCGCCTGTCATATCGTATCCCAAGACTTTCTCCTTTAAGTCCTGTCTGGTCAGCCTTTTTCACTGTAAGTTCCGCGTCCCCTATAACCATACGGATTGTTGTCAGCTGCCCTTTCCACTCTGTATAGGCCCGAATACCTCCCTCTCTCATATGCCGTATCTGCGCCCATGTGCTGTGGTTGCACGTTTTGTGCACTGTACCTAGGCCAATATGCTCTACTTCCAGCATCTCCACCTCCACAATTACGAGAGTATGGCCTCATGGGGGCTGCCTGCTGTTGCTGGTCCAGCTGTACACTTGAAGTGTTAACACCTGTCTTCCCTCTAACGCGTCCCTCGTCCAACCTCCCATCCCTTTGTATGTTGCCCTGGCATCTATTGTCAGTTATAGGACTGCCTTTTGTGGCATGTGTGCCAGCAGTCCCACCGCGCCCAGATCCCGAATGGCATTCTTGCTGCTCACCCACACCTACTCTCTTGTTATGATGATCTGTTTGGCTGCTCTTGTTGGCTGTCGGTTCATTTACCCTTGCTCCCCTTCCACTTGTGTTAGACATTCTCCCAGAGCCTTCTGCTTGTCTCCTATCTTCTGTTTGTTTGCTCTGCCTATCTAGTCGCTTTTGCTCCTCCCTCGCTGGCACTTCTGCACCATCTATTGTGCTGTGCTGGTTATGCAACCATAGGAGGTACCCAG
Organism: Lepas anatifera; assembly: GCA_034440635.1. Lineage (NCBI taxonomy): Eukaryota > Metazoa > Arthropoda > Thecostraca > Lepadidae > Lepas > Lepas anatifera. Next base: position 816,042 of record JAOTON010002137.1, read on the forward strand.
CACACGCTTCACACAGAGCCTGCCCTGTCTGCCGGGATCGCTTGACTGGCTCCTGTCTGTTGGTATCTTGCTCAATACTGCCTTTGCTTGTAAGCTCCAGTAGCTTGGCCCTCAACATCTGGTTCTCTTCTTTTAGCTGCTCTACCTGCATGGCAAGACCAGTTCTACGCCTTTTCACTGGCCCTGGTTGTTGCTCATTATTGGGCTTGTCATCCAACTGTATGGTTTTAACTCTATGTTCTTCCCATGTGTGGCCCTCCGTGTTCCTATCTTGGCCCAACTTGTTCTCGCAACTTTCTAGTGATAGTCTTTCCTCCCCCAATATGTGCACTTGCTTCAAATTATGCATGTCCTGTATAGCCACATTGCTATCCAGAGTTGAATCTTCCATGCACATGCCCTCCATGCTACTTTCACTCTGTTTGCTCCCTGGTACAGTCCCAACACTAGGGCTTTCTATGGTAGACACACACTTTCCACTATGTCCATCGTGGTTCCTGCTCCCCTTTTCATCTCCAGCATCAGCGCTGATTTCTTCACCAGTGAGACTCTGGTCATCATCAGGTACCAGCTCCACAATGCTATGCCCATTGGCATCATCCCCACTTGTACCCTGCATCGTCTGATCGATTGACATGTGCCCCTGCTCATCTCCTCCCACGCATACCTCACACTCCTGGTGCCCCCCTGTGCTGTGTGGCCCTTCGGGTCATTGCCATCCATTCCCTTGATGTGACTGCCTTCCTTATCATCTTGCCCACATGTAGTTCTCAAGTTGATTAAAACCACTGCCTTGTCATAATGTTGTGTGCTTACCCTTTCCCAATTTTCTTGCCTGCCACAGCCCTCATGAAACCCATCTTTCCGGCATGTACCACACATATTCATGCCTGCACCTGTGAGGCGAAAGCTCTCACTATGAACACTATCGACATCTTTACCTGCGCATACCACTGCAACCGCACCAGGGATATCCTTTTGTACCCGATATTGCGTGTGTACATCCACTGAGCTCAGGTACGCCCCAAAGAGTGGATGTGTGTGGATCCATCCTACTTGGCATAAGTCAGCCTCATTCAGGACCTTCACCACTTTCTCCTCCTCCATAACCTCACAGGTGGTTGTATCCCCTTTCTGTTCAGGTATGATGAGGTGGGTTATCTGCACCTTGTTTTCCTTCACACAGATTGTGCCGGCCAGTAACCCAATGGTTTCAATCCCAGCTTTTGTATTTGCCTTTGCTAACTCTGCGAAGACTTCCACAAGATTGTTTGGCATGACCGTGCATGGCTCAGGTCCACCCTCAAGACCCTCATTCCTGGACACCACACCACATGCATCCAACCCTGATGTGTTGGTGACCATGCCACACTCTGTTACATCATTCAGGGTCCCCTTCTCCAGAGCTGAAGCACCCACATGCATTCCCTTCTTGCCCTCCACCTCAGACTCACCACATTCCTTGTATGTGTCCTCTTTTCTCTGACTCGAGCATCTTTGTTGGTCAAACATAGTGTACATGCCCAGTCAACATCCTGCATGCTTGCTCCCTCTTCCTCCGAGATGTTAGCACAAGCAAAGTGTACCCAAGCAGAGCATGCCATACATTCAATTACTCCATCTGAAGCATCCATGTTACATATCGGACACAAGTAGCCCTCATGCTCAACATCAACACGACTGCTTGGAGTCCCACCTCTCCGAAGCTTCCGGCTTCCCGCCTTGTTCCTCACCTTTGCCATCCTAAATGACTTCCTAAATGACTTCTTACTGCCACTACGTCCAGCCTTACCGGTCAGTCCAGTTTTCTGTTGTTCATCCGGCTTAGGTTTAGCCTCTATTACCCTGGGTTTAGCTACCTCTAGCTTACTCTCCTGCTCTCCCATGCTCATCAATGCATTATCTGCTTTCAGTGGGGCCGCTTGCGCCGCTTCCGTCTCCCTACCAGCATGTGCACAATTTCCCCGATTTCCATACTTAATAGGCGTTCTTTCGATGGCCATACCTGCCTTCCTCGGACAGAGAGTATATCACACTTGAATTTCAATAAATACACACTGGAAATACTGCGAATTACAGAAAGGAGACGGACGCAGGATAGGACGTCCGCACAGCACACAGCACATAGCCCTAAGCTCTTATGTTCTAACCTGTTTTTGGTATTTGAGTCCATACACATATATTTCACAGTAAAAACATCCATCAAGTACACCACTACATCCACCCAGGCGACAGCACTTAATCCACCCTCCCCGAGATCTAAAAAGCACCAAACTCCACAACTCAATGAAATGGCTTATTTTTCCGTTTCGATGTACCTACCTAATCCATGACTGCGGACAGAGTGAGAACGAGATTTAAGGGAGATACACGAAAAAATTTGTATTGGCTAGATCAAAAGGTCACTCAAAGTTGTTTCAGAAGTCCTATCCTCATTTTTGTGAATTCGGCCTGCAAATGCATTAAAATTGCTCTCAAAGAGCAATGTTTTCAAAGGCACACTGACGGGATCATCGCGTGGGGTCTGGTGCCGGATCCCGAGTTCCGTTGTCGAGTGGTGGTCGGTCTGCTCGCCCCCAGGGACCGTGGCGGGTCGAAAGCGGCGGTCGCGTGGGTCAAACGGACCGAAATTATAAACGAGCGAGGTGTTGGTTTTGGATGGGTGTGATGTGTGATGTGATGTGGGTGTGATGTAGCCGATGCTGGCACTTCCGCTTGAGGTCCTTCGTTGGGCCCATGGTATCTCTCGTGCACTACATTCTATGATGTTAAGGTGTCCCAAGCTCTGTGTCGGGAGCGGTATTATTGATGACCCAAGAGGTATTTCACCCACGTTGCTGACTTGGTGCATCATGTCAACCATTGTCCATCCCACCCTCACTGCTGGTATGTCACTCATCTTGGTCATCTGCACAATTTGTGTCAGCACCGCGCTCCTTCACACGCATTCACACGTCCTGGTCTGAGCCTCATTTATGCATTTTGATCACCTACACTATTTATGTTAGCATCACACCCCTTCACCAGTGTGCCTACTCACATACTCACGCTTGGGTCCGCGTCTGTGCCCTCCTGGGTGTAACTGTTTAAGAGGCCTCGCGATAATGGGCGGTCACAGACGCGGCCCACCTCCACTAGCTAAATTACACTTCACCTTGCCCACTCCTATAACATACCGCTTTTCTTCAGCTGTCAGCGACTGCATGCGTGTTCGGGTTCTGTCCCGGGGTGTTCTCTCTGCTGGCTGAGTGTGTGGCGCAGTAAAAATTAAAAACTCGGTGGGTTTGGGACGTACGTTTATTTCGGTGAGTCGTGCTTGCGCTCAATTAGCCGAAGCTCCACCCGACCGGCGTCGTACACGTCCGGCCTCCATTGAACGTGGGGCTCTCCCTCACTTACATTCCGTTGTGTGCTGTTGCTTGCAATGTGTATAAAATAAACGTACGGTACCAAAGTCAACATTTCTAGACAACTGTACCGGTACACCAACACCTCTTATCGTTGTAAATTACGTACCCCTGGCTAAGGCTATCAAATTCTCTAAAACTGGTCTCATTTTTCCTAAGCAATAACTTGAAAGTTTAAAGCTATGAAATAAAAAGTTATTTACAACCATACCCATATATTCACATTACGGTGGTACATAAAACATACAAAGACCCTAAAACAAGCCCCGGTCGACTAAGGTGGACAAATAACATTATAAACCGAGGTGCCGAGCCCCGAACCCGTGACTGCCGGCGGCGCGAGCGCTCTAAATTACGCCCAGACGGGCACGGGCTCGCAGCCCGGCAGACGTCTACCGGCCGGGTGCATGGAAAATAAATCAGGATGATGATGAACGTATGAGCGGGACAAGCAAAGCACAGTTAAAACGTGAGCGAAAACAAATAAAAATGGAGGTGGCCTACAGTGCGCAGACAATGCTCAGGGGAGCAGCGCCCCATCATCAATACAGACTCGGACGAACAATCCACTACGCCGCCCCGGCGCCGGCCACCCCCTCACTGTTCCCAGTCTCCCTGTCCTCGGCAAAGTCTAGCTCCCCGCCATCCGCCCCGACGTCCGAGATGCCGGGGATGTCCCCGGTCGCGTCGGCCTCGGTGCTGGTGCCGCTGACGAAGGTGTCCAGCACCGTAGCAGACGTAGGCACCGTAGAGACATGGGCCGCTCCTCGAGCAGCTGTAGGAACCGGCCGAGGTCGTCGGTGAGGCTGCGCCGTTTGGCATGCGACTCGAAGGTAGGCCGGTCGACCAGCGGGTGATATGGCATATGGTCCTGCAGGCGGGTGACCGCCCGGTCGCCGTACTGCCGCCCTCCGGTACGTTGGTCGGCGGTTGTTGGGGGGGGACGCCGGTAACAGTAGTTCTGAGGCGTGTCCACGCGATAGAAGGCCACAGGGAGTATGAATAGGCTGGCGGGCCGAGTCGGGTAGGTGGGCAGTATTACCCGGATGAGGCCGGATGATGCTAAGCGATGCTCAAACAGCCGCTCGGGCTGATTGAGGTACTGGGTGAGGCCGCACCGTTTGGCGTGCGACTCGAAGGTAGACTGGTCGACCAGAGGGCGCCGCGGCATGTGGTCCCGTAGGGCGGCCGGGCGCCGCACCGCCGCCACCCGCGGCCCTCCGGTACGCTGGTCAGGCGGCTGTTAGTAGGACGCCGGAAACAGCAGCTCTGACGCGTGCCCACGCGAGAAGAGGCCTGAAGAGGGCATGAAGAAGCTGGCGCCGCGCCAGCTGCTCCACCAGCGCTGCCCAGCGTTCAAGCTCCAGAAGGTCGGTCCCATCTCGGTTCAAACGACGCAGTTCGACAGATGAAGAACCACCCCGGCAGAAAACGCCCTGGGCAGTGCCTCCATCACGGGAGCAACTCAAGCTCGCGCAGATCTGCGACACCGGGACAGCGCTAGCAACACCAGTGGACACGCCGAGTCCCAGGGACCACCGGCAGCTGGCAGGCGAAGAAGAGAGGCTCCAGCTCTGCGGTGCAGCGGGAAAAGAGTGAAGGGTTTGGCCTGGTGGGAGAGTGGCCGGTGGCGGGACGGGGAATAGGTGCGCGATCAGAAGTGCAGTGCAGTTAGCAACGAGACGTTAAGGCATAAGGGTGTCCGTCCCCGACCCCATGCTAACGGGAGATTATATTGTTGATGAGGCACCTCAAAGCTTATAATAAAGCCACTCTCCGACAATGCTTAGGCTCATGTTCGTTCACAGTGGGAGCTCTCCAGCGGAGAAAAACATCAAAATGCAAGAAATTTGGGTGATTTACTTGATATGACAACAACAGGGACACTTCATATCAGACGTTGGTAGACAAGTGGACAGATGACACTTGCTGAAAGCATGATAGGTTTAGGTAACATAGACTGTACCAGGGAGGTTCAATGGGGACACATTATGGAGTTTAACAGATGGAGAAAAATACAGAACAGACACAGGTGGTCAGATACATATATAGACATGCACACCTCAGTAGTGATCAATGAATTTTTTTGCTATTCGCTCGAAGGCGAATTTGCTGAGCGGGATATCTGGAACATTTCTTATTTTCGAAGCTATGTATTCATTCCATGTCTTAGGCGCCGAAATTAATAGGGAAAAGGTTCTGAACTTTACTGGGGTGAAAGGCACTTCAAAATGCCTTACCTGCCTGGCAGACCTACCTCTGCCTTCAGTGAAAGGAGTTAATTTTGTGGCTAGGGGATGGGGCAGAGAGTTAACTAGGGATTTGTGCATTACATGTATTTGGCTGAGTCTGGCAAGGTCCTGAAGTTTCACAATTTGGTGTTTCTTAAAAAGAGGGGATGTCGGGGCTAGATAGTGGGCAGAAACTATTACCCTTATTATTCTCTTCTGAAGAATTTTTAATCTTTTGAGCCTTGTTGGATATTTTGAACCCCAGACTTCAATGCCAAATTTTAAATTTGGGGTGGAGGGGTGCTATTGGGGCCTTTCTTGTGGTCTTATTGATATCTGTCTTATATACACTTTCTTTAAAATGGAAGAAATGAATGGAAATTTAATGTATGCCAATACAGGAATTCATCATGCAGGCCTTAATGTTGGCCACAGAATGCTACTGCCCTCCTTTCCGAGCCTTCTGATTTGAGTCTCCGCCTACGCTGCTGCTGCCTGCTGCCACCTTCCCCGCATCACGGTGCTGACCGGCAGGGACTTCCGCCATCCTGGTGATCACTATTGGCACTCAGGGGCGCGCCCTGTGGGCCGCGCTAGGCCCAACCACTTTTTGTCTGGGAAAAGCAGCTGGCTGAAACCCAGGTGGCAAATGCTCCGGCCTTACACGTCGCTTTACATCCCCCTCTCAGGGTGTGAGAAGCGGCGTCCCTGAGACGGGATTCGGTGCCCTCTCGGTGTTTGTATCGCCAAGAAGTGGCTCATCGCCGCTGTCCGTCCCCAATGCCATTTCCAGAGTTAGACCCGCAAATGAAGGACATTCATACAGTCATTCAACAAAACTATCTTGCAGGAACAAGTCCTGTCATCTACCTCCTTTCGTTTGCTGCATTCGTAGTCAACTGTCTTATCTAATGAGTGGACTATCAGCTAACACCAGTCGCCTTTCACTTTCAGGCATAAGCCAGCATAGGTAGCCATCACCAAACTAAATCAAGTACGGAGGCAGATGCTGCGTGAGGCGATCTGGCTGGCGGGGCGTCGCAGTTGAAGAGGAGCGACACAGCTGCCCGCGACGCCGGACGATGCCGACCATGGCGCTGGGGCAGTCGATCCGCAGCTTCGACAAGGTGCTGGAGGAGAGCCAGCTGACCGGCGAGCTGCGACTGGGCGGGCGGGCCCTCAAGGAGCTGCCCAGTATCGCCGCCAAGTACAGCGTGCGCGATATACTCGTGGCTGGTAAGGCTAGCTTCGTTGTCGAAAATGATACCGGACAATGTCATGTTTCAAAAGTAGCATTGGTTGGATGTTTTTGTTGTGTAGAGTTATGCTGGGTGATATGGTTTGGCTATCTTGCTGCGTCCATCACCTGCCTACTGACCAGAGCCTCATAGTCTATGCCTATGCTATGCCTATGCCAGAGCCTCATATGCCTATGGACCGGTCCTCATAGTCACCACGATAATCAGCATAATCGCTCTGCGTAGTGATTGTGGGGACGATTTTGCTCCTCCACGCCTGACTGGCGACCATTTTCAAGCCCAGTTGTGTGACGTGGTCGGTCGTGTGATGCAGACATCTCGAAGAACCGTTTGTTGGAGATCCCGTCCGAGCTGATCGAGCATGGTCAGAGCATCGAGGAGCTGGACGTCTACCACAACTCGGTCCGAAATATACCCGACAGCATCCACAAGCTGCGCTCCCTCACCTACCTCAACCTCAGGTGCTGGGACTGACCAAGCCTGTGTCGTTTTCGTCTGCCCGTTCTGAGTGTGTCACCACGAATGGTGTCCAGAATAAGATATTAAAGCTTCCATATTTGATTTGATCCAAGTTTGATTCGACTCACAAAAGACTTTCTTATTCTCATTAATCCCCACCCTAATCCGTAGACCAGGGTGTTGTATTATCACTGAGATGGTCAAGGTTGGTCTGTCGCCTTGCAATGACTAATACGATGCCAGTCTCAACACCTGTTTGCGCGGTTGACGTGTCGTTTTTGCAGCCGTAATCAGCTGACGTACCTGCCGCCGGCCCTGTGCGCGCTCCCCCTGCTGGAGGTTCTCATCGTCGCCTACAACAAGCTCGTCTCTCTGCCCGAGGAGATCGGTACGGAGCCGGCTCTGTGTGTCCGTGTGGTAAACATACGACTCCATGTGACCCTCTGTTAAACAGATGGCTCTGTGTGACGGTATTTTAAACACATGGCTCTGTGTGACCGGGTGTGTTTTTTCGGGTGCAATGACCGCCGAATGGTAGCCATTTCAATCAGTAACGCGCGGGGCTTGCGGCTCGGGAGACAGGCGCTGCGTCGGCTCTGAACGACTCGCTCGTGTTTGCCAGGTCAGCTGAGCCGGCTCACTGAGCTGGACGTTCGCTCCAACGAGATCTGCCAACTGCCTGTGACGCTGAACCGGCTAGAGACGATGGTGTCGCTGAGTCTGCGCCGAAACTCCCTGCAGCGGCTGCCGGAGGGTGAGCGGGGGGCTTATCGACGCAGGCTGCCGGCGAGAGGGTCACCGCCGAGGGGGCTCGGGGGCTGGGATGTCTGTTAACTTCAGAAGCTAAATATCTACTATAGTTATTCAAAGCTGGCGCAGTATTCACGGGGATGGCACAGAAGTAGAACTGTTCTCACGGTAAATTTGGGTTCTGCGAAGACTGCTGTCGAAACCAGGGGCGTGCAGGTGGACCATTTTGTCTTAATTTTTCTCGTCGTATTCTTCCTGGTGAAACAATGCGAACGACATTTCTTATGAGAATAAGGATAAAGCAGGGGTGCAGATTGATATGTTCAGGAGTCCCCGAGCACCTTCAGTGAAACGTCTGAGTAGTGTAACCAAATGTTTGCCTTGCATTTACGTGTTTTTAGTTTTAAGGACTTCAAATTTGTTTTATGTAGTCTGACAGGCCTGTGGAGAAGCTTAAAAACCTCTTTATATATTTACATACTCTCACCTTTTAATGTGATGGCTGTTCTCATTGTTTACAATTTTTTTGCCTCCAATCATTTACCGAAATCCGTGCTCTTGGATAAGGTAATAAGAACCTAAAGACAATTTCTTGCACTTGATGAAATGTTCATGTGGGTATTAAATTCATAACAGTAACTGTTACTGTGCAGTGCTCCAAATGCCAGGGTGCTAGATGGAGATCAATACCCAGGCAAGCCGAATTTCCCCTCACTTCCGTGATATTTTTGCTTAATTTGTCACTCATTCGTCAAGTATAGTTTTCCAGCATAATTCAGCAATCGTGGTCTTCACGACTTATCAAAAGTATGGTAGTAGGGAAAATTTGATGAATTAATTATTCTCAGACTTTAAATAAGGGCTGTACCTATGAATGGCTGAAAGAAGGGCTTTTGACCGAGAGTATTGTAGCTTGTGATTTTTCTGCGGGCCGACTATATTTTCCTGCATGAATTTTGCACCCAGCACCCTAGCTCAAAACGAGTTTCGGGACGCTGTTAGTGTGTGTTGTGAGGCCTGTGTTCGGACAACTGCTGACCTGTGCATTCACACCGACACCCGGCAGACATCCACGGCCTGCTGTCCCTCCGCGTGCTGGACATAGCCGAGAACCAGGTGACGTCACTGCCGCTGCAGATGCGACTGATGACGTCACTGGAGCAGCTGGACGTGACCTGCAACCCGCTGGTGTTCCCGCCGGCGCACGTGAGTGGCCACCAACTGCTCTGAGGTGGTACAGGTGCCTGCGTTGGTGCTGCCTACCTTGACCACATACTCCTGTGTGTGTGTGTGGGGCGGGGGGGACCAGTGGCGCGCCGAGGGGGCCATCGGATGTTAGTAGCGGGGAAAAACCCAGGCACTGGTGCTTTCACAATGGTCATGTGACGCCGCCGACTGCGCCATCAAGGTGGCCGGCAAGACGGTGGCCGCGGGCGACCACCTTAAGCTCCTGGGTGTAACGCTGGACCGCCTGCTCCACTTCGGAACCCACTGCAAGACCCTCAGGACGCGTACCAGACCCCGACTCGCCCATCTCCGCACTCTCACCGGACGAGACTGGGGCCTCGACGAGAGGATGCTCAGGATGGTGGCCAACGGATACGTCCGCGGCGCCCTGGAGCACGCGGCCGCTGCCTGGCTACCGGCGACGCTCCCTCACACGTCGAGGTCCTGGAGAGGGAGATGCGAGCGGCCGCCCGTATCATCACCGGCTGTCCCATCTCCACCCCAACTCACGCCGTTATGGCGGAGGCCGGCTTGGTCCCGGTATCGGCGCGCCGCACCACGCTGGCAGCGCGGTTCCTGGCGAAGGCCCGAGCCCTCCCGCCATCCGACCCTCTCCGAGTCGTGGCAGACGCCAGAGCCCCAGCAAGGCTCTCCACAGTCACCGGCTGGAGGGACGTCGGCCTCGCGGCGTGGCAGGCCGCGGGCGTCGCGTCCCCTGTGGAGCCTGTCCTCCCCGGCATCTGCCTCCATGGACGAGCCCTGGCACGGTGACCTTCCGGTTGGATGTCGGGGAGGAGGTCATGGCCGAGACACCGCCGGACCGGAGAAGAGAAGCCGCCACCCTGCACCTATCGTCGCTCCCACAATGCGCCACCTGGATCTGGACCGACGGATCTGCGGACTCCGGCGTGCTGAACGGCGGGGCCGGCGTTTTCATCGAGGAGCCAGACGCCGAGGAGCACTACCTGCGAGTCCCCGCCGGAGCGTTGTGCTCGAGCTACCGCGCGGAGCTCGTAGCCCTGCACGCGGCCCTCAGACACGTTCAGGAACACCCGACGCACGTGGAAGACCCCATTGTCGTCTGCACCGACTCGCAGGCGGTACTAGCCACCCTCCGTCAGGGACCCCCAGCCCAGACGTCACCCCTCGGGGCGGCGATCTGGAAGTCCCTGCTGGACATCTCATCCGACGGCCGTCGCATCCACCTGCAATGGGTGCCGTCTCACTGCGACATCCGAGGCAACGAGAGCCGATCAACTTGCCAAGGAGGCCTCTCGACTCCCACAGGAACACGTCCCGATCGACGTGAGAACGGTCCACCGAGCGGCGGCGAGAGCGGCCCGGTCCCGGGTCGCCCGCGACCGCCCCCAGGCTGGTACCGTCAGCTGATGGGTGAGCGGGTCCCGCTGCCCTTGACCCACGTCGAGAGGGGGACGGCCGTCGAAGTCCACCAACCCGAGCCGGCCACTGGTCCGGCTCGACAGCCTACCTCCACCGGATAGGGGCAACCCCTCCCGGCAGTGCGCCCAGTGCGGCGATGCTCGCTGCCGGGCCAGCTGGTGCCGACTCTGCCGGGAGGAGCCGGATACCCCGGCTCACATCCTGGGGAGGTGTCCGGCCCTGATGGCAACGCGCCATCGCCTCACCGGAACCATCTACCCGAGTCTGGAGGAGATGCGTGGCGACGACTACGTGGCGGCCGTGGCGAGGGCTGCCAGGTCCCTCCAGAGCCGGACGGCTACACCTCCGTAAGGAGGCTGGAGGGAATCTACTACTACTACTACTACTAGGGGGCCATCGGGGTTATGTCTCCTTCCCATTCGTTTGTCGCTGGAGGCTCTCTTGCTGGCGCAAAATAGAACAGAACACTTGGGTGCCTTACAATCTTTTCAGAGAGCACGCTTTTTACACCGTGGCCTTTCAACTACCAAAAAAATGCTTAAAAGTGTCCCAATTTTAAAGACACGGGGTAACCCTGAAAGACGAGAGAGGGGCACCCCTGAATCTCCTGTCATGTGTAGAGCAACTTTTTTGGACCGTAAAAATAATTGTGTTAAAACGATTTTGGCTCGAAATGAAAGCTATTGATTAATGAGTTTTGACGATTTCGGGTCCATTGCAGCATGGTGCTGGCTGTCCACTCCGTGTCAAGGGAGCTTGTAGCTCCAGTTCTTAGACTGATATGCGGGTGCCGTCATATGGCGGAAACTATTTATTGCAATGTATCGAAACCATACAGTTTCGCTGATAGATACCTGATGTGAAAGGCTTGGATATATTGTAGCAGTTTAATTCCGCCGCGCCATCCCTCTGATCTGTGTTTTACTGGCGTTCCTCTCGTCGACGGGTACCTTTTGAGATGGCTATTAACGCGAGGTGGCCGACGTGCAATAGTGCAGCACCACAGCGCTCTGGGCGTACCCGCCAACAGCTGTGCACCTGCCGCAGGTGTGTGCTCGCGGCCGCCAGCACATCTACAAGTTCCTGGAGATGCGCGCGGTGCGGGGGGAGCAGGAGGAGCGGCTGCGGCGGGGAGCTGCCGACGAGCTGGAGCAGCGTCCGGCCCGGCCGCCTCCCGTCGGCGGGAACGACGCCCCGCCGCTGCCCTCGGCACGGTCCAGCGTCGCTGGCGGCGGCGAGCCGCCTCTGCTGGCGCACAGGGCCGCGCCGCCGCCGCCGCAGCATCACCAGCAGCAGCAGCCACCCAGCTACCCAGGTGGGAGCCCGCCTGGCGGCGGATGGCGTGTTGGGAGCACAAAATGTATGGCGTGCTTGTATTGGTGTGGCGGGTCAGAATGTGACCTGTCCGTTCTGCGCTCTTTGGTTGTTTCTATAATAAAAAAAATGGCAAAAAACGCGAAAACATTGGAATATTTTCGACGTGATTAGTTTTCGGGTAGCACTGCGGTGAGCTTTGTAATGCGGCCCACGCTAGTAAATGGATATACTATTATTGTTAAATGTATGTAAACTGGCTCCGAAGCCCTATCCCCCATAGTCATCCCCGTGCCGCGTCTGCCCCATGTTCAAGATAAGATAAAAAAATTAGTGGCGAAGCCGCTGTTGCTTGGTGTCCTACCTTCTCGGACTAAAGCGATTGCGTAAGTTTTCATTTGGTTATGATGACGTAATGAGAATCAGCTCTCCCCACGGCGTGGTGAAGTGAGACTCGGGCCGGCAGCCTGGTTTCGGGTCAACTGAAGCGTCAGATGTGCGTGTGACAGGTTATGAGACGTCACGTGACAGCGGTCACGTGCAGCTGCGTCGGTTCGAGCCTGCCCGGTCCGCCTCGGGTCTCCAGCACACCAGTCGCGCCTACTCACACCTCCCTGCCGCCGGCCCGCCATCTGTCGGCGCCACGCCCAGTTATAGTTCTTCAGGTGGCCACCACGCGGCGCTGACGCCGGCGGAGCAGGAGCGGGCTCGGCGGGATCGGGAGAGCATAGACAGACTGCGACAGGTCAGTGCTGTTCTGGGTGGACGAGGTTCCACCTCCGATGTCTAACGTGGTTACGGCTCCGCATTATCATAAATTCTACCCATGTGATGTTCTTGTAATTGTATCAATTGTGGAAATATATGCGGGGCTCGGTGGAATCTGCGTTGCTCTCCCGAGGCGCAGGTCCCGGGTTCAAATTCCGACGGGTTATCTGAAAAAGTGTGAGCTTATCCTCGAAAATACCTCCCAATAGGTTATAGTTGACGATCTTGTATAATCTCAGCAGTTGGCATGTCGTTAATCCCCAAAACTATTTATTCAAATTTGAAAGGAGCGGACTCTCGATGTATCCAATCTTGTAAGAACTTTGCTGTAGTTTTGCTCTGCTATCCTTACTTATGAGTCAAATCCATCAAAGAAAAACTTCAAAGGATACAAATGTTATCTTACGTGAAAAAGTTTGAAGTTTATTTAAATTAAATCAATACACATACAAATCAGTTATTTCTTACACTACACGTTCTCCTCTTGTATTGGGGACCACTGCATCAGTCTCGTGCGGCGTCAAATATCTGTTCATTTTCAGTTATTCTATTGGTGGAAGTTTAACCTCCAGTAGTTAAACGAAGCGAAATCGGAAAAATAGCCGTTCGCGGCATGCGTAATTTCAATTTTGTCATTGCAATAATCGGATTAGTTGTTTTCTTCTTCAATTCGCCAGTCCTCTCATGTGTCTTCCGTCTGCTCATTGGCGGTTTGTTTATTAGCGGAATGGGCCGGGGACTGATGCCCCGTCTCCGGTGCAGAATATCGAGGGTCGGCTGCACGTCTCGCTGCCCTGACGACCTGCGCTCGGCGCTGGGTGACGGCGTGGTGCTCTGCCACCTGGCCAACCACGTGCGGCCACGTGCCGTCTCCTCCATCCACGTGCCGTCGCCGGCGGTGGTGAGTACCCCGGCAGCCCCGCCGCAAACGCGGCTGCTGCACGGTCTGCTGCCGCGCCAGCAGCCTCCACGCTAGCAGAGTTTATCAGCTGAGTGGTCGCTTTGGATGATTGCTAACGAGTTTCTTTTAGCAAATACTCCTTACTTCGGCCCCGTGTGTACGTGGTAAATGGGTCGTCCATTGTCTAGTAGTTGACTTTTATTTACCCCTTGCTGCGTCCCCGACCTGAGGAAGTTTCCAAGTGTATGCTGTCTCAAGTATATGACACCTTATCCCGACCATTTTGCCGTCTTTTAATACAGGCTGGTTTCGGGTCAGGAGTTCAAGGTCATGGTTCTCAGCCGCGAAACCCAAAAACCCCAGCTTGTCGCGGTATCTACCAAGGACACTGGACAATCTCACATCGTGTGGTAGATTGTCTGGGTCTGGAAATCCGCTGTATCAGAATTTTCATTAATTGTTGCGTTTTGGTGACCTTACATCAGTTTTTTACCACTTCGATGTACCCAGGGGTAGTATCGTTTGGGTCGCCGTCCTTACCCCGAGCGGTAAGCGTCATTTGCAGAATCTCACTGTGGCCTGTTACGTTTTAATCACCCATAATGGTGTCTTTTCTTTGCGCTCTAAATTCATGTTAGTTGAATTTCGTGTTGGGAGACCTACATACATACCAAGCAGGCCGTGCTAATACGAAGGGCGGCAGTTGTGACCCTGTGACGGTTTGCAGCCCAAACTGAACGAGGCCAAGTGTCGGCGGAACCTGCAGAACTTCCTGGAGGCCTGCCGACGTATCGGAGTCGAGGAGGTAAGTACCGCCGGTCCCGGTGCCGCCCCCTGCATTCCGGTCCACACCAGTCCCCCGTTGCCTGCCCAAATTTAGTGTGTTGAAGGAACCTGGCTGTGTGTCAACATCCGTTAACACGAATGCTCTTAGGTCCGTGATCACGTTTTTGGTGTTCGGCTCGATGTTCATAACTGGTAGAATATGTTGACAGTAGGTGGGTATAGCTCGGGTGTCGGCCAGGTATCGATATCAATGTTGTTATTAACCAATCCCGTGTTTTTGTGTGGTGGCGGCCTGATATGTGCTTCAGCCTTGCATGTGGTTGTGGATCTCAAAACGCGCCCGCCTTTGTCTCGCACTTGTCTTGCCAGTGGTGGGCCGATCTGTCGCTAGTTGCATGTGGCTTCGCGCCGCCTGGCCGGTGCTTTGGGAACCTGCCGGTATCCACCCGCGGCCCTGTCGTGTTCACCGCTGCTGGTTCCGGGCCGGACAGCGCCCTCTACGCCGGCCACGCACGTCCGCACCGGCATCCCAGCGGCCAACGCTGTACCGGTGTCGTTAGTCTGGCTCCCGTCTGCTGGTGCGATGGAGCCATTGTTGGGCGGAAGAATTTACGCTTCGTTGTTTCCGAGTCGGAGAGAGCAGAGCGCTCGGTCCATTTGAAAGAGGTAGCAAGTGAGCGAGTGCCAAAATAGTGCGGTTCACATATTCAGCTAATGTGCTTCAAATGCACGGTAACATGACTAGATGTAACTAATTACATGGAACTCCTACTACACAAAGACTTCCGCCCTTGCTGAGAGCCGCTACGGAGTTCACTCGTAATCAGGTAGCGATCACGAGCTGGTGGACACTGCCGCTGTATGTTAGGAGCATGTCGTTCGTAGCGGAGCGAGGGACTCTGCCGCGAACAGTGGCCGACCTCAGTATGCACCAACACTGTGCCAAGCCTAGTTTCTTTTTGCATGCGGCCGGAACGACAACGCCTAAAGCTACTCACTCACTCGGTTGTCTCTGGAAAGTGACGTACTGTGAAAAGCTGTAGTTTTGGCCACAAGGATCTTGACTTTATGCAATTACTGGAATGCGCAAGTGGAGGCCCGTTTGTTCAAATGTTATAAAAACCCGAAGCACAGTGTCGCATTGTACTCACGTGAATAAGATAAGTGCGTATGTTATTTGTCGGGGCCTCGATGCAGGCAGAGTCAGTCAAAATCGATAACCTACTCCTACGCCTCGTTAGCCGTTAGAGCTTGTAGTTCGCTGAAAAGAAACGTACTCTGTCCATCTCTGTTGTGTTATTTTGCTGCTTTCTTTCGCTTGCTTTGTAGAGTTCAGTTGCCTCTTATTTCTGGCCTTGGTCCGTCCATTTTGTTCGTGCAGTGAGATGCAAACCACGTCTTAGTCAATCCACATGATTGCCATTTCTGGTCGCCATTGGTGTGTACTGGCATCAGAAAATATGACAAACAACCAAATGTATTTTAACCATATAGCAATACACCCAATGATTCTTTTGATCGATGCGACTTCCAAAAACACCAGCCCTGGAGTGCTATCCAGCGCAGCACTAGTACAGAGAGCCGCCGTGTGGAGTGCCGCCGCGGGGCCGACGGCAGCGCCGCCGCTGGGTGCTGGTAACGCCGGCGCCTGTTGCAGGAGCCCCTGCTGGCCTCAGCCGCTGACGTCGTGCAGCGCCACCTGTGTCCGGCTGGTGCGCCGGCGCAGGCCGCGCCGCCTGCGCCGCCCGCAGCCCCGCCTCCCCCGCCGCCCGCCTGGCTGAGCACGCCCGTGCTGCTCTCCGGGCTGGCCCTCTCGTGGCTGGTGCTGTACCTGCTTCCCCGGCCTGAGTAGGGCGCCCGGCCGGCCTGTGAGTGCCATCCTGGCCCGGGGCTGGCTTCTCAGGACAGACTCGGGTCCCGAGCGAAGGCGCAGGCCCAGAACCGATCCCCTCCCGAGCCCCAGCGCCGCCCCCCTCTGCCAGCTGCCTAACGCCTGCTCTGCTAGCAGTCCTCGCCCCTCCGCACCTTCCGGCTCAGTGCGTTTTGATTGGTTGGGCCTGGCAATCGTGCGTTTTGATTGGTTGGGGCTGGAGTTCGTGCGTTTTGATTGGTTGAGGACGTGCGCGTGTCTGTGGCGCGTAGTAGTTGTGCTCGCTTGTTACCTAGCTAGATACTTTCTCTGCCCTTTTGGTGCACGATTTCCACCAATACAAACCGGATCCTAACCAGCATGAACGTAGTTTTGATGGTTAAAATGTTATGTTTAGTTTACTCAGTCTGTGTAAATTAGGAAATGCTTGATAATTTCGCCACTCAGTATGGTTTGATGTTTAAACTTGGTCTTGATTTCTGGCCGCCAAGTTGTTTGCCATATGCGTGGAAACTGCCCGTGCCGGCCGACGCCACGCCGTTCACAGAGCCTACTCGATTTGATGTTGTCTATGCTTTTACCGCGTTTTCTTTCAGAGCACCTCGCGTCTCCCTCGACACGTATTTTTATTTTGGGAGTTACCTCCTGGGGTCGGCCTGAGCTTGCGCCATGTGTGCTTTGGTTTGGGAACGCTCTGGGATCGGTTCTGGTGTAGTAACATTCAGCGCCAGTCGGCACCTCACTCTAAATGGTCAATAGAGTGATGGGAGCCGCGCGTCAGACTGCTGAAACTTTCCGGCGCTGTCGGCGTCTTCTGAAGCCTTCTTCAACCGATACCGGTCTGTCCTCGGAAGCCAACCACCGGCTACTGTGAATAGTAGACTCGTTTGTCACAGTACCCATATGGATGTTTGCTGCAATATTTGATCCACGGCTACGAAGTTACCAGTCATTCGTGTGTGTTTTCGGTTTCACTGCTTGTCGCTCAGGTGCTTTCGTTCGTATCTGTTCAAGGAGTTTAGAGAGGACAAGAGTTGTCCCAGCTTCTTATTAGCATACTTGTTAAACGTGGCATTGATTTTTCGGGGCTTATTCGCGCGTCAATTGTCAGGGTCATGTTATGGCGTCGCCAATTCTTTCCCTATTGTAAGGGACTCCGGGGGATGACAATACTCCTTGCTCATTCTACTACTTATTTTAAGCTTTTCACAAATAGAGTGGTTGAGAATGGAAAGTGGAGAATTATCTCCACAAAATGGGGAGCAGGCTGCCGTGGCGACTCGCTATTGAGTCAAAACATGACGGAGAATACACCGTTATTGCCGTTACAGGAGAACAATTCTGCAAACGAGAACAATTCTAAGTACTAGCCAGTGTTTTATGTTTCTGTAAAATGGATTTCATTCAAACAAAACTTAAATTTTGCGCAAAAGTAGCATCATTATTCATTGGAAATGGTTTTGCGGATTTATCTTTAAAATTGTCGGCAGAATGCTGCGGGCGGCACTAGTTGGCTAATGACTGCATCAGCGGATTAACACGCGTTGCGGGGTGGGCTTGACGGGGGCGGTCGCCCTAGATTCAACCACGGTGGTGCAAAACGTACGGGTTGGGCGCCCCCATTTGACTTTTTGTGGTCTTTGGGGTAACATGCCCGGAATGTAATTGTTTGCCTCCTGACAGAGATAACACTTGACTGTTATTCGCACAGTATATAATTTTTGTGGTATTCCTCCGGGGATTTAAATGATATCATTCGGCCGGGTATGGTAATATGTCGTCTGTTTAAACTTTCTGTTTTATGGTGCTGACCTACCTGTTGATATACGACATTTTACTGTGGGTTTATGATTGTGTCCTGCCTTGTATTTATTTTGTGGGCTACCTCTTCCTGACCTTCCTACCTATTTTAGTGTAAATTTGGGTTGGGGGACGCGCCGCTTTCCAACCCGGGGGGTTAACTCATAGCGGACCAGCGGACCTGGAAAAATATCGATGGGCAGAATGGTTAACAAAGTTTGCGGACCAACGAAAAAATTGGGGGTCCACAGCCTCTCGCCGTGACCTGAGCGTTGATGGCCGAAAACATGGGACTCAACCACGTTGGAAATGCTGGTATTACCGTGATTCCCCACCACCTTCACGTGAGTGACCGCGACAGCATACCGGTGGTACCACTTTGAGATCTCGTCACCTGGCCTGCAGTGCAGGGTGAACCGGTGCTATAATGTAATTGTAGTGATCTTTAAATATAAGCATTGTTTTAAAAGCTTATACGTATAAGTTTTATCGATTTTCAAAGTATCAATTATCTCAAATGTGGGCAGCAGTTTTCAGTTCCTCGCGCTTCTGCGGTCACCTCGGAAAAGAGGTGGAGATTTTGTATGCCCCATTTCAGTGCGCGTGTATACCATTGCTCTAAGTAATCAGGTGATTTCGCCCTTGGGGAGTGGGCCCCAATAGAAATACCCCGTTAACACTATTCTGAAGATTCGTCGCCCTTGTACCAGGACCATGTGTCTTGCGTGAAGAGAGTGGATCAGAGTGGCGCGGCTGTGACGCATCTCCGGCCGGCAGGAGTACCTCTGCGCTCCCACCGACGTGCACCAGCGTCAGAACCTGGTGCGCGTCAGCGTTACCGTGGAGCGTCTGCTGCGCTGCGCCTCCGGACAGCTCAGAGCGCCGTCTGAGCCGGCCCCCAGCTCACTCGGCACTTTCTGTGGGCGGCTGCTGCGCTCGCCTCGACAGTCCGGGCCGTCGCGGCCCGCTCCGTTGTGGCTGCTGCGCTGCGCCTCCGGACAGCTCCAGAGCGCCGTCTGAGCCGGCCCCCAGCTCACTCAGCACTTCTCTGTGGACCGGCTGCTGCGCTGCGTCTCCGGACAGCTTCAGAGCGCCGTCTGAGCCGGCCCCCAGCTCACTCAGCACTTCTCGTCGACTGTTCGACGGGTGCGATATTGCAGTTGTCAGGGCTTGCATTGTGACGGGTGGCACCTTTCTGAAAACTTGCGGCGTGTTGTTTCTGTGTGCGATCTGCGGAAATTATGAAAGGAAGCTCATGCTACCCAAGACTCGAAAGGGTGAGAAATTTCGAAATCGCTGATGCTCTGTATACTGGAATGGCGTTGGTGCGCTTCTGAATTCACTCTGGCGTGGGTTTTCCCCACAACCAGCTGCTTAAAAATATGTTAAGCCAAACCGTTGCTCTAGATGGAAGATCGATGAAGAGAATCCCTTTTACTAATGTCGGAACCAAGAGAGATAAAAGCACCCCGGTGAAAACCACCGTGTTGCCATTAGAGCTCTTCTGGTACTTGGTAAGGCGCCTCGTTTTTTTCCCGACATAAGTAAATGGCCTTCAGTCATTCCACATAAATGCCACCTATCTACTGCCAATCGGAGCACGCGCTGCAGTGGCCAGCGGCTCCAGCTCGAACCAGTGACGGGGAGCGGGTAGTTCTGTTCCTGGACGGCAGATGTCACTAGTGTCGATATCCGTACCAGACCGATCCGAGGTGGACCTAGTCATCCCTGGGGCTGTAACGGGAACTTTCCACCGGACTGTCGCGGCGGAGTCCCTTCAGACAGAGATGCGAGCGGACATATGGTTCGCATCGAAATGCATGTACCGTGTGTGCGCGCTACTCCGGGGCGTAGCTTTGTATACTTTTGGAGCTGCAGGTGTCAGTGCATTCCCAGTGAGAGAAGTCGCACTTTGCCACCCCTGATTGGTGGCGCCGGCCAAGCAGCGGCGTCCAGTGACCCTTACCACTCGAATGTTTCCAAGGGTCCAGCCCGGCGCCGTTTGACTTGTGAAATGTTTCATGTGCTTCCTGCCGATGGTAGGATACGCCTGCTGACGATGTAGTCTGCCTTGTTTTGCGTTTGCTGGTCCCACAGCATTTGAGTGAGGAGAAATGACTGCAGAAGTTACTTTCCCCTGGATAAGCGTAGTTGTATGCAATGATGCCTTTTGCTGTGATATTTGTGTGCTACGCATCATGTTTTGCTTGTGCGAGGAGGTTCGCCCTCGTGGGCTTCATCAGCTGGCACAGCTGTCCGAGCCGTGCTTGCTGCTCCAATATATACAGACCAGTTCATACTTACGTCTTTACTCGGCCGCGGGATGACCTGCCACGCCCTCTGTCGGCGGCGCGTCACCATGTATGTTTGGTGTGTCAGTTCTGGAGTTCTATCGTGGGGAGCATGCTTCCTGCATTCAGCAATCAGAGTGTAACGTATTCAATAATTAAAAATCTGGTTTAATGACAGAGACAACTGCAGAGCCTCCATGGCGTCACTAACTCCCATTGTTGCTACAAACGGAGGGGACTATGGTTGTGGTTGATGGTTGTGCGGCGTCGAATGTGTCCGTTAGGTTCGGGTTACCGAAGTGACGGCGGCCCCACTGTCGGGAGGGCTCTCGGACGCTCGTCAACGGCGCCTGGCTTAAGTCAAACGCCCACTCATGAAGCTGCGTCGCCCCCTTCACTGCACTTCCACAGAAAAAGGCGCAGTCCAGTCACGCGGTTTATATGAAAAAGTCAGCATTTCAACAGCGAACAAAAAGCACGCACGCGAGTGCGGGGCACAGCACCGATGGGGGGCGGGGCGAGAGGAGACGCGCTCTGGCGAGCGGCCGTGGCGGCGTCCCCTGGCGGCCACGCCAGACGAGGGTCAGTCAGCCCCGGCCACTGCTGTTGTGCTGGTGTGTGACGCTGAGTGGGTGTGAGATGTGCGAACATCACAAATAGTCGGACAGAGCGCTGGGGGAGGCCGACACTGTCAACACTGGCATCGCCTGACTAGCAGCTACAGAATGACCTACCACCATCCGCGGCCGTTCCCGCGCGGCGAACAGAGTGTGCCACGCGCGCCTCCCCCACAGCTGGGAAGTCAACAATCACTGCATGTAGACCGTGGCGTGGGCGACCTGCTTCTGTAGGACCATGGCGATGACACGAAACTATTTTGGGCTGGACAATTTAGTCAAGATCTGCACACTTATCACCTTCCAAAAAAATATCTTAATTAGCGCCACATTTTTCTCAGGGCCGCTTTGCCAAATCACTTTCTGATACTTGGAACAAGAAGAAATTCAGATGTATTTTTAACTTAATATTTAATCAGATAATAAATTCGGCCAATTCGTCCGGATAAAATACACCTATTAATAAGGTTTGAGCTTATCGACGCGCCACCTGCCAGGTCATATGGCGTTCCCAACTCATTCCCTGTTGGAAGGGTTTCTCGACAGCCAGATTGCTCCTTCAGGGAATCCGCCGGGCCTTGAACCCGGGTCGGTCACGTGGAAAGCGAGCTCGCTAACCACTAATTTTTATTTTTTATATATATATATATATATATATATATATATATTCTAAACGCCTGCCCTGAGACAGGTGGCGTTTAAGAAAAACACGTTTTTGGGA
Organism: Lepas anatifera; assembly: GCA_034440635.1. Classification (NCBI taxonomy): domain Eukaryota; kingdom Metazoa; phylum Arthropoda; class Thecostraca; family Lepadidae; genus Lepas; species Lepas anatifera. The sequence continues at coordinate 837,844 of JAOTON010002137.1, forward strand.
ACGAAAAAGTATAGAATCTTCACCAAATTGTTCAGCGCAAAAATAATATATCATCACCACGATCTGCGACTATAGACACACACTTCTGTTCGACCCCCATTTGAGTAACATTTCCAGGAACGCGCAAAGCTGGGGCAATACAACAGGGTTCAGGAGTGGGAGCGATTAGTCAATAACATGGCAGCGGCCAAAAGAGCCAGTAAAAAGAGCGCGACATATGATAGACCGTCAAAACCTTGTATATACTCATAACGATGACGTCAAAATGATGACGTCCACACAAAAGCGGGGAAAACGAGAGCAAAACACAGAGAGCGGCGCCGATTGGTCGAAACATTAAATTACGTCTATCGACGACTAAGCTTACCAGCCGAGTGAGGTGACCACTTGTGAACTCGACAATGATTGAACGGGCGCGGCGACTGGGGCGTCGGCAGCGCGGCCATCAGCTGAATCGCCGGCCGCCACAGCGAGACGGCGCCACTTATTGCGGCCACAACAGCCGACGGTGGCCGGCCCGACCTTCTGCTAACTACACGGATCTGCGGCACATCAAACATATGAAAAGCGGCTGACGGAGAGCGGGCTGGCGCTGCAGGAATGTCCGCCTCTGGGCCGCAGAGGCGGCGCCAGGCGTGGGCGCGAGGGGGAGCAGCTCAGGCCTCGGTCTCTCCTGCCTTCAGCCGCAGCCGCGCGAAGTCTTCGAATATGAGGTCGTCGTCGTGGTCTCCCGGAGCCGCCGAGCTGCCGGTGTCCCTGCAGCCACAGATCAGTGTCAACGGGCCGTCACGGTTATTGGAATTGTTTCAAATTTGGGCACCGCCAATCATTTTCGAATATCCATGCCCCTGCTACAACGTAAAACGGAATTTGGGAACCTGCAACTGTTCTGCAATGGGCAGTCCAACAAGGTACAGTACGCCGTCTCAGTTTTCCAAGAGTTTTCAAAACTGCTTCAAGACTCAGTTCCATGTTCGATGAATTTGGTTACGATTGACGGCAATTTAATCGAGCTTGAGTGACGAAAGCTCTTTCAATTTCATGTGTTTCACGTCAAATGTGACCATTTCATCCCCGGCATTGCAGTCTGCCAGGCACTATGTCCCGTTTCCTGTGCATTTCTCGACCCTGCCGATTGGCATACCTTGATGACCACCTTTGGGGGATGGGCTTTGGCACGTCACTATGTCCCGTTTCCTGTGCATTTCTCGACCCTGCCGATTGGCATACCTCGATGACCACACCTTTAGGAGGGATGGGCAAGTTCAGGGGAAAACGGAGGCAGAACCCAATTTCAACTGAACTATTGAAATCTAAAAAAAAAGATATCAGTTCCGGTGGTTTTCGCACGTAGTGGAGCGCTACAGATATCAAGGACCATCCGGGCTGCTCTTTGTGTCATGTGACCATTTTATCTGATCATGCAGTGCAGTACCGTGACGTGAGAATCTGTTGGTTCAGGCGTTTGTCAAAACCAGGCAAGAATGTAGAAATGCCTGCACCCGTCGCATGCATACAGAGCTAACACATTTCCAACTTTATCGGCTGATGCACTTATTCCAAGCTAAAACAAACCAAACTTGGCAGTATTCTCTTTGTTCAAGTGTTCTGTCAGAATACTTCCGAACTGTAATGTCTTTGATGGTGCGGGTCTGTGCCAGTGTATGCATGCGTGTGTTTTAGCGAAAACATAAAATCTCTCTCTCTCTCTGTCTCTGTCTCTGTCTCTGTCTCTGTCTCTGTCTCTGTCTCTGTCTCTGTCTCTGTCTCTGTCTCTGTCTGTTGTCTTGTTCTGTCTCTGTCTCTGTCTCTGTCTCTGTCTCTGTCTCTGTCTCTGTCTCTGTCTCTGTCTCTGTCTCTGTCTCTGTCTCTCTCTCTCTCTCTCTCTCTCTCTCTCTCTCTCTCTCTCTCTCTCTCTCTCTCTCTCTCTCTCTCTCTCTCTCTCTCTCTCTCTCTCTGCCACCCCTGGAAATATTTGCCCTCAGCAGTCGGCGCATCGTTAAGCCCCAAGGCACACACATATCAGTCAATAATTCGGTATGGTTGCTATGATGGACAACTAAACTTTTGTCATCTTTTGTCATCACTGCCTTTGAAATATCGTATGGACTACTCCTATTGTTGAGCTGAGTCAAACTAGAGAAAAAGTAATGATCTGACTCCGGCCCAAATTAATGTAAATGTCAACTGTATGAAGAGACCTGGCGGGAGCAGCACGTCCGCTCGATAATCAGGCCACAAGCCACTGGGAACAACGCATCTAGACCCGGTACAGGTAAGAGCCCACCTAGCCCAGTATACCAGCATATCGTGTCATTTCACAGCTGGTGCCAACAGTTATGCATGCTAACACTCGCACTAATTCTAATTTTCGTCCCTTCACACTTACAGAGGGAGCGTTGCAGCCCCAAATTATATCAAATACGAACCCTAATTGGCCCTAACTGACAACGCGCTTCCGGGCAAAAAAGCCAGCGTGTTGCTCGCCTCGAGAGCCTGCGATTTATGCCAATTTTTAACACCTCGAGCGATCAGGTCATCTTCCAGATTAGGTAAAAGACCTGGGTCCTGTTCACGTTGCACGGTTTTACTGCTCGCACCGGCTCGCAGCTGCTCACGGCCAATCAGCGTCGAGCATTGGAGGTGAGGAGGTGCATGACGTCACACTTCGGCTCGCAGTTGCTCGGGAAATCCCAACTGCGGCCGCGCGCAAAATTGATTGCTATAATGAAGCAGTGTAGATGTTAAAAAATAATAATTGTGACCATTATATAAGTTTATTTTTGTCGTGGAATTTCACAAAAATGACTGATTTCACCTTAAATGCAGTACATGTTAAAATGCATCGTCTGAAAAATACTCTTGTTGAATGTTACTTTGTTTCAGTAAATGGAGCCATCTTTATAGTCGTTGGCGTCAGCGCTGCTGTTCACAGGTGAACACCGACACTTTGAATCGCTGTGACGTCGCACACCGGTCTGCGGAGAGCGGGGGCTGTTCTGTTCATCGGCGGGAGCAGCGGGCAGCAGATACCGTGAACAGGACCAGGACGTCTGCCTCTGGTGGCTAGTTTCGCCGCTATGGCTGCCATTGATCCCAATATCCGGCAAATAATCGCAGATAGCACTCTCATACGGTCATCAGGGGGACCTGGAGATATTCGCGCTTCGATTCATATAGCCACAGCTCTGACTCACATCTTCGCATCTTCGCAAGGCAGGGTCCAAGGTCACACATGGCCGGGAGTCTGGGTTTCCCAAAGTACTTAGCTTCACATTAAAGGTGTCCCCTTTTATAATGGGTTTGAACTGGATAGCAGTTCTATGGCGTGTTGAGAAACCACTATCGGCTTTTGTTTCCCCAAGCTCTCGGTATAATTTCCGCCGGCTTTAAGTTGTAGGGGCTATTTCAACCCTGAAGGAATACCTCATATGGTTGGTATTGATTGGTCGTAACCCTACGCCCTGTTCCGCTGTGGCACGTTTTGTCGCGGACCTCTAACCTCTCCTCCGAAAGTAACATCGCGCAATAATCGCCTCTTGTTTGAAGGGAACTCAACCTTTACACCATTAAAAATATTAGACTGCCCCGTGTTACTTTTTTGCGCAACGGGCCGTCGCCCGTAAACCTCTGGTCGCCGTGGGCTCGCCCTTTCGGGCACGCTGCCGCTGATTGGTGCTGACACACTCTGCGAGCTGAAACGGGCTCGTCTCGCCCTCACTAATCCTGCTGCGAATACTGCACTGCTGTCACCGGCGTGTTGGCAAAGTTTGTTGGGCGTTCTGGGTAATTGGCATCTGCATAACACTTGCTCCCTCCCCGTGCAAAGGGTTATGTCTGTAAACCACCATTGTTTCATCTGACTATGCACTTACCACTGATTGGCTTCGTGTGACACCTGGCTGTTTGACGCGCTCCTTGTACTGGCTGCCGTGCTGCTCTGATGCTGGTTTGATGTTTGTCCTGATATCAGGTTTGATGACGCTTTTGAAGGATTATTGTTTTGGCTGTGGGAAATTTTTATTACCCCTTTAAATTTTTTTGGCTTTAAGGCAATTTTGGACGCTGACTTCTAATTTAATCTAAAAACTACATGACAATATTTTAAGCCCCAATATCTGGTTCTATTCTAAAAATTTATCTTCTGTACAGCACAACGGCCAAAACCACTTCAAGTTCACTCCAGTTAAAATAGCTTGGTAAAGGCCACATGGCCACAAATTCAGAGGCCATGGCATGCCTTATATCCTTGCTACGTCCGAGGGAACGTAGCATGAAACCTGAAAACCCGAAAATCTGCCTCATACACTTCCCGAAATTACGTCATAGCTCGGTGAGCTGTGACCCGTACAACAAAAATATTCGCACTCAATGATTTATCAGCTATACAAGACGCTGCCCCATCGCAGCTGTTCTCAGGCCAAACCCAGACCTTGATGATTTTGGGTTTAGGGGCGCACCAAATCCCCGTGCACATAAACGCCACATATCCCCAAAAAATGAAAAACCTTAAACGGGGCTGCAACAATCCCCACTGTAAGGCCAAGGGGTAACATCTGAAAGCTGAGCAAGATTAAACGTCCGATATTTCATAAAACACCGCACCCGTGAAGAATTCCGCCCCGTGCAGTGAAATGTAGCGACATTTTTTCTATGTAGTGCATTTTTTGGTTGTTTTTTGTGTATATATAACCTGATGTTAATGTGTTGCGCCGATGTAGTCCCGGGTTATCTTTAGCTGCGTAAACGCGATCTGTGCCATTGGCTCGGTGTGCGAGGTAAACAGCACCCCCCCTTTTCCCAGGGTAGCACGTGCTGCTCGCTGGAGGTAACAAATTGGTTCCCTCTGTTCCCAGTTCCAGCCGAGGCACCGTACTCGGTCCCCTTTTTTGGATCCTCACATGATGTTGATGCAGCGCTGAGTCCTAGGCCTCAGCTAAGATGGTGCCCCTGGAGCAACTGACTTTTTGGCCTCCGCCCGTGGGTTGGAGCATTTGGGATACCATGGTTCACATGGTTCTGGCCGCTGAAGGCGGCGGTCATGAGATCGTGATGAACAGAGGGAGACCCGCACCCCTGCTCGGGGACAGAGACACGGGGAAGTGAGCCAATGAAGGCTCAGGAGAGACTTGTCTGGATCCCAGAGGGGTAGAAAGAGGAGAGAAGGACTCGTACTGTGGAGGCCGTAGAGGAAGGAGGCTTGACTCCAGGGGATATACGCCGGAGGGAAGGCTGGGAGGACGCGCCAGCGCTGACACAGCAGCCATGTGAGTACAAGAAACGATGAGCCATTTCTTCAAAATTCTAAATTTATTTCCTCTCTCCCACCGAGCCAAAGGACATAGATTGTTTAAATTGTTAACACCAGGAAAATCAGGACAGGGGAGGACATTGAGAGTGTACGCCGCGGCGGGCATCTATGAGCCGGCAAGATTAGTTAGGAATGTGCCAAATTATGGAGTTGCTTGAGAACGAAGGGACAGTGGCGCCAAAATAACGATAACTCGACTCAAATTTTCCCCTTTGCTAGTGTACTAAATGATTCCGCTAACGTGTGTGACTTGCCCGAGAAAAGTGTACAAATATAGGGTATACAAAATCTGTCCAGATCGTCTACTGATTCGCAGATACCGCTAAAAGTTTGGGACAAAGGACGAAATGAAATATAACGAGCGGAGCGGAATATGGTCTAACGGAGGGTAATTTGTTGTATATAAATTTATAGAATGCCTGGACAGAGTTCTATGGTTCTTCCACAGAATAGCAGTTAACTACTTGCCATCTGTTCTAGTAAATCTGTCGGAATTTAAAAAGGTTCCTAGCTGGGGACGGAATTTTCGACGCCATGTTTTTTTCGTGGCCAGCATATTCGTATGTAAAGTAAATTTAGCCGACATGTACACAGAGGGATCCTTCGATGCTTTGATTAGCTGAACATCACACTACATATTGGGCACGTTCGTTTCTCCTTATGATTTTTTTGCATGGGCGCCAAAACGCAGGCTAATTATGCAATTCAGACTACGTTTGCGGCTGGAGATTGGCTGCGACATTTGTGTCTGTTGAAATCCACTCAACTTAAGTTTTATCGGGCGACTTTTAGAGTAATCATCATTATGTACTTATCGAACGTCAGTGTATTCCCATAATTCTTGTTTGGGAACAGAGTCTCGTGGAATTATCACATTGTTTAAATTAGTATTTGCAAACCGTACCGGGATATTTCATGCTAGAATTAAATCGGTAGCTCAGACAAAAAAGGGGCAATAGAAATTAGCAGCGAATCAGTATGAGTTATACGGATTTGAGCAGGTGACAAGATGGCGCCTGTTACTAGAACCAGTTCTACGCGGCAACGCTGGACAGTGCTTCCGTTCTTATTGTACCAATTTCTGTTTTTAACGTTGTGAGGTTCGGACGTTATAGTATAAATAGAAGGCGATTAAAGGAAACATGTTCGTACACGCTTCTAAACTTTCTTAGGCCGAGGGTGTAATTCATTCCAGATTGCACAATGGCTATAAGTGACAAATTTTGTGAACCAACTATTTTCGTACCAATACGTTTCTCCTCTTGATTGATTTTTAGAAATGAACTTCAAGTTTAGCCGGAATTCTGAAAGGTTGATTAGTTTCTTCTCCATACCGGTGCACCGCAAAAACCGGAAAACCCAGTATGAAGCAGGGACGGCTCTGCGCTCCACACGTCCCCCAGTCGTCCAGTCGCGAGAAAAGCGGGTCACCCTCGTTTCTGTTGTAGATCGCCGCCACTCTAAATGGCTGTTTGCGCATATTTGTGCGTCTCCCGCCCCCCTTCACGCGGGCACGGTCGTCGCAGAAGGGGAGCGGCCGAACTCGGTCGCTTCTGTTGTGACGCTTGTGTCCACGGGGCGGCGGCGCAGGTGGCGACAATAATTGTGGGATGAAACGTAGGCATTCTTTCTATATCTGCAGAGTAAAGATGAGACACTTACCGGCACAGTTTAAAGGGGAGTTTCATAACCGTGAGTAATTTTGGCCAAAAAAGGGAATTGTGAAGATGTTGTTGAGAAATCGTTTCCAGCCTATTTTGTCTCGCTCAGAGCCTCCTGGATTAAATGTCCGCACGATTTTTAGTTTGAAAGTGAGTGCACAGGTCGGACCGCCCTTCAAAGCCTGAAGGAGTCCTTCGAAATCACTCCATTTCGGCAATAAAACAAATTCTATGTTTTTGATTCAGAACCCCGAACATGCAATAAAAATTACAGCTTGGGGAAGGGAATAAAGCCCCGCTTTTAGATCCAGCCGACTGACCGCGTCCTGGCGCCGGCCGCGTGACCGTCTCGCGCCTGCCAGATACGGCCGCCCGGCGCTCCGGGAGGGGCGTTTGTGCCCTCGGGCGAAGTGCCCGCCATCCGCCCAGGCGGCTGGACAGAGCGGGTTCGCAGGGTGGCCTGTTTTGATCGAGTACACTGTCGGAGGAATGGAGACGGGGCGGTGGCGCAGGGCACGCGGTTGGGGTAATTAGGCCTCGAATTGAGAGCGCAGGCCATCAACTTTACAGTCATGTATTTTTCGGGTATGATTTCGACCTTAACGGATGTATTAGTGCCCGTGCGGTCATACCACCAGTACGTCGCGTGGGCCATCAGAAATTAGCGGATTGCTCAGTCAGCCCGCTTTGGAGGGATCAAACAAAGATAACAAAGATATCCAGGGTTAGGAAGGGCGCTCTTATCCGGAATTTTCGTTCATATTATACCGTGCAATGCCTGAACTGCTGATTGGTTCCTTGGATAATAGGAAGGGATAGGTGTATGTGTAAGTACCTAACTGTCCAATGGATGCGTAATCGCTGGCGTGCACTGCGGTGAAAAGGGTCAACGTGAACTTGACGCTAATTTCTGATAGGAGCGGATACAATTTTAACGATACGTCCAGCCCTGGGCACACTGAACGTGCAGCCATCGAAATAGGATTTTAGCGAGGCTATCGCGGTTAGATAACGATGCTCGGACTAAGTGAGAGGTATTAGCATTGAACTTGCATAGCATGGACCAGGGCCGGGGTGGAAAGGATTTTTCAAAAACAATTAACGGCGTATCCAATCACCTAATGATGTGAGCATGGCACCCAAATATCCACGTCTAAGGTGACTTTTCGGCGGTCTCACCACGTCTCGAAAAAGGGGAGGTGGGGCTCTTCCGCCTCTGATCCAATCCGAGCGCCAAAAAGGGGACTATATTTAATGGAGAGGCCGAGCTTTCAACGCTTTCTGGCCTCAACAAGATTACGAAATTCTGCGGAGGGCGAAGCTCCCGGAAAGGTAGCTGTTTTTTCAGAGTGTCCCACGAGGAGCATCCCCCACGGAAGGGTACGGGAGGGAAAAATTTACTAGCAACATTGTTGTGGGGCTGGCCATTAAGATGGGGAATAGATGAATGGTGATTGAAAGAGTGTGCGTGTTTGTCCGAATGGAGACACGGATGTGCTAGTTTAAGGCCGGTGGGCACCTTGGCCAGAGGTGAGTGGTGCTCTGTGGTAACTCATTTCAAAAATGGGGATAAACCCAGTGAACCCATGAAATACGACCCCGAAACGTCATCGAGGTGGCCATGCCATATCAGAGGTGGGCGGATAGTCGAAAAAAACTAGTTAGAGCCCCTGAACAGACTGGCCGTCCCATCTGTTCAGACATCAATCAAGGCCCAGGAGGTGACGACCGGACCGGGCGAAAGGTGCGTGCGAAAGGAAAGTGCGCGTTGAAGACGAGCTTAAGAAGAGCTTGAGAAGATTCCAGGAGCAGTGACGACTCTCGCTGATGGGCTGAAGACGGGCGACGGCACCTTCAGTCGGCGTCAAGCACATCGGACGGGGAGGCACACTATGACGCTGCCGAGCCGGGGAGCCTCTCGATGTGACGACTGCCACAAAGAAGACGAAGAAGATAAGTCCGGAGGCCGGTGGGATGGCGTTCCCCGCCGGACCAGTATGGGCTCCGGCCCATACTGGCGTAGCCGAACAGGCTATTCCGGTGAAGATGAAGATAAGTCCGGAAGCCGGTGGGATGATGTTCCCCATCGGACCGGTATGGGCTCCGGCCCATACTGGCGTAGCCGAACAGGCTATTCCGGTGAAGATGAAGATAAGTCCGGAGGCCGATGGGATGGCGTTCCCCACCGGATTTGTACGGGTGGCAGCTCGTACTGACGTAGCCTTCAGGCTATTCCAGTGAAGATGAATGAGGTGGAGGCCGGGGGAGTGACGACTACTCCCGGACCGGTATGGGTGGCGACCCATATTGGCGCAGCCGACCGAGGCTGTTCCCTCAAGAAAGACGAGTCGTAATGACGATTGCACTCGATTGTTACGCATTTTATATTTTATAAGGGAGGAACACGGTCGGACGCATCGACGGCGATCGGCCGTGCCGCGGTAGGGCTCGACCGCAAATCCTATTTCCATTTGGGTGGTACCACGTATACGATAGGGCATACATATCCCATCTATATATATATATATATATATATATATATATATATATATATAATGATGAGAAACACCGAGAGAAGTATAACGATAATTAGACAGCTGTGGCTCTGCAATGTATCTTGGATTTTATAGTGGTGGAAAGGATATTTAAATATCGGGGACCCCTGATTACCCTCAATGCGGGCCCTTATGACTAGAAATAGCTCACGGAGGGGTAGAGTTTCCTACGTGCGATTGTTGAGGCATGCCCCGTAAGTTTGGGGATGGAAGATTGCGTTTATTATTGTTTCGGGTAGGGAGGAAGCTATGTGTTAGACGCAAATTAAGGAGACATAGTCGGTCCCCGACACCGCTCCGCGGGGTTGGGGGGTGTTTTGTAACGCGAATATTCTAAAAATTCCAAACAGGGGGAGGGGGTATATGCATTTTGGCTCGTACAATGGGAGCTTATTTGGCTATGTGCATGAAATGGCTCATTGTTTGTTGTACCTGCGTGTCTTATGTGTCTCGCTAACGGTCCTGGAGGTGCGCCCAGCTCCTGACCGCATCGCCTGTCTCTCTATATTCCGTAACGGGTGGTGGAGGGGTGGCCCCGCATCACAACACCAGTGCCCGGCCCCCACAGCGAAAAACCACGTTTGCGAGAAACCCCCGTTACAGAAACACCCCTTCATCCGAACGAGCGCGGCTCACTCACTCGAGCTGAATCAGGTTGGCGTCGGCGCTGTCGTCGTTGGGCGACTCGGCGCGCGGCGACGCCGACAGCTTGGCCGGCTCCTCCTCCTCCGGCTTGGGGTGCATCAGCGTGAACGGCAGCTCTGCCGACAGCTCCCTGCAGGCACGCGACTGTTACGTCCGCGTACATGTACTGAACACGAGACTCAGACAGCTCCCTGCAGGCACGCGACTGTTACCTCCGCGTACATGTACTGAACACGAGACTCAGACAGCTCCCTGCAGGCACGCGACTGTTACGTCCGCGTACATGTACTGAACACGAGACTTAGACAGCTCCCTGCAGGCACGCGACTGTTACCTCCGCGTACATGTACTGAACACGAGACTCAGACAGCTCCCTGCAGGCACGCGACTGTTACCTCCGCGTACATGTACTGAACACGAGACTCAGACAGCTCCTGCAGGCACGCGACTGTTACCTCCGCGTACATGTACTGAACACGAGACTCAGACAGCTCCCTGCAGGCACGCGACTGTTACCTCCGCGTACATGTACTGAACACGAGACTTAGACAGCTCCCTGCAGGCACGCGACTGTTACCTCCGCGTACATGTACTGAACACGAGACTCAGACAGCTCCCTGCAGGCACGCGACTGTTACCTCCGCGTACATGTACTGAACACGAGACTCAGACAGCTCCCTGCAGGCACGCGACTGTTACGTCCGCGTACATGTACTGAACACGAGACTCAGACAGCTCCCTGCAGGGCCGCGACTGTTACGTCCGCGTACATGTACTGAACGCAGAAAGATGAAGAGCAGCACAATAGGAGGTGAGGAAAAGGTGGACAGAGATCGGTAAAGGTTATTGCAATACATTCACATCAATCTATTAGAGAGAGAGGGGGGGGGGAGAGAGGGGGAGAGAGAGAGGGAGAAAGAGAGAAAGAGAGAAAGAGAGAAAGATATATATATATATATATATATATATATATAAAGGTATATTTATACATAAAACATCACAATTCTATCATTCCATGGTAGCCAATGTCCAGAAGTAGGAATGTTACAAATCATACATAAAAGACTACACTGAGAACACCAATGCGCATGCATCAGTGACGCTAGCCGACTCTTAGACTCTGAGGACAACTTACCCAGCCAGAGCACCGAGGATGAGACGAACCTTCACCTTGTACTTGACTATGATGCCCAGGCTTTCCTTCGGTATGGCCTCTGAGATACTGCGGGCGCACCAGTCGAAAAAAACACTCACCCTCTGCGCCATCAAGCACAGTCATACGACGACACAGACTGAATACAAACATGCTTTGGGATTCTGATTTTAAACTTTGCAAGCAGCGCCAGCAAAAAAAGTCTGCACAATTTCACACAGTCTGTTTGCAATGGAGCACAACTTCCGATTCAGGAAACAACAGGGTTGATTTATGTACATGGCGACACCTTTATTATAGCCCGACAGTTTTTACCACCTTTTATCCGATTCCCAGTCCAAGGAGCCCTTTGATGAGTCTTGATGAGCTTTGAAGCACAGAAACATATTTTATTTTACTAATTTGTTCTTTTCGAAATCTCGACCCAAGAAAAATTATTGAACGCCCGACAAAAACATTATGATCCGATTTCAAAAAGAGGAGAATGGAACGGTGCGACTTAGGATCACCTCACAAACCCCTGTCAAGTGTAACCATACATCGCGTTAGCATACGAGTATCATGCTTTGCGTTAAAGTACACAATACGTGACCAGCAGGATTAAATTCCACGCCTTCTGTCACGAACACTGGCCTTACTACTACCTCCCAAACATGGCGTAGATGCACTATACACACCATTTAAATGATGAGTATTAGTACACTTATGTAGGCTTGTGGGAGTAAACATATACCTACCTGATCAAAAAATTGAGAAACCGCAATCATATTGTTCTGGATTGACCTAATTTGAACGGTGCCAAATATGGTTTTAAAGAACATTCGCGTGCAAAAAAGGTTCCTTGAAAACTCTCCAGACTTCGGAAGATTAGCACCTCAAACATTCATGATGTCGAAGTCATATACCATGTTCTAAAGCTCACCAAGTCGCATCAACCGAGCCCCGGGGAGACAGGATCAGATTACAAGCTACCGAAAATGGCCAGGTCAACATACAACCAGCGGCACTCCCCTTGGAGTCAATTTCAGAACGATGTAAGAACGCGCGCTCTTGCCCTCAAGCGGTAAAGTTCTCCGCTCTTAAAACGATTGCAGTTGAGGAGAAAACTTAGCTGATGGAAGCGGCGCTGGCGGCGAGCGCGCGCCGGTCGGCTTACATGGTGGAGGAGGCGAGGTTGGTGTCCTCGCACTTGAGCTGGCCGTCTAGTGCCAGGCCGTACTTGTCCTTGTTTTGCGACAGCAGCGGCGTCAGAGTGTAGACCTTGCTGAGGGTGAAGCCTGGCCCCACCGGACACCCGTCTCTGTAACAACGGCGCACGCCCACCGTTACCCCACCGTGGCGGCACACCAGGCGCTCCTCAGAGCGAACGTCACAGGCCGCGATACGACAAACAGTATAAATGGCAACAACAAAAGGCAGCAAAGCTCGACCACATTCTAACAAGCGGCACGGTGAAAACATGATGCCAAGAGCAGACTTGTTCTAATTATCGGTCTTTGCAGACGCTTCGGAATATGGGTGGGTGGGGGCAAGGGTGCATGGGGGCTTATCCCTCTCCACTCTTCGCTCAAAAATTCTCAATTTCAGCAAAATTTTGAAGTCGGAAAATTGTGCGGCCAGCCAAGGCAGAAGGCAACAAATCCAGCTCAAATCGATGAATCATTGGTTCTAGAGTAAATTTCTTGTCCGCCGCAGGTTGAAAATTGACTAGCCCCTCCACTTTTCACTGGTGACGACGCTTGCGAGCTTTTGTATCATTTCTATTTGTACTTGAAACTGCGAAAATAACAGCATAGCAGTATCACCACCGCTGGCGTGTTGGGGCGGGGATCTGACACCACGCAAAGTACTGCCGACCCGGCCGCCAACACCTGCAACTGGAACCGGGACTGGCCAGCGACGGTACCGGCGGCGCCACCCACCCCGCTACCTTCTACCGGTACCCGCAGTGCCACCTGTAGATACGGGCCGCAGGCGGGGTGACACCGAACCGAGTCAACGATCAGGAAGGTAACTTCCAGTCCAACCGCTGACCTGCTTATTTAAATAAGTCCCAGGCCAGTGGTTCACATACGGTGGCAACTGATTCCATTAGAGGGACTGTCCCACTTCATTATTGGGATTTTACTGAGGCGCCAGTTGCGTAGAACGTTTCGAGAAACCACTATTGACATACTTGATTTCACACAAACTATGTTAAATACTCGCACACTTTAAAGTTCAAAATAAAGGACACTATAGCCCTGTTCCAGCGGTCAGCACAGTTTTGTCAGCAGGACCTCTAAACTCTCCTCCAGAAAAGTAATATCAGCGCCATAATCGCCTCTTGTTTGTGGTAAGCAAAGGGAACTCAAACATTTATACCATTAAAAAATATAAGACTGCCACTTCGTACATTTACTGTTTTTCATTAGTTCAAAAAGTAGGCCGTCAGCCCGTAAAACCTCTAGAACTAGTTCCCGGGGAGAAGCTACAGCCCTGTGACGTAGGCGCAACGCGGCCCGCTGATTGGTGCTGACAAAACTGTGCTGACAGCTGGAACAGGGCTTATGTCCCGATTTGAAACCATAAAGGAATCCCTTTCCATCTGGCAACGCATGCCCCATGATAAATGTTAACAAATTGCATGGCTTTTGCAACGTTACATGGCACAGGTAGCTAGCTCAGCTCTGCTTTGTAATTATACGCTATGCCTAGTTCAACCCTGGGGAGTACAAAAAGAAGCGACATTTTTGTTTGAGAGATTGAAGGAGGAACCATAATGTGGTTTCCTGATTTTCACACCTATTTTGTCCAGAGCTAGTCATTTTTAGAGTTTCGACAAAGTGGTTTATTTCCCTCTAAGTGCAACGGAGCGGGTCTCCGGGAGTAAGAAGGCCTCTGGAATCAAGTCACGCGCGTTCGATTCAATCAGCTGTTATGAAGTCCTACGCTGAAGCAAAACTTTTTGAAGTCCTCGGCAAAGGAATCTCATTCACCGGAGAGACAACTTTAAAGGTGCCCAGCGATTTTACACGGTCAGTGTGAGACCCAAGTCTAAAGGGGAGTCCGATGAGTACTTTCAAACCAAACGCGCAAACTTTGTGGGCCGAAATCGCGACGCAGAGTATGGCCTAAGCTGAGGTATGTAATGTGTCTTCGGGTGCGAGGTCGTCCCCCCCCGGGCCTGTGCCGAGCGCCGTAAGTGCCCGGCGCTCCCGGGGGTCACGCACTCAGGGACCACCGGCGGGAAGTGGGGGGGGGGCAGCTGGTGTAATATGGTCCGGCAAGCATGTGAGCACATACAGTAAACTGTAGATGAAAAACACAGTACGACTGCGATTGGCGATACCGACTGTGGTGGGTTACTCGTCTGGGACACGCAAATCAACCACCGCGCAGAGCATATTTTTTAACGTGATACTGTGTATCGTGATATTGAACGCATATGCACATTTCACTTTACTGAGAGCCTTAGCAGCAACGAAACCTAGAGCTGAGAAATTGGTGAAGAAAAGAGAAACATTTCATGCGCGCCCTCGGCGCCTGCTTTTATCGCGAGTAGCAAAGCCCCGATTAAGGCGAGTCTGAAACCAACACAATGCATTGTACATTGCTTCTCAATGCAGTGAGAAATTACTTCTTATAATCGGCTCAAATTTCGAAGGGTGGGCTACTCGTAACCTTTTCAGACTGCCGAAAAGAGGTAAGCCTGTCAGAAGGGCTGGCAACTCTACTTGCTGGCACCCACTGCCCTAAAAGATCTACATAGATATCCGCTGATATAAAAAGTACCGCGTGCTGTAAAGGTCTGGCTGGTCCTCGTCTTTGCCGTATTCCAGTAATAAGGGTCTCTTCTATTTCCTCCAGAAGTTGGCAGGCGGTTTGTTAATAATGCATACAGTGAGGGCATCTAATAGTCTAATTTGTATTTACGCCAATGCTGGTCCTATGCTCTTCAAAGAGCGCATAGCTATAAAGAGCGCATAGCTATAAAGCTCAACCAGAATGAGACACACAGGGCATGCCTTGACTAAGGGAGGGTTCTTTGAAACATTTCGATTTGGAATTCCAAGAATCATGACGTCACGACCCGTTTTATCTGGAAGCCCCCTCGTTATATTCCAGCTCATTCACTCGGAACGTCCGCAACAAAAAGACCAGTCCGGGTGAGATTCCCCAGGATTGCGGCCGCCATAATCGTTCAGGTGAAGGTGTGCATGGTCAAATTTGTTTTAATATGCTATCATTCGATTAAACGAGAGTTAATTGAGTACCTTTGTCCTTTTGTTCGTTGTTTGCTGGCGATTTCGAAAGATGGCACAAAGGGCGCGCAACACAAATCGTTACGCGACGTCATCGAGAACTTCCCTACCCGGAATAGTGGAGTGACGTCACGAATCGGAATTCCAATTTGCATTTAAAACAAAAATTCAGTCCAAAACTCGCCGCGACAGTCACGCAAAGCCCGGACAAATAGAAAAGTGATAACGCTGGGACCGGTGCTTGTGACGACACCGTAATTGAACATGGTCAAACTCGCTCTGAGCCATCGCATGAGTTTGACTCATTCGAACGTGCGCCGCCGGACCGTGCCTTTTCACTTACTGATGACGTGACTCAGGCGCAGTAGAGTCCCAACGACATTGACCCGGCTCACCGGACAACATCGACCCGGCCAGCTCACGGAGCACACGTGCTCGTGCCACGGGATGGAAATACGAGCACCACGGCTTGTTTGCGTCGAACACGTGATAATACTTTAACCCGCGCCCCACCGGGGGTCCGGCGCCACCTTCGCCCCACCGGGGGGCCATCGATGGCCCCCCTCTAACTCCGAAAATATGGGCGTTAGCGCAAATCTGCAAAGTGCAATAGAAATCTCGCGTGAATTCAGTAAGAAATTACTTCACATGTTTTAGTGCTCAGGTCAATGGTTTGACCTCGAAAGGTCAAATTAGGTCAAGATCGGCTATTTTCACTCAAATATGCAATGATTAAGCAAACTGGGCATAACTCTTATGTCATTAGAGCTATTGAGGCCTGGTAAAAAACATTTGATAGAAAATTGCCAGTACTTTTTTCGCTATGTGGAACGTAAAGACCTCCCGCCAGTGGTTTGACCTCCAGAGGTCACCTCGTGACCTAATATGACCTGAGGTCACGAAAGGTCAAAAAGTGACCTTGCCGTATATCAAATAAAAGCCAGTGACAAGACAAACACGATGGTGTTTGTTTCACTGCTCTAGCTTAATTAGGCCAAAAATTATTGTCAAAATACTGTTTTTGACCTCTGGTGACCTTCGATGACCTTGGAAAAGACAAAGGGCAAATATGACCCCTGGGATCCGTGAAAGGGTGTCCAAAAACGCTGTTATGAGCAGTCTGAGTATTTGAAATCATTTTTGTGGCTTTTATATCATGAAACAGCTTTTCCCCATGCTTTTCCAATGGGAGAGGTCGCCTCGTGACCTGACCTCAGGGCACGAAATCGAAAAAATCCCGGATATACACTTTGTAGACCCTGGAGAGGTCATGAAGTGTAGGAAGTTTCAAATCGATCGATTTTAAAATGTAGCTCTTACAGAGCTCTAAAGGTGAAGTGAGGTGACCTTGGTTGACCTCGTCTGGTGACCTGACCTTGGGTGACCCGGGGTAAAAATTTCAGGGATGATGGGAAAATGATGCAGTGAGAGGTAGAGCCCTCAACCGCGGTGCTGCGCCTCGTCGTTTTTCTGCTATCCCGGAAAAACCTTAGGGGGCCATCGATGGCCCCCGGTGGGGCGAGGGTTAAGCAACGGGCTGTCGCATCCATCACAAGCTGAATCTACCGTCTGAAAAGGCGATCATTTTCGTCATTTCAGCTAAGGCGATGAACCAGAGCAAAAACATGTCCATCAAAGCCGACAGGCATCATTGATCGTGCGGCCTGCCCTCCTGGCTGGCAGTCTTGAGGCAGAGCTGGTGGCTAGCTGGAGCTCACTGGGGACTCTGAGCCCGTGCAATTACCGTGGGGGAGGCGTGATAATACCGGGGCTCGGTGCCAAAAATAACGCACCAGAACAGCGCACCTACCGCCGCTGCTTTGTTCGGTTTACTTGCTTGACACGGGATCCGGCTGTGGTCTGGCAGCGGGCGTCAGCCGAGCAGAGACACTCTCGGCGTCAGTGTCCAGAATGAAACTTAGAGCGGCGGGCAGCGTCAAAACCTCGGTAAAACCTCCGAACGGCGGCTGGTTAGGCACTGACCACGGACGTCGAAAGCGGAGTAAGAATGGGAGAACGCATTCCTCTGTTTTTCGCAGTAGTTTTCATTTTCCAGTAATTTTCCAGTAATTTTGATTCCTATGGAAGTTTTCCAGAGGGATCAGATCCGACCCTCCGCCTTTTTCACCGTGTCAGTTCCAACCAAGTGCGCTGGACTTTGGTTCACTGCCGAAGGATGGCCTTGGCAACTTATTCGGTCCAAAACAAGTACTAGGCCAGGTACCGTCAAACAGGCACGACATCTGTATTCGTCCGGGGCCAGGTGGGATCCGCCAGCACTGACAACAATAATCCCCTCCCCCGCAGGTGGGGCGGCCGTCGGCGACCAAACACACAATCAGCTCGGCGGGTGTACGGAATCTCTCATGGCTGGCCGGCTGGACACTCGACGTCAATAGGACAGGCGCAGCCGGCCGTACCGGCAGCTGCCGAACCTGTGTCGGGTATCGAGCGCGTCGGTACCGACGGTCGGCGCGCCCGCCCGTCACTGCTAATGCGGCGGGAGCGGCACACCGGCGGGGCAGGTGACATCGCCGGTACAACAACAAGCATTATCGATCGCCGGCAGCGCCCGCTGATTCGCCCCATCATCGCAGAGCTGCCGTGACGCCGGCCCGACTATTACTCGGCCAGCCGCGCCCAGACAGCCAGCATGGCCAATTGGCCATTCAGCTTATCAGTAATCGCGCCAGGCTGCTGCCCGTGCTCGCGAAAAACGTCGGCTTACCACGATGACTGAGCATTGCACGCAGCCGAGAAAGAGAGCTCTGACGCTCCCTCCCTGACGTCCACTACGTACTAACACTTACTACACTTACTACGCTTACTACGTACTTTTTAAGTCCGGCAAAGACGGCAAAGAAAACAGCAGAGATGTTTTGGTTTGGGCGTCCAGAATTGCAAGCAGTAGTGCACTGCTTGCAACTTTACCTGTTTATCATCTCCACCACCCACTGTAGTCAGTGATGGAGGTGAAACAGGTAAAGCCTTGGCTTTGCTTTCTTGATAAAAATATACCTTTGCAAATACTTCCAATTTATCACACAATTTTTCTCCTTTAAAATAATTCGCGTTCACGTGTATTTAAGCTGAAGTGGTATATCTTCCAGCGAACCGGAAGCGGAGCCTCTTGGGAGAACTAAGCTAGAGCTGTATCAGATTTGTCAGACTCCGAAGCCGTGTTTGCGCTCTGTACGGCCTCAGACAGAGCGTCGCCACAGAATTCTTACTGGAGGGGTGGACCCCAAACTGGCTATGACGGAGGAGGCGAGCTCATGTATACTGACTGTCTTTGACAACGCTGACAACAATGCACTCCACTAAAACATTCACGTGGATATTGACTGTCTTTGAAAACGCAGACGGCGATGCGCTTCATAAACACATTTAAGTAGTTTCACGCAGGTAATATGGGGCAAATGAAAAACCTTGGTCGAGCCCCAATTTTTTTTTTTGGGAGGGGGGCAGGGGACGTTTCCTCCCATTTGCAAGTTGGGTGGACGCGTCTTCCCCCCCCCCGCTTTCGACGCCTCTGGCTTCAGACAATGGGCAGGCCCAGGTGCGGCCATCATCAGGGTATTAATCCCACCCAGTCGGGGGTAATACCGCCGTCATCCCCCTCAAGGGTGCACCGTGAAAGCCAAGCCCTTTCATAAGAACCACTCAGGTTGTCAAGTCGGGTAGAAGTAACTAGAATTCTGTCTTCGGATAACGAGTGGCAGCTGAGCTGGTGCCTTCCAGTCCGCTGCAGTGTAATCTCTAGCTCTCGACGTCAAGAGCCGTCCTAGGACCGACCAGTTTTCTTGCACAAACACTGAGCCCTTTTATGATACGTCATAGATATTGGTAGTACTACTCTTGTTTATGGCCTACGGAATGCACGTGATAATATTATGTTTTCCGTTTTTATTTGCGTTCGCAAGTTACTCGATAATGCATTCTGTAACCCATTATACTTGACATTTCGCTCATTTATCACCAGTCTTACGCCATGACGGACACAGGTGAAACTAGCAATGAAGAAACGATATTCATTGAATGAAGTTAACTTATTTCCGGCACGGTCCCGAAATTATTTTCGCACAGAGTGGAGAGTAAGCCCAAAACCAACCGCTTTATGGGCTCAAAATATGTGGTAATGTATTATTCAACTTATCAAGTCGCATGCCATACTGGACCTGTCTACTGATGTTTATCAAATCAAATTTCTTGGAGCTAGTAAAACTTTGTAAGATGTTTCAGCTTGTCATGAGGAATTGGCGCTCAGATGAGCTGCCCCCGTCAGATCTTCTAAAGCAAGAACCTTGGCAAAATACTGTTGGTGAGGGAACTCAGTCAAACACCTTCTCAAACCCCCCAAAAAATTGAGAAAGATGTGTTCCAATCACATCTTCCTGCGACACATTGTCGTTCTGTCTCGCAAACTCAGTAGAAAACTATTCCTGGTCCCCTATTTCAGCCCTTGCTCCCGGGTGATCTTGAGCTCCTCTTTTGGAATGGTGTCCTTTCGAAGGCAGCTGCATCTGAGGTGAATGTACCTCTCACAAGTCTGTAGCTGGCCAAACATGTACCATGTGCTCCTGACATGTACCAATAGGGCACTGGTAAGTCACGACGTCGGATGGCAACTGCGCATCGGCGAGCTCGCAGGACCTTTTCTGTTCCCCATTTGGAAAATAACGTGAAGTCTGAAGCTCTCATCCTTCGATGAAACAATCAGTTTTTTTTTTGCGAAACGATATACACCACAAAAAACGGAGTATCTACTCTAAACTCAAGGAGGCGCCTGTACGAATATTTTACTACATCCTGACTCCTACTATTATTTCTGACTCCTACTTTTCAGGTGCACAGCTCTGCCAGTGACGGATCCACTTCATTTCGAGAAGATGGGGGAGGGGGAGGGGAGGGGAGGGGGCAGGGGCTCGAGTCTCCCCGCCATCGCTTAGGATCGTCCCCCCGACTATGCATTTCCAATTGGCACTCTTGACATTTCGGGGGGCTTGAGCCCCCAGGCCCCCTTTGCATCCGCCACTGAACTATCCATACTTTTGGGGATGCAAATGGATCTCTATTATGATTTTTTACATCTCAGAGTTGCTTCGCATCCCCAATGTTCTCTCATGGCCCCCTCTCCCCCACTTAATGCCTCCGAAACACCTCCAGCACGTCCCTAGCACGTCGCTTTCCACTCCCTCCGCCCCCTCCCTAGAGATTCCGAGAAGCAGTGCCCCCTCCTCTCGATATAGCAACCACGTGCTATTGACCCCGAGTCATTATTGGTGGCAGGCCCATATTCATGGGCGATACTGAGACTGAGAGCCGCAAATCTTATTCTCTTTACGGAGAGCCTACAACGCCCTAATGATCGCTATGTATGATTCATGATCATGGGCGTCGAGAGCGGAGGGGGACAGACGCGTGCCCGGAGGGGGGACAGACGCGTGCCTGGGAGGGGGACAGATGCGTGCCCGGAGGGGGTACAGACGCGTGCCCGGAGGGGGACAGACGCGTGCCCGGAGAGGGTACAGACGCGTCCACCAATTCTAGGGCTCTAACTTGCTTTTGCATTTTCTCTCTCTTGCAGAAACGGTGCCTGTGCCATTTCAGCTTGGGAGAAAATGTCGCGCCGCGACTTTTACGCTTGAACTCACAGGCAATCATACATATTTTAGTCGTCTACGCTAATCTCTTTTATAGCGCCATTGTAGCTGTGGTTGTTTTTTTTTTGCAGAATAAAGCTTTGCTTGCCTTTCGCACCGGCACACAGTTAATACGAGGAATATGCCTGCTGTCTCCCTGCTACATCGTTATAACTGGGCTGAAATTGAAAAGCTACTAACGAAACGCAAGGTTTGAGCGAAGCGTTACATCCTAGATCTGCGCGCCCCGCCATGTTCCCTAATCCGACCCCTTCCGTGTACTCACTCGGACTCGGCTTCTGCCACGGAGCATTTGTACTGCGCCGTAGAAAACAGGCAGATGTCGGCAAACTGGCGCACTGCGGGCGAGGCGGCCGAGGTCAGAAGACGACACTCCAGCGAGGGGGCAGAAGTACGTAAACCAGAACGCTACATACACCAGAACAACAACACTGCAGGCGAGGGGAATGAATAATAAGGGAAACTACACAGATATGATTTTGCACAAAAAAGTATCGATCTAGTTGAAAAATAACGCTATAACTGAAAACGTAACATTTCGATCTCTGACAAGCACAGTCCGGTGGCTGAGAACCAGGCTAGCTTCAGTGCCCACAACAGGATAACACGCCTTCGGAGGAGCCCGAGGCCAGACGCGCGTATATATACCCGTAAACAGTAACCCTTTGTTAGTTAGTGCTGACAAAGACAAACATATCTGCCCACTCACACCAAAGAATGGAGGGCCACTCCGTTACCTTTGTGACCTGGGGGAGGGAATGCCCGTACTCCAACGATTTTAACACTCGTGTAGACAAGGGTAGTTTTGAGACGGCCCCCTCCAACAGCAAGCGCAGATCACCGGATGTGACCTCACACCTCGTAGGATATAACATGAAAAAACTAAATGATTAAATATCCAAATGTTTGCATAAAGAGGCCCAGAATCGAAGATAAAAATTTTATTTATTGCATTTGGGATAAACTTGATTACCGTGTATTCTCACAAATTCGTAAACGGGCGCTGCCATTAGCAGCAGTTTGAGAAACGGTCCAAGGGTGAAGGAATTCCTCCATGCCTGTGTGACGTCACTCGGGCGCGGAGGAATCCCTCTTGACCGTACCTTTTATATAAAAGTATCTTGGTTTTGAGACGGCTTATTTTTACGGTTAGATTGGTAACCACTCGGCCACTTTTTCCCCAGCATGTTTACTAAAAAAAAAACTGGTCAGAAACATAGGCAGATCCAGGGAAACCGGGGGGCACATTTCCCGATCCACCTCTCCCCCACATTCCCGATGACCCCAAAAATGCTGCTTGTGAAATCTCCCTCCGGGATAAGAGCATCAGCGCCCCCTGCAACAAGATTTGGCATCCTCCAGACAGGTCGAACCTCGAAAATTACCACAAAGCGTCCCCCCTACTTGAGTGACCCTCCCCGACTGAAATTCCTGGGGCTGTCTATGGTCAGAAACCCTTCCCCCCCCACACACACACACAACACACTCACCGGAGACGCGGCACTTTTTCACGGTTTTGGTGGAGTTGTTTTGCACGTGCACGTTGACGTTGATGGGCTCTCCGTGGTAATAGATGTCCTTGTCCAGTGATGCCTCCAGGTGCAGCTTGTTGGGAGACATCATGAACTCCTTACTAGTTTCTACCGAAGGCTGCTCGCCCGGCTTCGAAGGTGCGTACATAATCTTGCGAATGGCCAGCCGGACAGAGTTCCTGACGGCACAGATGGCGTTGTCAGAACCATCAACAGGGCAACCGCGCGATTTGTATAATGAAAAAGAACGACGCAAACACAAAGAGACAGGGGATGTTCATTCGAACGTACTCTATATAGGATGTTTCCTTTCATTCTGCGCTGTTTCAGCACTGGGGCGCTCCAAACCGGCTCCAACAAACCGTCGCGTGAACGATGGAGAATGACAACAGACACGCCAGCCGTTCAGTCAGCGGTGCATGGGGCTGTTGGTAGTTCCGAATTCACCTCTCCAATTCTTGTTCGCCCCGATCAGTTTTATTATAGTTCGAACATTCTTAAGAAGTTTCATTACATTCTCAAAATTTCATTACACAATTAAACAAAGGGATGGGTCCAGCTTTGAGGCAACGCAAATCTGCATCTAATTGTCCAATGATTCAAGGTTCGACGTTTATTCTCTCGAAAACTCCTGCCAGTCTACAGGTTTCTCAACTCAGTTACAACTCCATGTGAGGACATTGTGAGTAAGGCGTTAGCCGAGCCCGGGCGGATCACCATCCAGGAATCTCACGCGAGAATGCAGGCCGACCTTGACTCGCCTTGATCGCTTTTTCTACGTCCCAGTACTACGGCCAGAACGGCGACGCGAGCGGCGACCAGACGGAAAAATCGGCGCCGACCAGTTGGGCCGCCCCGCTCCCAGCCTCCAGACACCGCACCGGCGCGGCGCTGCAGCCCGACTCCCTATTGCTGCGCGCGACTAGTCAAGGTTCCACCGTCGGCAGTCCAATCGTCGGAATAGCGTGAAAGTCAACCGGTATCCAAACATGCCACTGTCATTGGGGCATATTTCGATTAGCCCGTTATCAAACTCTGTGGAAGGAAGGCACTGCCATAGAACTGTCTCCAACTTTAATCATTTTCGCGTAAAAGCCGTCCAATCTATGGAAACGGCGACGGTGGGCCATCAATTGCCTTGACAGCGGAGTCAGTGTCACTGGGCCTGACAACAGCGTGTGGGACCGCCACTCAGCAGACGCGCGGCCCACTCTCACAACTCTTCCGCGCAGTGCGCAGAAATCGCACCGGAAACAAGTTCAGGCTGGGGTCGCGCCGGCACTGGCGCCGGCTGAACGGATCCATCGGCGTAAACCGACACCACCCCATTCAGCGGCCGTCGCCATTCAAAGACGGCCACTCAAACATGACCACAGCGGCTTCTCTCCTTTCAGATGTGCGCACTGTTTACATCGCGTGAAGCCAGGAGCGTAGAATCTGACGTTCACATGTGGGTACCATTATGAGAAATGGATGCAGCGGTCCGATGGTGCGGCACTTTGTGGTACCTACTTGGCAACAACATCCGCACGCTCGTTTCCATGTTCTACCTCAATCTGGTTACAAATCTGAGGCAAATATGCCCAACAGACGTCAGGGAGATCAAGGCACATTTAACTTATTACATTGTGCCTGCGAAATCAGTGAGACTGATTTCGCAGAACGGAGTGCTCCTTTCAGTTCGCACATCGTTAATGTTGGAATATAAAACGGGAAGTGAGCTGAGCATGTAAAGCAACAAAGGCTGCCGCCATTAGGTTCGAGACTTCTTTTGGATCGGCTACTTTGGTTCCGTGTTCGTCCGAGGCAGGCGCAGGCGTGAATCGTGACCTAGAAAAAACTGCGCAAGCGTATTACCTGCATTGTGGCTGCCACCTTCTACATTCGAAATGGGTCACATATGCTCCTGTTACCAACACAAAAATTAATACGCAGAGAATTGTGAAATCACATTAACAAAGAGATCTCAGCACGTCTGCCTGCAGTCGAATACACGCTGATAAATGCTGAGGGCTGCTGCGTGGAGCTCGCTCGAAATAGCTCTGGGTGAACAGCCCCAGCGCGTGGGCGGCACAATGCCTAGGCAACGCACACAGGGCCGGGGGAGACTCGACACCCACTGACGGCACAGCGAGCGGCTGACGTGGCTGATCAGGCCAGCTGAAGATTGGCACTTACTGCAGACCAGACCCGCCCCCGACCAGTACTTACTGCACTGCAGGCATCGCCGATGCGTCAGGGAACGCCAAATCAAGTCAACGTTATTATGTTATCTTAACTATTTACGGATCATTTAGTCCAACGTTTCGCGTGCATAGGTTTATCAGGGGTGAAGAAAAGAACACATGTGAGATACAGGTTATTATCACATCTAATCAGAACGCACTTCATATAGGCTAAATTTTCGCCAATATCTTTTTAAATTCCTAGCCACGACCTCACACTAAGATAAGAAAGCACACATCGGTCCGAAAGAGGCTCAGGAAAAAGAACAATGATGGATGACAACGTTTTTTCTTAATTGTAACTATGAACTTTTTATTTCCACTTGTTATTGTTTATATCGCATAACCGTGGCATGTATTCGTTTTCAGCCATGAATGAGGAACTCCGAAAAGGCAATACGAAAGAAAATTTACAGCGACGATAGCAATAATAAGGAGACACTGAGCTCTAAAACTCCCCTCCCTGCCTTTGAACAGCTGCGCTTAAAACAAATCCAACTCCCGATGTTCATCCAAGTTTGAGCGTCCGTTAACACACGCCCCGCTGGGGGTGAAATTCGCCCCCTCTCCCTCCTGGTTTTCTCCAGATAACGCAAAAACGAAGAGACGCAAAACAACGAAACCTACAGCACCTTATTCCTGATCAATTTTACACATCTGATAAAATTTTTGAGGTAAAATCATGTCAGGTCAAGGATCCATTCAAGGTCAAGGGACCCGACCTCAAAACCTAAAATCACAAGTTTGAAGCGGCGCCCAGGGAACATCAGCGAAACGATCAGTTTGAAACTTTCACAATATGATAACGTCATTAGGGTCTACAAATCTGCTATCTCAGAATTTCGATATTGTTGACCTAAGGTGGGGTCCATTTTTTAGTCACCCTATTATGTCTATGGTAAAAATAGAATGGGCTCGTTTTCAGTAAATACTGGATGGATAAAGCTGAAAATCCTCAAACCGGCTATTCTTATCACGATCTTGGCCATAAAGTTGAGTTTTTGAGCATCTGACCTCCCAAAGGTTATGTCAGGTCAAAGGAGCATAGAGTGCTTGTTTTGCAAATAACTTCTCACTGAATTGAGATAAAGCTCAAATTTAGCTTGCATTGTGCTTATATTGTCACGGGGAGTCGATTGATATCAGCATAACCATACCAGGTCACCCTGTGATCCTGACCTAGCTCAAGGTCAGGTCATACATCATCCGATTCGCCGCGCCATGAGAGAAATCCAATGATGCATAAATATGTGCTCTAACTCCCCTGAGGACAGATCTAGAGAGAGAGAAACGTTCACTGCTCTGTTGTAAGCCTATGGAACCTTCTTTGACCTATACTGACCTCAATATTGACCTGACATAAAAATTTATTCGTATAAAATATCTTCATCTTGTCAAGAGCTTTCGAACGCTGCCCGTAATTTTTCTTTAGCTTTTGTGGGGAATGAAATACGGAGGGGGCGAACAACACCCCAGCGGGGGCGTTGCCGCCCCAGCGGGGCGCGTGTTAAAGGATCACTTGAAGGAGAATTTAGAGGGAGGCAAACGTAACACTTCATGATGGCGAACTAAAAAATCCGCACCTCTAAAGAAAAGATGGTCAACGGAAATTTACTGTCAAAACATAATCATGAGTGGGAATCCACACAGAATACTTCTGGGCAGAGGCAAATCTGGTCGAAACATTGGGGGGATAGCCATCAGGACAAAGCTTCTTTAAAGGACCAAAATGGGCTACAAATAGGTACAATTTGAAGGCATCGAGCGGGTCGTGGCCGGATTACCCCGCTGGGATCCACCCCTGCTGCTGGGGCAGAGGAGAAGCATCGGTCCCCGCTGTTTACAATGCGTGCGCTATATGCGTGTCCAACGCATGTCAAAGAGTGATCGGTAGGACAGGTACCCGTCAAACTATCACTGGAGCCAGCGAACTTCTTCGCAGGCCAGGCAATCTCGAGTAAATATCCGACAGCGGACGCAGACAGGGTGGTTAGGGGATCCCGAATGGCCGAGACACAGATAGCCTTTTAGATGGAAATGGGCTGGTTTAAAGTGAATGCGGCACCTTTATAACGTGATTTTAACTGAGATAGCCAAGCTGTAAAGCATACCGGAAAACCCGGTACTCAATATACCATTTTTTATGAACCTCAAAATTTCCGTGGAGAAAAGCTAAAAACCTACCTAAAATGTACCCCAAATGTACCCCACCCAGGCGGCCACAGTTGTCAGCTGTTGGTGTGACGATAGCGCTGACGTCACGGTGAGTTATCAGCCAATTGAAGCCTATTTTCTCCGTTGAGTATCTGATACGATGGTCATGTACGCCAACGACACCCAATTCCTCCATGCATGTGACCGCAGCAGTCTCGAGGGGCACAAATCGAATTTAGAGGACAGCTGAACGTTGCTCAAAATTGGTACAATCAGAACAGTTTAAAAATAAACCCTGGTAAAACTGAACTCATTTTGTTTGGGACGTCAAAGCAGGCTCAAGTTCAAGATTTTCACATGAGTTTTGCTGGCGTTAATGTACAGCCCTCACCAACAGTCAGAGTGCTTGGTGTTCAGTTGGACTGTCGATTGCAATGGGAGGACCCCGTGTCAACAGTAATTCGACGTTGTTACAGCACTCTGGCCGGACTGGCCAAAATGTCGTACAGGCTGCCCAGTTCTGTGCAGCGGCTCATAGTTGAAGCCCTTGAGTTTCCTCATGTAATGTACTGTTAAACTGTGTGGGGAGGCTGCTGTGAGGCTAAAAAACATCGAGTTCAGAAAGTGTTGAACCATGCCGCTTGTATCGTCACCTGTTCGAGACGGAGTGCCCGTGCGACTCCCCTGTTTGCTCCGTTGAAGTGGCCGAAACTGGAGACACTGATTACTGTTCGGGATATTTTGAGCATATCTAAGCTACTTCATGATGAATCGTCGTCTGAACACCTTAGAAGTCTCTTGGTGCCCCGTGGTAGAGTTTCCGCCTACCGAACGCGCGCCGTCGATGCTAGCCTCCTTCAGCTGCCTCAAGTGCGCTCAGAGCGAGGCGTTTTTCCCTTACCGAGGTATCGCACATTGGAACGGTACGCCGCTGGCCGTGAGGGACGCTGGGAGCGCGGGAATGTGGCGTCGTGAACTGCGGCCTCCGTCATAGCCCTGCCTGAAATTTAAATGTATTATTGACCTATTAGAAGCTTTTTATTGTCTTTTAGCGGCGTTTTACATCCCATTTACTACTTTTTTAACCCATATATATTGCAATCATCTTACGTGTTGAGCTCAAAATCTTTTAGGTTGGAACTTTGTTTTATAAATTTTGTTAGTTGTTTAGTACGGTTGCTGGGTGGGTCTCACTTAGTCATAAGGGACTTGTCGGGATCCGGCCCCACCCCGAACGGAACTCCTCATGGAGGGTTAATTTGAAGAAGTTTACGCAAGCGGGGGCGCTTGGACTTTATGTCATTATGTCGAATAGCTTCCGTAGCTTGTGACCATGTAAAATTGACTCTATGACATAAACAGCCACTTCGTGGAAGTCATTACGATGCAAATAAATAAATAAATATTGAATATTGTAGTAGCTGCCAGATTATGACGCCATCCACGAGGCAGAGGTTTATTTTTCACTTGAGAGGAGCATTTTAAAAATCAAAATATCCAGCTCACTTTACATTTTTTCAGAGAAATCATGGTCGCTTTCATGATATTCGGCTGAAAATACCCCTCATCACACTAAATTCCTGAATGCGACCAGCATGCCACATTCCCTTTTAACAAGGCAGGGGCCTCCCCACCCCCTAAATCCGCTCTTGTATAATACGCCGGCCGTTTGAAAAGGAATTTCCACACTTTAACAGCATCAAGAACACGGAATGCCTGAACCAAATTCGGACAATTAAAATACGGTAGGATCAAAATAAATTTAAACAAATACAAACCAAATTTTGGCGCTCCTATCTCAGTCTCATCCAAAAAAGCACAAGCATAACCGGGCTCTGGGTGCGTTTTCTGAGCACCCAGCACATCGTTTAGGAGCCAAATACTGAGTGATTCCGTCTTCGGCCTCGACCACCTTCTCCGTGCCGCGGCGGAAGTCGCTGTCGGCGCGCCTGACGGCCGCCGTCTCTCTGCTCCCCATCGCCTTCTGGACGCTGGCCGAGCAGCTCATCGCGTTGTGAGCGCGCTTGTTGAAACCCATTGAAACTTCACCCGGCATTGAACTTTTCCTGGGATATTTCTGAAGAGTCGAATCTAACATAGTGCCTCTCGATAGTTGTAACGTATAAAAAGTATTTCACACAGGAAACGTGTCGGATCTTCCCAGAGGTTTTCAGGATCATGTAAGAGGAGAAGACAGATGTAGCGCCCTGTGTTAGCAAAGACGGCGATCACCTTGAGCATGTCCTTTGCGGCGAAATCCCTCTGTGTAGGTACTTCCACGTCTTCTGGGTCAAATGTTAATTTAAGCTTGACACTACGCCGAACCATTCTTTGTCCAGCACGAAACAAGACGTGAACATTCTCTTTCACAAGACTAGCGGTGGGTGGTGGCAGAGTTGTGGTGGCAGGGTATACCTATTTAGAGGTGCTCGGGCACCCAGAATGAAACGTTGAAGCAGTACTAAAACAACTCAAAAGCTGTCTTGTTTTTCGTTTCAAGAACCTGAAAGCGGTTTTAAGCAGTTCGGCCACTTTTTGTGGTACTGCTCCTTTAACCCTCACCCTCGGTAGGGGAGTGTTTGAACACCCCCTCGGGTATTTCCGGCGGCACCAAAAACGGCGGCGCTTCGCGCCGCCATACTTGTCCAGCCACTTCTGCAGCGTTCCCAAAATTTTAAGGTTGGGTCAGCTCAGGTCAAGTCATCAGTGCAGATCAAGTGACCTCTCCTCCAAAAAAATTCAAGATAGCATCGGTAGGAACATGGTAAATATACCCAATTGAAACTCATGTCACATAATGGGCCCACCGAGTGCTACAAAATATATTTCGGGATTTTTCAAATCGATGACCTAGGGTCAGATACGGATCATGACCTCTGCATTGAAAATGCATGGGGAAAACGGGCATAGGCGAAAAATGGCTGTGTTCGTGTAGATACTGCTCAGAATACCTTCATATTCTCTAAATCGTAGTATCCTACGCCCCTTTCCAGTTTCATGTCATAAGTTTGAGCGTGTGACCTCTGAGAGGTCATGTGGGACTACTTAAGCAGGTTTTCACACTTGGGTCAATAACTTTACAGGAAATGATGATAAAGTTTTATTCCGAAACCATTACGCTTGGATTATTATGACAAGTCGCCTGATACGCATGTTGGCTATGGCAAGTCAGACGGTGACCTAGACCTGACCTTAGGTCATGCCATTTTTATGTTTTGCCCTAGTGATAGTCCTATAATACGGCATTCCAGTCACCGTAACGAGAGGAAGCGAATGTTTCCTACAAATGATTCTAAGCCAGCTCTGTCAGACGCTAGACTCCAAAAACTCTTCACTAACATGCCACCTTTGACCTGCCATGATCTCAATATCGACCCGAGCCAAAAAGTGACTGATGCAGTTTCTTCATGAATTTTATCGGCTATCCACCAGCACTCGCGTGTTTTCACTATCCTGCATTGGGACAAATTCGATGGGGTGTTTGAGCACCCCCTCCCACCAGGGCGAAGGTGGCACAGAGGCCCACCGGGGCGGGTGTTAAACAGTGTGGTGATTGGGATAGTATCGAACTCGGGAACCCCCGATCCCTTTCAAACACCCGCGCCGGTGGGTGGCGGTATGGACGCTGGTCGGGGCGTGTCCGTGCAACACGGCGCGGCGCTGCTGGGCGCGCGCTGTCGGTGATTGCCGCTGATTGCCAATGCGGCGATACAACGGCGCGGCTGGCAGCCAGCTATCGGCGCGGCGCCGACTGCACGCTCCACAGCCGGCCCGGTAATTGACGGCTCAGTCGGCCATACTGCGCCACGCTACTGCAACACGGCGCATCGCTTTCATGCATAGGTATGGGGGGCTACGATTTTCCCGGGCTCGGAGTTTACCTATTTTGGATAAACATATCGCTGCCGACGCGTTCAGGATCCCTCTCCTGGATCCAGGAGCGATATTCACGCACGGTAGCATCTCGTTCTCCAACCGCAGAAAGCAGGGCACAAGGCAGTGGTTCCCACCGGTGTGCCATGCCCCCATTTGGGGTCACGGAGCCAGAGGCGGATCTAGAGCAAAAGTTTACTAGAGCGAGGAGGCATCACCCACGCAAATCCTGAATGTTTTTTTAAGAAATCAGCCAAAATGTAGTACAAATGGGTAATATTGTGCTGCTTTTTAGGGGCCATGGTCACCTTCCCCCCCCACCGCTCTGGATCTGCCCCTGCACATAGTCATCCTGTGGGGTCATGAAGGCCCGTGAATTTAAGCTATGCACGCCATGCTAAGACAGCTTTGATGCAGCCCCCTTTGATATAAGACTGCCAGATTCATGGCATTCACTTTACAACATACTTTTTGAGACCCTCACACGTGTTGATTGGTGTAAACATTGCCGCGACGACAGGATTAACTTTCCTAATCCGAGCGCTCTTCCATTTTCTAGCCGTGCCTTGAAGAGCTGATAACATTCCTGACCTGACAATGGATCTGTGTGAAACCAGCTCTTCGACGATAGTGGTCATCAAAAAGTTGGCTCGGCAGGTGAATCCTTTTCTCTCTGGCCGCGCTGTTGAAACATGTTTTTTGCTGACGGTTTTAATGCTTTCCGAAGTCAAGTGATACAATAAGCAAGAAGATTAAAAGCGCGACTGGGATATGAGGGGCCACTCTTCTTGCGTTCTCTTAGCTTTTTGCGTTTTCCACGTTTTCAACACTTTTCAGCTATTACCCCTGGGTATGGGTGGCATATCACTGTATGCATTTGTATACTTCTATCACTCACCTCTTACGCGGAATGTATATTCTTCTTATTATTTTACTGTTTGCGCTTTATTAAAAGCTTGTTAGCCAGTGTGCATATCTCGTGTAAATATCGATATTGTTTTATGTAATGACTTCACCTGTGGGTGGGCAACCTCGTTGGATATATATATTTGGATAAATAATAATAATTGTTGGGGCTTATCGACGCACCAACTGCCAGGGTCATATGGCGTCGCTAACTCTTTCCCTGTTGGAAGGGTTGCTCGGGAGCCAGCTTGCTCCTTGTTCAGGGAAGCCGCCGGGCCTTGAACCCGGGTCGGCTGCGTAGAAGCCAGCTACGCTGACCACTCCACAACCGCACCCCTATTTGGATAAATAAAAAACATGGCTGAGGAGCTATGGTAACTTAACAAATATTTTCCGTGCAACTTGCCGGGAACAGCTAAGAGTTATTTCTTAGAAAATGAAATTAATACATGTGCAATACCCATATTCATCTCTACTGCCAGCACCAAAGTTTCGGAGAGGTGAGTAGACAGATGGAACCAATATATCGGTCCATAATTAGCTATATTTTCTCCAAATCGGAACACTGGCAAGGAGGATCCAAGGCCAAAGAGGCGTAGCCCTCCTCCCTCACCCCTCCATCGAGCATTCGGCGCCCCTATACTACGCCGCGGTGTCCAATGAAACGTCCTTGCCCCCTGGAGCGTCACCTCTCCTCTCCCCCAAACCCCCGGCTCCTGCCTGCCGGCTCCCCGCAATGTGATTGGACGTCCCCTTATAGATACGGCTTTCAACAAAAGGCTGGTCTCTGGGCCAGACGCCGCTTCTTTGCACGGGCGAGGACGGTGGGATATGATTGCCAGAAATGCATGGATTTTCTCCGACGACTAGTTTAAACAAAAGGTAAATATACTCTCAGGAAAATTAATTGATGCGGGGACAGTAGCTAATCCCATTGATTTGAAGAGGTTTAATAAAAATTAAATTTTAACAAAATTCCAGTACAATGTGAAACGTGTTCATCCCTCACTTTACAGCAGGTGGAGACAATTGGCTACCATCAAAAAACACCTCAAACTGAAGGAAAAAACAAATGGATCACAACGCTGGGCAGAAACCTACCACAGCCAGAGCGCGGCGTTTGCAGCTGAGCAGGGAGGGTGCATTTGGCGCGCCAGGGGGCGGGTACGGGGGCGATCAATAGCGTCGCACGCCTCCACCTCCGGTTCCGCCTACTGCCAACCTGTGGAGCGGCGCCGCTCTCCCACCTGCACCTCAGCCAGCCGACTGAGACACGGGCCCTCAGCTGGCACCGGCAGAGGCTACCTGTCGCCTCAGCTGCCCCGGGCAGAGGCTACCCATCCTCCCTGCTGACCCGGGCAGACTACCCATTCTCCCAGCTGCCACACGCAGAGGCTTCCCACCGTCTCAATTGTCCCGAGAACAGGTTCCCGACCGTCTCAGCTGTCCCAAGCAATGACTACCCATGACTACCCATCGCCTCGTCTGTCTCGAACAATGACTACCGATCGTCTAAGATGTCCTGGACAGACACTATCGGCCGTCTCAGCTGTCCCGACCAATGGCTATCCATCCTCAGCTGTCCCGACCAATGGCTATCCATCCTCAGCTGTCCCGACCAATGGCTATCCATCATCCCATCTGTCCCGACCAATGGCTATTCATCGTCTCAGCCGTCTCGACCAAAGGCTATCCATCGTCTCAGCTGTCCCGACCAATGGCAATCCATCGTCTCAGCCGTCCCGACCAATGGCTATCCATCCTCCGCTGTCCCGACCAATGGCTTTCCATCGTCTCAGCTGTCCCGACCAAAGGCTATCCATCGTCTCAGCTGTCCCGACCAATGGCAATCCATCGTCTCGACCAAAGGCTATCCATCGTCTCAGCTGTCCCGACCAAAGGCTATCCATCCTCAGCTGTCCCGACCAATGGCTATCCATCCTCAGCTGTCCCGACCAATTCATCGTCTCAGCCGTCTCGACCAAAGGCTATCCATCGTCTCAGCTGTCCCAACCAATGGCAATCCATCGTCTCAGCCGTCCCGACCAATGGCTATCCATCCTCAGCTGTCCCGACCAAAGGCTATCCATCGTCTCAGCTGTCCCGACCAATGGCAATCCATCGTCTCAGCCGTCTCGACCAATGGCAATCCATCGTCTCAGCTGTCCCGACCAATGGCAATCCATCGTTTCAGCTGTCCCGACCAATGGCTATCCATCATCCCATCTGTCCCGACCAATGGCTATTCATCGTCTCAGCCGTCTCGACCAAAGGCTATCCATCGTCTCAGCTGTCCCGACCAATGGCAATCCGTCGTCTCAGCCGTCTCGACCAATGGCAATCCATCGTTTCAGCTGTCCCCACCAATGACAATCCATCGTTTCAGCTGTCCTGAACAGAGGCTACCGATTGCCACAGCTGACCCAAACATTGCTAGTGTTGCGCTTTGGCAGTAAAAAGGGCTATCAACATGACTCAGCTGTCCAAAACTGGGCTATCGATGCGCCTCAGCTGTCCAAAACAAGATACTGACACCTTTCAGCCGTCCAAAACTGGGCTATCGATACGCTCAGCTGTCCCGCAAAAAGCTGTCCGAAACACAGAGGTTACCGATCATCTCAGCTGTCCCAAGCAATG
Source organism: Lepas anatifera (assembly GCA_034440635.1). NCBI lineage: Eukaryota > Metazoa > Arthropoda > Thecostraca > Lepadidae > Lepas > Lepas anatifera. Next base: position 872,403 of record JAOTON010002137.1, read on the forward strand.
GCTACCGATCACCTCAGCTGACCCAAACGATGGCTACCGACCGCATCAGCTGTCCCAAACAATGGCTACCGACTGCATCAGCTGTCCCAAACAATGGCTACCGATCACCTCAAGTGTCCCAACCAATGGCTACCGATCACCTCAACTGTCCCAACCAATGGCTGCCTCAGCTGTCCCCAGCACAAACTACTAATACGCCCGCACTGATTTCCATCATTGTTTATTCAACAATGAGCTCAATCATTGCCTCACTCTGCTAACCGGCACGCTATTCGATCCCAATGTATGTCATACGACACCAGACGCTTTTTAAAACAGTAGCTTATTTGTAATGCTCAAACCAGGCGGGAGAAGGTAATCCAATTCAATTTAAAAAGGTTATTTCATGAAAGACCACTCCCTGCGCTATGAATCATGCTGCGCACCGCGCAGGGTGCGCCTATGTCGCTGGGCTATGCACGGCACATGCTTCATGCTTATAGGCGAATACCCCAAGTTTTTTGTTCTGATTCCGATAATTTCAGATATGGTCGTTCATGGGCTTGAGTCAGACATCACATTTATTTGATTTCATTGCATTTACTCGCTTACAACAGCAACTGGTATTGCTCCCTGATGCCTCTGAACAGCGGCAAAGAAAACGACTTCACGATAGAATAAATATAGATGAATAGATAGCGGCAGGCAACGACTAAAAGCTGGATAAAAGATGGGGGGGGCAGAAAATGACCCTAGGACTGAAAAAAGCGATGGGGGGCAGAAAGTGACCCATGAGCTGGCGGGAGCAGCCGATAGTGACCTTTGATTCCCGGGAGAGGTGGCACTGAGCCATGAGAGTAGCGGGGTGGCCGGCGGCGCTAATGGGGCCCGTCAGCTGTGGTTTCGCTGCAGCGACAGGCGGGGTGTGATTCGTGGCGACACCGGGGGCGATACGGCGGCCGGACGGAGGCGGACGATAGCCCCATCCGGACGGCAGCCACCCCGCCACTGATCCGCACACTGCGTCTCACCAGCTGGCAAATCTAGCCGACCCGCACCACCCGCACTATTCCTGACCCGTGCCTGACTATCGCTCATAGTATAATGAAATTGAAAATGCCAAATAGTATATTGATATTTCGACGGCGTGTCTTCTTCAGGAGCAAGTTTTGAATTTGAAAGTCATTGCTATCAATGACTTTCAAATTCAAAACTTGTTCCTGAAGAAGACACGCCGTCGAAATATCAATATACTATTTGGCATTTTCAATTTCATTATACTATGAGCGATTGCCGGTTAATTTTTTATAACATTATCATCATGACTTTCACGCTCATTACAACACTTCAAACTCTTAAAACGTGCCTGACTAACTGTAAAATCGAACCGGCACGCACCACCCGCACTATTCCTGACCCGTGCCTGACTAGCTGTAAAATCTAACCGATACGCACCACCCGCACTATTCCTGACCCGTGCCTGACTAGCTGTAAAATCTAACCGATACGCACCACCCGCACTATTCCTGACCCGTGCCTGACTAGATGTAAAATCTAACCGATACGCACCACCCGCACTATTTCTGACCCGTGCCTGACTAGCTGTAAAATCTAACCGATACGCACCACCCGCACTATTACTGACTCGTGCCTGGCCAGCTGTAAAATCGAACCGATACGCACCACCCGCACTATTACTGACCCGTGCCTGACTAGCTGTAAAATCTAACCGACACGCACCACCCGCACTATTACTGACTCGTGCCTGGCCAGTTGTAAAATCGAACCGATACGCACCACCCGCACTATTACTGACCCGTGCCTGATTAGCTGTAAAATCGAACCGATACGCACCACCCGCACTATTCCTGACCCGTGCCTGACCAGCTGTAAAATCTAACCGATACGCACCACCCGCACTATTACTGACCCGTGCCTGACTAGCTGTAAAATCTAACCGACACGCACCACCCGCACTATTACTGACCCGTGCCTGACTAGCTGTAAAATCGAACCGATAAGCACCACCCGCACTATTCCTGACCCGTGCCTGACTAGCTGTAAAATCTAACCGATACGCACCACCCGCACTATTACTGGCCCGTGCCTGACTAGCTGTAAAATCTAACCGACACGCACCACCCGCACTATTACTGACCCGTGCCCGACCAGCTGTAAAATCCAACCGATACGCACCACCCGCACTATTACTGACCCGTGCCTGACTAGCTGTAAAATCTAACCGACACGCACCACCCGCACTATTACTGACCCGTGCCTGACTAGCTGTAAAATCTAACCGACACGCACCACCCGCACTATTACTGACCCGTGCCTGACTAGCTGTAAAATCTAACCGATACGCACCACCCGCACAATTACTGACCCGTGCCTGACCAGCTGTAAAATCTAACCGATACGCACCACCCGCACTATTCCTGACCCGTGCCTGGCCAGCTGTAAAATCCAACCGATACGCACCATCACCCCGCAACATGTCATTGGTGGAGGGATGACAGGCATCGGAATATATTCACTTCCAAATCATATCAATGAATCATTAACAATAAGTGGAACCTCGAAATGCAGCCCTCACCTTCCAGGCTTCTAACAACAAACACAGCAAAGAAAGTAAGCGGAATAGCAAGTACATCCTACGTGTTATGGTCAGGATTGGGACGGGTTTGACCCATCGTGTGGCGCCCGGATCTCGGCGCGGCCCAGCAGACTCTGGAACCAGCAGGCCGTCTGCGATGCCCGGCCACATCAGGCCACCCATGGGCGCGGACAGCTAACAACTCCCGCCCGAGATCGATCCACGAGGCCAACTCTCAGCACTCAAATGCAGGAGAAAGCTCGTACCAAACATTTGTACCAAAGCATAACTTCCCTCTCACTTAGACCAGCGACAAGTGCACCATTAGCGTGCATCCATCCTGACGGCAAAGATCAACAACATTCCACAGTTGCAGTTGAGCAGCGCTGTCGGACGGCCCCGTCGGCTGTGCCATGCTGAAACCAACACTGCCTGCTCAGTATGGACCAGCGGCCGCACCACTCCGCATATCACTATCCGGCTCCGCTCTAAATATTGCGCCGCCTGCGGTGCATCTTTCAGCCAGCTCAAACGTCAGCGCTGACGGGCGGCTGCAGCGGCGCCGGCGCCCCCTCGGGACCACGAGCATCAGGGCCATACGGCGTAGACGGGCAGCATTCGATACGGCGCAAACTGCAACACGCCGGTGTTGTTCGCAAACGTGATACGATTAGGCATAAGTGCGGTCCACCGAAAGCGCAAAACCAGTACATTTCACAGAGGTACGGCAGCCTGCGCTAGCTCATTTATACGGTCTACATCTAAGACGGGTGTCAGGTGAAGCGGGAGCTCGGTCTACACCTAAGACGGGTGTCATGTGAAGCGGGAGCTCAGTCTACATCTAAGACGGGTGTCAGGTGAAGCGGGAGCTCGGTCTACACCTAAGACGGGTGTCATGTGAAGCGGGAGCTCAGTCTACGCCTAAGACGGGTGTCAGGTGAAGCGGGAGCTCGGTCTACATTTAAGACGGGTGTCATGTGAAGTGGGAGCTCGGTCTACACCTAAGACGGGTGTCAGGCGAAGCGGGAGCTCAGTCTACACCTAAGACGGGTGTCATGTGAAGCGGGAGCTCGGTCTACATCTAAGACGGGTCTCAGGTGAAGTCGGAGCTCGGTCTACATTTAAGACGTGTGTCAGGTGAAGCAGGAGCTCAGTCTACACCCAAGACGGGTCTCAGGTGAAGTCGGAGCTATTCTAATTTGAGAGCGAATCACGCTACACTGTTTTTCCGACGGCTGCCAAGGGTAGCAGGTGTAGGTTCAATAGAAAGCTGGCCAAGAGCCAGATCCTAAAGGCCCACTGATTACCTAGCTCAATGGTTGTGGATCCAATTTAAAATATGTTTCATTTCTTCAGATGCAGCGTCATAGACAATATATTTATCGTCGATTCTTACCTTGAGTGATATTTGGAGCATTACGAGCTTTCTGTCGGCGCCACCCTTCATTCGCATTAAATACTTAAATGCATAGGCTAGATTAAATCACATTCATGCAAGATCTTTTGGATGGGAAGCAGGGGCCAGGCGATAGTCCAAAATTACACCTAGAAGACAGATGTTTTCATCTACGTCAACATGCTTACACTGTTGAAAACAGCGAATGACTATTGGAATCCATCCCTAACACCTTCAATATATTGACAAATAGTATGTTTTTCAATCTGTTTGTTAATGTCTTGGGTACACCTGGGTATACACTTCCTCATGAACAATGATGTCAAAGGATAAAGGGAACACAACTGTTTATTGCGCGTTTTAAAAAACATTCTTATAAAAATATCATTCCTTGGCTCGATTCCCAGCAGGGCGCACCAAAACTATGTATCATCCAGATCACTGGTTCTCAGCCCCCAGGGCACAATGATCCCCATTTCAGCAGACAGCAGCAGACCGTATGATCTGAGCCTTAAAATAAATAATGATGGATAGAAAAAAGGGTTTAGCAAGTGTCTTTGTTCCACCTGTTAGCGCAGATCCCTGCAGCGAGGCAGTTCGCAGTGGGAACGAAGATTACGGATACACACGTATTCATTTTATTTTCTTTCAAACAATGGCTCAGTTCTGAGCTCCGTTGCCGGAAAAACACACTAAAATATTGTTCGACGTTCACAAGGCATTATCTTTATTGACAACAAACATTCTACACATCATGACATTCAGGTATTCAAACCAAATAATGTTTTCCGACGGCTGCAAATGGTAGTTCAATGCCTTCACGGCATTGTCCTCTACATTCAAAATGTATTCAGGTACCGGAAGTATGCTGACGGTGCGATGCCATAAAACTGACGATCTCAAATCGATGGGGGGCTGCATCAAAGCTTGCTCAACTTAGCATTCATGGTTCGAATTCACAGGCCTTGGTGATCCCAGCAATATGACTCTGTGACTACAGATGGGGGCATGATTCACCGTTTGGGAACCACTCCTATGGGTTCCCCCACTTCTAAAATCGCACTTGTTTGGACAATCCAGAATTTCAAACCATTCGTACAAAGCTGCCAAGAAATCGGTGGCAAATCAGCTTAAACAGATACACATAAGGCATGTGCAAGGGACACGGGGGATGACAGAGGGTATTGAACGTACAAAGAGGTATCAGGGCCGCAGGAGCGACGCGCCATATAAGTCAAAAGGACAAGCTCCGAGGTTATGGAAGAGTACTTCTCTCTCTCTCTTTCTCTTTCTCCCTCTCTCTCTCGCTCTCGCTCTCGCTCTCGCTCTCTCTCTAATAATAGCACTGATCTATCGGTGTTCCTCGTCGGATCAGATCTTAATCATGGTTGCTAGATCCCAGCAGAGCGGGGAGCTTCGGGAGCAGAGGAAGCGCATCTGAGAGTACCACTGATAATTAAGTCATATATTCCGGACGGAGTTCTTCCACTGCCTCCGCAGCTTCAGTTCTGTCTGGTGCTGCAGCAGGCTTTCTGGCTGACTCCTAAGGCCCCGCATTATTTGTTTCTCTAGATATCATTACTGGCGGAAGCTTTCCTTGTCCCAACCCCTTGGTTTCAGTAAAGCTGGTGCAATCATTGCCTGTCTCAGATGTTAGAAGTTTTATGTAGCTCTTTTCAAAAGCCGACCTACAGCCTGGTTTGGTTTATCACATCAAAGAACTTGCATGGGTTTAGAAATGGCGTTATAACTCCTTAACCTAACCAAACCTGGTATGAATTTTCGGCCAAAAGTATCAAATCGATCACACTACGAATGGGCAATACCATGCGTTTCTCATTGAAACCAGTTCGGATACGCTCGCAGAAAGTCGACGGGGTCCGATGAGACCGGCCTCCAGACGGGGCCAGGGAGTTATCCTCGACTAAATGACACTGAGTTCCCCCATAGGTAACTTACCTTTTGTGGGCCTTGTCATCCGAATGGTCGCCCACGAACGTTTTCAGTTCATAGTCAACTCCACAGGGCTTTCCGGTGTCACCTGCAACAAAGCAGATAAGACCTCAACACCGGCCACGCGGAATGGTACCGACTCGAGTTTCAGCAGCGACACAGGACAGCCAATTAAAATGATTCAGGTATCAGGCAGCGGGGTGCTGGATTTGGAAACACCAAGTCCATTACGCCAATAGCCTGTCCAACTGATGCACGAAACTCGGACGCTAGTGCTGTTTTCACACGTCGGATCTATAGAAGTGATCGGTTTAGAAACATGAAAAGACACGGTAGGTGAAGAATAGACTTCATTAGATAAATTGGACGGACTATCATCATTTAATGCTTGCTGGCGCGACGAGTTCCGCGGCCAACAGACTAAACGGACATTGTCCGCCTGCCTCAGGTAGAAGTACTGCGGCAAGACAAGGCATAAACATAAGCACAAGCTCAGAACTTTGGCTAGCACATTAATTGGACCTGGCGCAAAGCCGCCGTGCCATTCGACTACCCTGTAGACTGTGTGGTCTACCAGGCCGGCTACTGGCCTCGGCACGGGACGCTACCACCAGATGTACTCCGGCGGGCGCGAGGAGTGAGGAAGGGGCTGGTCCCGGCACCGGCGGAAGGGGGTCCCGCGTCGGCAGGAGCGGCGGGAGGCTGGTCCCTGTACCGCAGCAGGGGGTGAGGGGGAGGCCCCCGCTGGCAGGAGGGGTGAGGGGGAAGTCCCCCACCGGCAGGACGGGTGAGGGGGTCCCCCGTCCGCAGGAGGGGTGAGGGAGGGGGTCCGCGCCGCTGCCGAGACGCTCCTGGGCGAAATCTCGCAGAGTTGGTGTCGGCCTGAGGCCATTATGGTAATCGCCAGCGATCTGCGCTGCAACTAGATTTGGCAGCAGCCGTCCGCCGCTCGACGCCGCCCACGGAGTTATCGACCAAATCGGAGGTAATAGCGGCAGAAGACATCAGAACACGATCTCAAAGCTCTCTGCGCGGTGTTCAAACATGGTCTAGGGGCTGTTCACAAATTACATAACTTTTTATTTTTGACCCCCGTGCAACGCTTATTGAAGTCATCCTATAAAGTTGAATAACAATGTAGCTGGCTCTCCCAAACCCCCTTTGCGTAACCTTGTTGTTGTTTGGGGTTTTAGGGCGCTTCGACTACATGGTCATTTCGCGCCCATCCTTGTTTATAATGCACAAAAAAGTAGGGTTAGCGATTTAAGTTGTGTTCGGCACAGCACACTAGGTGGATTGGAAAACAGCTCCCAATATAACAAACCTATCAACCAAATACAGACTACGTCTCCCAACTCCTGCCGTCAAACATTTCTGAGACACACCACGCTGTACGTGTGTCCCACTCTGCTGGTGGTCTTGCCATTCGTTCCGGGTATCCCAGACCTTTGGGCGGAGAGCGACGCACGAATGTTGTGTCCCTGTCCATGTACGCCTCTCGAACTCTGTGACCGGGGTGCCTCCCATCACTACCTGGAGATGGGCGCGGCACATCCTGCCACACATGTTGCACGTTTCCGATACTCTCGGTGGAACCAGAATGCAGCCGTGGATGAAGAAGCTCTTTTTGTACCCTTGGCACCCAAATTCTCTTTCCTTTTGAGTCTCGAAAAACAAAATCTGTTTTCTCCTCAGTCACGTGTTGGGGGGATTTTTCCTCACACCGTAAGTTTGGAGAGGATAGCCTGCGTTTCCCGTCACGCACGATTGTGCCGGGGCATTTCCTGTTAGTTTTCGTGGGTGGTGTTGGTGGAGGCGGAGGTGGCGGAGGGTATGGCGGGGGCATTAGCCCTGTATCCCCGTGACCCGGAGATAGGATGATTCCAATCTGTTCCTTGCTCACGTCACGGCCCTTTGGGGGTGCGGAGGAGGACCGCTCCGAGCCAAACCGTTTGGTTATCTTGTTTGAGGGTGTTCTGCCTTTCGATTCTGTGGACGTCTGTAATGTTGAGTTTGTTACGGTTGTGATGGTGGGTACCGCACTTCCTACCTTTTTTGGAGTGGCTCCTTCGCTCTGTGTCACAGCAGGAGGTATTTTGGTACTCACAGGGCCGGGAGCATCTGCTCGGTTGACCCGTGCGCGTTTCGCTGCAGGGGGTTCCTGGGACTGTTCTCCGGCTTTCTCTGTATGAGCTACTGAATGCTGCCTATTGTGAGTACCAGTCTGCACCCCTTTCTCAGCGGTGTCTCTGCTGCCACCGTTGGTCTGCGGCGCTAATGCCGACACGACCGAGTCATCCGTTGGGTCTGTCTGGACACTCTTCTCAGCTGTGACCCTATGTGGCTGGTCAGGTTGGGCTTCAACGTTCGTGACATCAAGTTGGTTGTCAGGCTGTAGCACCTGACCGCCAAGCAGATTCATAAATTCACGCACGGAGAGGTGCATGATGTCTCGCATGGATGAATCCATGGTGGCAGGTGGGTTGACACGCTGCGTCTTTCCCACCAGAGCATCCCGAAAAGAAGTCGAGCGAGAAGCCGTCGTCTGTTCTATAGTCGGTTCCAGTGAGCTGGGTGTGTTGCCGACGTTGTCTCGTGTTGTGGAGGTTTCTTTGGGGGTCGTCCCCAGGACCTTGGTCTTAAGCTTTTCTCTCTCAGAGAGAAACTTGGGGCATGTACGTGACCACGCCTCATGGTCCCCACTACAAACCGCACACTTCGTGACATCAGCCTCGCAAGCAGCTGACCCATGCCCCACAGACGAACACTTCCCACAGTGTTCCTGCCCTTTACACGACTTAGCTACGTGACCGTACCTCTGGCAACGGTAACACCGTGTGGGGTCCGGCACGTACTTACGAACACGCACGGAGAGCCAACCAACCCGAATATCTCTGGGGAGTTCCTTGCTTTCGAAAGTAAGAACGAAAGTATTCGTTGGCACGAGTTTGCCATTCAATCTCTTGCTCATTCTTCGTACTTTCGTTACACCCTGCTCCTCCAGACCGATCAGAACATCCTCCTCTGTGGAGTCTATCAGTTCCCGACAAGTAACAACTCCCACAGCGCTGTTCTTTGTCGGATGAAGAGCGACAGAGACTGGTACACAGATCACTGCCTTTCCCTCACCTAAATAGGAAACGTTTTTAGCAGACAATAGGTCACGTGTTTCTGCCTCCGATGACATGGTCACTTCCAATTTTGTGCCTGAGTGCCGATAGACGTGGGTTGCAGTTCCAAAATTTGCCAGGGCCTGAGCGACCTGGAAGGGGTTAACCTTGTCACCCTCCTCAAGAGTGAGGACGAGAACTCTGGGAGTGTTCTTGTCCCCCACAGGGGTTGAAGCGCGAGCCTGGTGTGGTCTAGTTAGCGCGGGGGTCTATCATCCGTAGAGTCCATCACATCAGTGGTTTCAGAGAATGTGGTCGGGTTGGTCAAGTTCGAAGCAGGGATCGGAGTCCGTAGGGTCTTTCCAGTAGAAGTAGATGCTTGGGAGGATGCCATGAGAAAAGTATTTACCTTCGGCCCCCGGGTTGCCAGCTGTCAATAGCTGGGCCCGGGGGCTGGTACAGTGCCTACGGGGGCAGGTGCGCCCGTCTCAGAGGGGCGAGAGATACTCACGCAACCCCTCCGATCAGAACGCACCCACCCCCTTGACGCCATCAGCCCAGTGGGCCGGCAGGGCCATGAGTCGGGACGAAGCAAAACGCGGCAGCCCTCACGCAGCGGAGACTGCGGTCAACCAGGCGCGAGCAAAAGGTCGGGGTCTCGAAAAAGACGGTTTCCGAAACCCCGGCCCGCGTCGCGCCCGGCAAGAACTATAACAGTCCCCACCGCGAAGGGCGCCGCGCCGCACGCCCAAAACATAATCCCCCTTCCCAGCTGGACCGAGCGACAGTGTCCGTAGACACTGCCGCGTAGCTAGGCCGCCCGCGGCAGCCTACGGACGGCTTACCCCCGGTTGGATCGAGATATCTGGGCCAAAGGGGGCGTGTTGGAGCCCTCGGGACTGACCCGCCCGAGGGGGACCTCAACCCCCAGGATCCCGTCAACCTCGTCGCCGGGGCTCGAGATAGGCCTCGAGTGGGCGCCTTACACCCATAAAATGCCGAAGAAGGCAAATAACTGTGGAACCAACAACTAAGGCATAAAAGGATGACAGGAACTAAAAATAATCAACAAAACAAGAGAACAAAAACAAACAGGAGCTACGTACCGGGAGGTGCAGGACAGAGCTGACCCGATCCAATACGGTTACCCACCAGGTAACAATGGGCCCGTTAGGCAGTCATCAGTACCACCGCGGACCTCATCACCAGAGCCGCCGACGGCAGACGCCGACTCTAACCGACCGAGGTCGGAAGAGGCGGCGGCCGCCGGAGGGCTAGACATGATGAGTCCGCGGCGATGCGACGGCGTGCCTCCCAAGGCTGACTGGGGCCCCGGGCGCGTCACACCCCGTTGCTCCAATCTTAACTTGCCGGACGAATCCGGCAAGTGAAGATCGGTCCCCTGAGGGGTTTGCGTAACCTAATTCATGGACGGTTCGTTTTGAAAGGATAGGTAAACTGAAGCACGCAAAGTTACTAGGTTGCTTGAAAACGTATTCTTCAGTTCATTATATTTATGTTGCACCCCCCCCCCGGTCACCCAGGCCCATCCCACAAATCATAAAGTATTATTCAATAACAGGAGAGCGGTGCCACATTCGCAGGCCCCTCGCCATCACGGCAAGGCCCAGTGACACACAGCTGAAGATCACAGGTTTCAAAAAGCGGTAGAATCTCCACTCGGTTCCAAACCAACGACTTCATTACCTCCTCATACTCATTCCTGAAAACGTGTTTAGAATAAGGTTTGGCGAGCGCAGTGGAGGTATACCGCAGTGTAAGGACTACTTGTGATACCTCCAGTACCTCCGGTGCAGCCGCTCTTGTTTCGCCTCGAGTGTCACGCGCAGACAGTGCCTTTAGGCTCATATCCACCATATCAAAGGTCAGCGCAGCTATGCTTCATCGTTTCTCGCTGGGAGACGAATGTCTAGTCTCGTTATACAGTTCAGCAGGAATAGCGCTGCTCATTAATGTCACACTCAGCCAGTTGTGATGAAGTGTAAAATTACAATGGCTTTACAGGGTCTCAGTAATTCCCAGTCATGTCGGCAGGGGGTGGGAGGGGAGGGTCGGAACCTGAGGAAAAAGAGCTGTTGGGGGCGGAGGGAGAGGGTGTCAGGTCCCCACTCTCGGAAAGTGGAGGGGCACTTCAACGTGAATATGCTTGTGGAAAGCGTTTTCCCTAAAATCACTTAAAAAACACTAAGGGCGACAATGTAACATTGCCATGTAAAGTTACCTTTTCCTAATTTCATAAGGCTGCAGCAATGACAATACAGAAAAAACGCTATATCGCCCCGTCTGGCCAACCAAACAAAGTACAGACTGGCGTTTTCCAGTGGAGGGATGGGGGAGAGGGAAGACTCCTGCCTGGCAACGCCCACGGCTGGGAGTTGGGAGGCTAAGCCAAATGCTAATAGCTGTCAGGGAGAGCGCCATCGCGACATAACCGTGATTAGTTACAGGGCTTCAGTCGAGGACCAGAATTCTGAAGGGACGCCCGGTCCGAATTCCAAGTTTGGGGACGCATCCCCCTCTACCCCGTCTCCCTCTTTCGACGCCCGTGAAGTTCATCACTAGGTCTGAGCCCCACTCGGATGCATGTGGCGACGTCCTTGCATACCGCTGGAAAGGGCAGCTTCAGCTTAAACCAGGGCTGCTCTTAAAAAAGCTTGGTGGGCTGCTTCATCGTTGGGGCGATAGATTTTCTGGCTGGCTTCCGTGTGATCGGGAACAGTCTCGTCCAAGGCCGGCTTCACTGCCACCGTGGCAGAACAGTGTTCCTGGAGCAGAACAACCTCACCTGGGGCAGGCTGAAGCGTCTCTGAGGCAGGACAATATCCCTAGGGGCACTGTCCGACCTCAGAACAACCTCACCTGGGCCCTGGAGTGGCACAAACTCACCTAGGGCAGGCTGGGGCATCACTAGAGCAAAGGAACCTCACCTGGGGCAGGCTAGGGCATCACTGGCACAGAGGAACCTCACCTGGGGCAGGCTAGGGCATCACTGGCACAAAGGAACCTCACCTGGGGCAGGCTAGGGCATCACTGGAGTAGAGCAACCTTACCTGGGACTGGCTGAAGCGTCACTGAGGCAGGACCTTGTCCCTGGAGTAGAGCAACCTTACCTGGGGCTGGCTGAAGCGTCACTGAGGCAGGACCTTGTCCCTGGAGTAGAGCAACCTTACCTGGGGCTGGCTGAAGCGTCACTGAGGCAGGACCTTGTCCCTGGAGTAGAGCAACCTTACCTGGGGCTGGCTGAAGCGTCACTGAGGCAGGACCTTGTCCCTGGAGTAGAGCAACCTTACCTGGGGCTGGCTGAAGCGTCACTGAGGCAGGACCTTGTCCCTAAAGTAGAGCAACCTTACCTGGGGCTGGCTGAAGCGTCACTGAGGCAGGACAGTGTCCCTGGAGTAGAGCAACCTTACCTGGGGCAGGCTGAAGCGTCACTGAGGCAGGACAGTGTCCCTGGAGTAGAGCAACCTCACCTGGGGCTGGCTGAAGCGTCACTGAGGCAGGACCTTGTCCCTGGAGTAGAGCAACCTCACCTGGGGCTGGCTGAAGCGTCACTGAGGCAGGACCTTGTCCCTGGAGTAGAGCAACCTTACCTGGGGCAGGCTGAAGCGTCACTGAGGCAGGACCTTGTCCCTGGAGTAGAGCAACCTTACCTGGGGCAGGCTGAAGCGTCACTGAGGCAGGACAGTGTCCCTGGAGTAGAGCAGCCTTACCTGGGGCAGGCTGAAGCGTCACTGAGGCAGGACCTTGTCCCTGGAGTAGAGCAACCTTACCTGGGGCAGGCTGAAGCGTCACTGAGGCAGGACCTTGTCCCTGGAGTAGAGCAACCTTACCTGGGGCTGGCTGAAGCGTCACTGAGGCAGGACAGTGTCCCTGGAGTAGAGCAACCTCACCTGGGGCTGGCTGAAGCGTCACTGAGGCAGTACAGTGTCCCTGGAGTAGAGCAACCTTACCTGGGGCTGGCTGAAGCGTCACTGAGGCAGGACAGCGTCCCTGGAGTAGAGCAACCTCACCTGGGGCTGGCTGAAGCGTCACTGAGGCAGGACCTTGTCCCTGGAGTAGAGCAACCTTACCTGGGGCTGGCTGAAGCGTCACTGAGGCAGGACAGTGCGATGGAGTAGAACAACCTTACCTGGGGCTGGCTGAAGCGTCACTGAGGCAGGACCTTGTCCCTAAAGTAGAGCAACCTTACCTGGGGCTGGCTGAAGCGTCACTGAGGCAGGACCTTGTCCCTAAAGTAGAGCAACCTTACCTGGGGCAGGCTGAAGCGTCACTGAGGCAGGACAGTGCGATGGAGTAGAACAACCTTACCTGGGGCAGGTTGAAGCGTCACTGAGGCAGGACCTTGTCCCTGGAGTAGAGCAACCTTACCTGGGGCTGGCTGAAGCGTCACTGAGGCAGGACCTTGTCCCTGGAGTAGAGCAACCTTACCTGGGGCTGGCTGAAGCGTCACTGAGGCAGGACCTTGTCCCTGGAGTAGAGCAACCTAACCTGGGGCAGGCTGAAGCGTCACTGAGGCAGGACCTTGTCCCTGGAGTAGAGCAACCTTACCTGGGGTAGGCTGAAGCGTCACTGAGGCAGGACAGTGTCCCTGGAGTAGAGCAACCTCACCTGGGGCAGGCTGAAGCGTCACTGAGGCAGGACCTTGTCCCTGGAGTAGAGCAACCTTACCTGGGGCTGGCTGAAGCGTCACTGAGGCAGGACAGTGCGGTGGCAGTTCGAAGAAAAACGGAAACGCATTCGAGCCGAGTTTCTTAATCAGCCGCTCCTGCCAATGCACACAAAACGGTCACTGCCAGAAATTCTCAATCTAAAGTTCCGATACAATACCTGAGGTTCCAATTAAAAATTGATACATCATTTCTCATAGGTCATCTGGGGTCACGTAGGCGACTTACATACTTAAGCCAATAACTTTGGAATTGACGAGGACAGTTTTCGTTTTATTATCATTGTGTTTTATCTCAGCGAGTCAATGGATGTATATCATGCCCATGCTAGGTCACTGCATTGACCTGAAATCAGGCCAAACTTTGAATACGATCTCACATAGTAAAATTGTAATCAATGGATGCCTATTGACAAGAAAATTAGCGAGATGCTTCAATAGTTCATATTTTCTGGTTAGGAAACCATAAGTGAAAAAGCAAACAGTATGCTGGTAACGTATCGTATTTGACCTTAATGCCGACCTAGCCTAAATGTGGTGGGCAGTGTATCGATTTTTATTTCCTAGAGAGCTTTCAAATGGCCCCAAAACGCTGTTCTATCTCGCCTCTTGAGTCATACAGATACGACGAAATCAAGCACGCACCATTTTGCAGCCTGATACTTTTCTACAATGTGTGCTGTTCAGCGACCTTTTGCACGATAACCTTTGACCTGAAACGTATTTTCATAGCATGGCCACTAAAAGAACAATCAAATCCCTTTCAAATGGTATTTTGATGCTTGCCTAGCTATTTTAGTTATTGAGCTAAAGTAAGGCGTCTACGTACTTCAGAAACTTTGACTGATTTTCACCGCCACTACACCCAATACTGACCTTGCAAAGAAAAAAAACAAGTAGCCCCGACCGCAATGTTGAATAAGCTTCCGCATCTTACTAACCTCTTAGTTTTGAGTTATAGGTCTTTCAACCCCCCCCGTAATACGGCAAAAATGTGGCTCATACCCGCCACCAGGGCGAAGATCAAACCCTAGCAATAATTAGGGTGGAGGAGGTCGTCCCTGCCCTTTGTGAGATGATAAAGTATTTTTTAAATCCTCCTGTCATTACGGGAATTCCTAATTCAAATGGTGGGGTTGAGGTCTACGAGACTGTGGCTATGACAACTTTACTAGGGCGCTGATAGAAAAATGCAGACTTAAAATAACTGGGACAAAATTTTTGAGAACAAGGAAAAAATAGTTCTTAATTGATAAAAATAAGGGTTCCAAAAGAATGTCACAGACCCGTAAACCAAAACCGAAAAAATTAAGCGCTCACCATATTTCAAAGCAATCGAACCCGGGGTTTTAGTAGAAAAAAAAACTATAGTTTTCAATTTGGTGCCAAATTATACATCAAAGGAGCACCTAATTTCTGGTGGTGGTAAGTGCTTTTTTCTGAAACGAGTTACAGGGATATAAAGCTCTAGGTAAATGGGCTTTTAGTGCGAACAGATCTCAACGCGCCTCACAAGTTCGAGATCTGAACTGAACAATGCCCACTTTGAGAGGCCACTGGCCGCAATACATCAAGGAGAAATACACACTCAGGGCGAGTAAACCTCCACGTTTGCATTCCTGGAACTGCGTCCTCTCATCGCTCGTGTTTAAGCTATCTTCTAAATATGCTAATGAGGATGGTTCTTGCCACGGGTATAAGTAAAATACCACGAAATAGTACAGCCAACCGAAGTCATCTATGCTGTTATATAATTAAAAAAATATTAGGAAACAAAACTCTAAAAAGCATCACCAACTAGTTAATAACGGTACTTATTGCAGACCCACAGACCCCTTATCTAATCGCTGATTTACAACACAACCATCAGAACGCTTCCCCGGGCAAAGCGATAGCGTCAAACATGGATCAGACGCCTCATCTAATACAGATGACATCCTGGTTTAAAGGATCAGAATACAACAGATATGAAAACCACACCATTTGTTCAAACCAAAGAAGTTTAGAGCTCACAAATATTCCCGACATACGATAACTACGTTTGTCCCTACCTGCAAGCGGGTGGGCGGCCGTTTGTTGTTCTGCAGCTGCGGGAAGATCTGTTCGCTGGCCAGGTACAGGTCCTTGCGGAAGGTCAGCCCCAGCACGTCCAGGTCCTCCCGGCCGTACCTGAAGGCGGCCAGCACGTGGCCGTAGACCTTCCTGTCGCGCAGGTACTCGGGGTCCACCAGCACCACACCGTCTGCAGAAAACAACGGCAAAGTGTCACCAACGGACTCACCAGCACACGGCTCGTGGAGCTACTGTATGTGGTACAGGATTTGTAGATTGATGTCCCAGGGTCAGGTGCGTGCTCTGCATGGTCATTGTCCATAGTAGGCCTATCGAAAAATGTGAAATGACTGATTTCAGTCCACACGCCTCCGATCAATTTTATAATTTTTACATCACGCGTTCCTGGCTCATTCCTGATGTTGAACTACATACATTTGACTTGTGAGCTTTGGTAGGTCACCTGAGAGCAAGTAGGACATTTTCGATAATTTAGCCAATAACTTTCGGCTAAACGAAGATAAAGTTGTTTATTAACCAGCATCGTGTTTGTACCACCGCTGCGAGTCTATTGATGTGCGTACATCATGGCCATACTAGGTCACTTCGGGTCAATTCATTGACCTGAGGTCAGATTAATCCTTTCACTTGACTTAACATGACAGAAACGTGAATTATGTACTGATAAGATCACAATGGTGACTGCATTATTTCCGTATCATGTTTGGTTAACAAATTGGTATTAAAAACACTCCTTAAAGGGAATGTGGCACCGTGGTCGAATCCTGGAATTTAGTGCAATTAGGCGTACTTTTCGCCGAAAATAATGAAACCACTCATGATTGCTCTGAAAAATGTACAATAAGCTCAAAATTTTGATTTTTCAAAATACTCCTCTAGAAAACGAAATAAATATCAGCCTGTGGATGATGTCATGATCTGGCAACCACTACCATACTTGAAACGCTTCAAGGGCTTCGATTGGCTGATGCTCATCGTGACGTCAGCGTATGTCATCACACCAGCAGCTCACAATGGCCGCCCGGCGACGGGCTGATGAGGGGTTGGTGTCAGGTAGGCTTTAGCTTTTTTTCTCCGGAAATATCGAGTTCCAAGACAAATGACATATGGAGTACCGGGTTTTCCGACTTGCTTTACAACTTGGCTATCTCAGTTAAAATCACGTTATGAAGGTGCACACATTCCCTTTAATGCTGCGTCATCGAACTCAATTGACCTCAATATAGACTTAAACCCAAACATGGTAGACACTTCCGATCTGGCTTTCCAACAGTTTTTTGTTGACCATGAAAACATTGCTCTATTTCAGCTTATAGGTGGGACAAGTAGCGTCTAAATTGACCCCGCGTGATATTTTAGCTTGAGGGTATAAAACAAGAATTGGTGATAATCAGTGACCTAAAGTGCCGATTCGAAACTGACCAGCATGCCGATGAATAAGAAATTCGAGCGCCTTCGTATGGCGTTAAGAAAATGTTTATGGCTATTTTAGTTCCTGGTATAAAGGAAGTGTTGTAGGTACGCATAGCTTCAGCAATTTCTACTTATGTCCACCTAAAGTGACCTCAATACTGAACTGACGAAAAAAGACAAGAAAAACTTCCATTGCATTCGGGTGGAGCTTTTGCTTGTTTCCCAGCCTTCTTAGCCCATTAATCTTTAAGGTCAGGGGGGTATTTTTGGCCCTACCCCCGGCCCGACGAAAGCGGCTCTTACCCGCGGCTCGGAAAAAGGTCAATACACAACACACTTCTTGAAACAAGTCACAGCTTACTTGACTCTTCTAAACTCGCACTTAGTATTCCGTGAAGTTCTCGTTTCTCTTCCATTCTGCTCCCAAAAACAAACTGCCCATTCTAAAAAAACAGACTCTTCCTTGTTTTGGACCCACCTCTATCTTAAGTAAATGCTGGCTGCAAAAATTTAACATTTTCCGCAATATTCGGGAAAATATCGGATGAAAAGTGGGGTTGGCACCTGGCACTTTCTTTCCCACGCTATGTCAGACACACACATAGCACAACGATGAAACGCAATGATAACATTTCACAGTCATGCCGTCCAATTTAGGCATGTCTCAGCTCACCAACAGCGGCGAGAGAAAACAAATCAACGCAATGTGGTTCTCAGCGTATCTGAATGGGTATCAAAACAGAAATGGCATGTGAGCAATTCTAATCCACGTTTACACAAATGAGTTTTCAAGTAAAAAGGGACATACTGTTCTTTAAAAAAAGAGCGACTGTTTCCACTGGTCCCGGCGCATGCACCTGTCCTTACTTCAATCACAGAATGTCGGTGGTACCACAATGAAATGTAAAACCCAACTACGTTCTAGACCCAGGAATCCACTCCAGACCATTTCCCTTTCAGAGACATTTTACATATGCACGCTTCGTCTGAGCCCGTCTGCATCGCTGTTTCCTGCGCGGGTTTCTAGTTATGGTTGTTGATGAATTCCGGCCGCGGGCAGGAAAGCCCGGTCTCCTCCACAGGTACTTTGATGTGGAGAGAGAGCGCTGTGATGAAGAGATGAACAACTGCTGAGGACGGCGTTTGTCAGTGTATGTGGTTTCATTTATGGATTTGCATGTATGGCTAGCTGCATTATCTGGGCGCCGCGTTTGCACATCCCCCACAGACAAATAAGGAAATCGCGGCATTGTTTGCGAATTATCACTGCATGATCAGCTAAGCTCGGCTTCTCAGTGATGCAAGCACGGCGAGAGAAAACTGCACGTGCCGGGACGAGCTTTCCTCATTTCAAACGACAACAACCACAACAACCCTTCTGCGCAAACGCTTTTCAATGTGTAGGGTACAGGGGGTACAGCAATTTTTGTAAGCAGCTCACGAGACAACTCCCACCATCCGCCAGGCGGTGGAAGTTGCCCGAAGCCGTGAAAAGGTAAAGAAAACGTACCCAATGTATTAGCAACGATATAAGGTTTTCGCCCCTGGGCGGTTTAAGCGTGCGGTATACACGTTTTACGCAAAACAGTGAATAGAAAATAGTCCTGAGCAGCGAAACTAATGTCAAGGCCATTGAAATTACGCATATCATGAAATGTATTTGTTTCAGACAATTTTTGAACCTAAATTGATGTTGGAAAAGGAAAAGATAGCTTGGATTTTTTCCAGTAACGATTGATTGATTATTTGGTTTTAGGGGCGCGCCAACCTGCAAGGTCATATAGCGCCCATAACACTTCTCTGCAGTCAAAGTTTATAAATTTGTCTGTCTTTAGGGGAAAGTAAAGTCTCGTCTACAGTGAACTAATATTTACATTAAAGAGTGACTCTTTCACATCGTAGTTATGATTCTCACTGCACGGATGCATGGTCACAGATTCAAACAGGTTTACCGCGCCGGCAGGCGCTCGGCGCGGGGCGCCGGGGCATCACTTCCGGCGCCCACCCCGCGCCAACGGACCCAGGGGCCCGGGGGCGCGGGGGCAGCCTAGACGCCGGACCCAAGCCCGACGTCTAACGGAGGCCCTCCCCGTCGCTCCGAGACTTGAAAGGCCCCGGAGCGAAAGGGAGGACCCCGCCAAATCGGCGCCAGGCGCCTATCAGCGCGGTTGACTACCACAACACACGCTTTTAACCAGGATCAAATATTATCGTAAAGTCAATGTCTCTAAGATAGGACAGCACCCGTTCAACCATACTGGAGTCACGGCCGATCAATTCTAAGAGTGTGGACTCCTGCCGGTGCACGCCAAAATGCAAAGACCTGCGTCTAGCATATTCCGGACATGAGACCAGCACGTGTCGGACCGACAGGGGCGCCGCACATCGCTGACATTGTGGTCGAGGTTCGCCGCATAACAGATATCGGTGAGTGGCCAGCGTGTGGCCAGTCCGCAATCGACACAACGCCACCTCCTCACGGCGGTTAGGCCGCAGCGAGGATGGCCACTCACCGATCTCAGGTTTGATAACTTTCAACTTGTTATTTATTATATTATTCCATTGTTCTTGCCATACACTGCGAAGGTGGGTACATATATATGGGTACAAATCTCTAGCGGGGATTCGTTGCGCACGCCTGCAGGGCCTACGGGAAGCACGTCGGGCCGCTGCGTCTGCCACTTCATTCAATTGTATTCCAACATGACTTGGGATCCAGCAGAGTGTTACATACTTTCCCAGTCTGGCAAGGCGGGTTAAGCGCAGGACAATGTTTAAAACAAGTCCATCACTTGGGTTGAAACCACTCACAGCTTGAATGCTGCTAAGGCTATCGGTGAAAATAACGTATTTCGTGGCATCACTAACTTCGATAAAGCATAGAGCCTTATCCAAGGCGGTGAGTTCAGAGGTGAAAACCGATGCAAAAGATGGAAGTGAGAAATTTCTTGTTACTGTATCCGTAACAAAAGCGCATCCCACTCCAATATCAGTTTTTGATCCGTCAGTGTAGAACGACACATGATCTGCATACTGTGCAATGTGTTCGAGCGCCAATTGTTTAAATTCAGTAGGGATAGTATCGGATTTGGTTTTCCCTGCGAGAGTCATGTCGGTTTTTGGGCAGATAAGTTCCCAAGGAGGGATGTCTGAAAGCTCGCTATGAGTCACAACACTCGGCTGGATACCACTTTCGGCCGAGAAACGTTGGACGCGTACGCCCAGTGGGATTCCTCTTTGCACGTTCACAAACAGCCGTAGCATGTTCCGCGAAAAAACTGCGTTATATGTTGGGTGTGACGGAGACTGAGCCAGCTTACAGGCGTAACGCTGCCCGAGCAGGCGCCGTCGCAATGCGAGAGGTGGTTCATTTGCTTCCACCAACAAGCTGGAGCACGGTGTTGTCCTAAACGCACCTGTGGCCACTCGGAGTGCACTATGGTGAATCGTATCTAAACAGCGTTTAGCTGATTCCGACGCAGAATCGTATACAAAACAGGCGTAATCCATCTTGGAACGAACAAGAGACCGATAGAGAATGAGAAGTGTCTTCCTGTCCGCTCCGTACGATAGACGAGATGCACATTTCAAGGCATTCAATGATTTAAAACACTTGTCACGTATATTCCTAATGTGTGCGTTGTATGTCAGCCGTTTATCAAACGTTACTCCGAGAAACTTTGCTGTCGGTTGGAAAGTGATAGTTTTACCGCGCAACGATACCATAGGTTCCGGACAGGTCCTGCGCCTGCGACAGAAATGAACACCAGCGGTTTTTTCGGTCGAAAAATATAATCCATTTTTACTACTCCAGCGTTCCAGATGGTTCACGGCCAGCTGGAGCTGACGGGAAAGTGCCGGCGTTGTTGAAGCCTTTGCCCATACTGCGATGTCGTCCACGAAAATGGATGCCTGAATGGAAGGTGGGAGTGAATGTGTGACGTCATTTATGGCCAGAGCGAAGAGGCAGATACTAGAGACGCTCCCCTGCGGAATGCCTTCTTCTTGATAAAAGGTGTTTGAGTATGTACCACCTACTCTGACACGGAACGTCCTATCAGTCAAAAAATTTTTCATAAAGAGCCCCATCTGACCTCTGATACCACACTTATGCAACTTTAAAAGGATACCATGTCGCCACGCTGTATCATAAGCGGCAATGGCGTCAAAGAAGACGGCTCCCAGGTGACGCCTCTCTTTAAATGCAATTCGCACTGAGGTGTCAAGTGATACCAAGTGGTCCACCGTACTGCGGCCTCTACGAAACCCACACTGGTTGTTATTGATGATGCCCCGGCTTTCCAAATACCAAACGAGTCTTACATTCACCATTTTTTCGAACAACTTGCACATGCACGAGGTAAGCGAGATCGGCCTAAAGTGCAAAGGGTCCAATCCAGATTTACCAGGTTTAAGGATTGGTATCACTATAGCCTCCCGCCACGCCGGTATAAATTCGCCGGACTCCCACATCATATTGAATGAGGCCAGCAGTACCCTGAGTGCGCTCTGCGATAGTGCTTTAAACATATCATTGTGAATTAAATCCGGGCCCTCGGCCACAGGGTGGAGCCCACGAATGGCTGCCGCTAGCTCATGCAAGGTAAAGGGCTTATTGTATGACAGTGTGCTGGTGGTTCCAAAATGTATACTTTTCTGTTCAGCTAGGGTTTTATATCGCATAAATGAGACATCCTCCCTAACTGAACTACAGCGCTGTGCAATCGCATTTCCTATACAGTCGGCTACTTCTGTTGGATTGAATATATTCCTACCACCAATCTGCAGAGTTGGTAGTGGTGTGGAGACCGACCTACCTTCGATACGGCGGATTTGACCAAACACTTGAGACAATGGCGTAAATCGATTCAGTTTACCTACGTATTCTCTCCAACATTTTCTCTTAGCTTGTTTTATTGTGCGCCTGCAGGCGGCTCGAGATTTCCGATACATATTTAAGTTTTGCTGAGTGGAATTTCGTTTAAACTGTCTGTAAGCGCGCCGCCGCTCTCGGACAGCGTCACGGCATTCCATGCTCCACCACGGTACCGGTGGTCGCCGAGGGTTTTTTGATGTTCGCGGTATAGAAGCATAAGCAGCGTCTCGGAGGATAGCTGTAAATTGGTCGACTGTGAACGGTGTTTGGGTTGAAAAGGTTTCCAAATAGTCATCCACGAGGGAGCTAAATAAGGACATATCAGCATTTTTCATCTTCCAACGTTGCGGTCTCGTGCCTAAAACAGATGTGTTGTCACAAGTCACTAAAACAGGGAAATGGTCACTTCCCATGGGGTCACTGCACACAGCCCAGCTAAACAGAGCAGATAGCTCTGGGCTGCAAAGGCTAAGATCCAATGCCGATTCCCGACCGGATGGAATAGTAAGATGTGTTGGTGCTCCGGTGTTTAAAATACAAAGGCTCACACCCTGGATAAAATGATCGAGGTGCCGACCCCGAGAGTTAATATCTTCACACCCCCAAGCGGTGTGGTGAGCATTAAAGTCTCCCAAGAGAAGGATGGGCGGTGGTAGCTCAGATATAAGCAAATTTAGTTCACGAGTGGGCATGTCTACCCCAGGGGGTAGGTATATAGAGCAGAGCGAAATCTGCCTTCGAGCGATATATATACGTGCTGCCACGGCTTGCAGCCGTGTTTGGAGTGATATTTGCTTTGCTGGTATATAATTATTGATTGCGAGAAGAACACCACCGTGGGCGACTGGGTTACGTTCTAAATCCTTTCGAAATATTGAAAAACCTGTAAGGGAGAAAGGGAACTCAGCTGAGAGTTTAGTTTCTTGCAGGCATATAGCTGCCAGTCCCCTGGATCTTATAAAAGCCTGGAGATCCCCGGCGCTAGTGCGAATTCCACGACAGTTCCACTGCAGAAACGTGTTAATGATGGGGGTGGAAGTTAGGGTGAGCGCCTACCAGAGCAGCTACTTGCTATTTCCAGTATGGGCCTCCTTGCCCATAGGTTTTCTTTGGGGGCGCAGAGGGCACCCCACTTTGCCTGGGTCGAGACGATGCCCCAGGCCTAGATGTCCCTATTGATGCTGCTCGGGCTTTAGAAGGTTGTGGCTGGCCTGGAGGAGTTCCGGATGCCACACGTTTGGTGGGAGATCTTCCCCTAGTGCTATCCTCCCTCCGTGACCCCTCAAACTGCTTCCTGACAGCCGCAACCGACGTCGGCGGCGGTGGGGGTGGCGGAGGTGGCTGATTATCGGACAGAGGAGAAAAGGCAGGAGTAGAGGGCTGACCGTCAACAGAGATTTCAACGGGGGGCTGGACTGGGGACGGCAGTTGACGTCGCTTCCCACCCCTGCCCACCGTCGTCCAGCCCTCAGTCGCAGGAGGGGGTCAGGCTCCGGTGTCGCCAAGGGCACCCTTTGCCTCGGAGTGGCGGGAGTCTCAGACGGGGTGTTGGGGGCAGGAGTGGTCCCCTGCTCTCCGCCCCCACCCCAGCCGGGGCCACGGGCGGCGGGGAGGGGCGGGAGGGATGGGTGGAGGAGGTGCCGCCTCCGGCTGTGATGTCGGGGCGGCGGGCTGGCCAGAAATGACCAGCCCCATCCTCCCTGCCAGGCGGATAAAGTCCGCCAGGGTCAGGGAACGGATGACCTCCTCCGGGGTCATCCGCGGTGTCGGCGTCCTTGAAGACGCCGCTACGGTGGGTGCTGTACTACGTACTGCCTCTGCATAAGAACTCCGAGGGTGGGAGGCCTCGTAGGTATCCTTTGCAGCTCTGAATGGGATGCGCTTTGTAACCATAATGGAAAGTATTTCTTTTTCTGTCTTCATACGTGGACAATTTTTGTCGCCTGCTGAATGGGGTCCCTCACAGTTTATGCAAAACAGTTCTCGTGCATCGCATTCCCTTCCATCGTGCTCGCTTGTTCCGCATCGTTCACACACTTTCTTTCCTTTGCAGAATTTGGCTGTGTGTCCGTAGCGCTGGCAGGAGAAGCATCGCATTGGGTTGGGGACATAGGGTCTAACTCGGACTTTAACATAACCTACATTCACATCTGTTGGTAGGTCCACACTATCGAACGTCAATATCAAAGTATCTGTCTCCTCAAGGATCCCTCCTACTTTTCGTCGTACTCTCCTCGCTTCCACTACCCCGCTTTCCGTGAGTCCATCTACTATCTCCTCTTCAGAAACTCCTTTCAGATCAAAACATGACACCCTTTGAAAAGTTCTTAGTCTTGTGTGGTACGATAGTGACATACACAGCTACTACTTTCCTCTGGCCAGCCTCTCGCTTTGTGTATCTGAGTTCGGTTATATCAAGTGCACGCTGTGCGTCTGCAGAACTACTGAGCTCCACCTCCAGGACACCGTCCCGAAGGCAGCTACATCGCATCACCTTACCCAGTCGGTCGCATGCCTCCTTGCGTTGGAACGGTGAAAGTGACGATAGGGTGGAGTCCACACCCCGAATCATCACAACTCGTGGATGGGAGGGCTTCGGAGTGACCCTTTGAGAGCCGGCAGTTTCGTTCTCACCACCCCGATGGGGGAGGGGAGGGGAAGGGTTTGCGGTGTTGAGTGTATCCATGAGAAAGTTATTAAATTCAGCCAGCCACGTGCGCCCCCCTTCCGACGAGGGTGCTACGAGGCGAGACGACGCACGGGCTGGCTATACGGGGGAAACGCCGCCGTTACAGAGGGGGAGAGAGACTCACCAAACCCCCTGCCCCAACGACGGTCCCCCCTTGCACCTAGCCTAGACGACCCCGGGCGGGGCCTGGACACCCCACCCTCCCCGGGTGAAGTTGGGACCTCACCCAAGGAGGGAGGGGCAGCCGAGCCCCATCAAAGGCCGACAGACTTTTACAATGCTGCTTCTCTTGTCGATGCCCTCAAGAGTTCCCCGCCCTTGCGGAAATCCAGACCAAAGTAGAGTGTTGCTAGAGGACGACGAACGAACACAGCGCCTCCCTCAGCTCAGCTACCAGGACTCCTTCATCCCGGGGTACGGGTCGGTGCGCAGCTCACCTTAAAAAGACAGGCGCCCTCGCACGGCCCTCATCGGAGCAGGCGACTACCACCTGCTCGTCACAACTGATTCCCGGCTGGTCCGAGAGAAGCGAGCCCCCGGCCCGCAGGGCCGGCGATTGGAGGGATCCAATCGCCAGCCACACGAGCCGGAGGCCCACATACACCCAGACCATCCAGGAATCATAGGCACGTGCAAGGACGCCCATGATACTGGGATAATGTGGGTAACTGGGAAGTTATGAGTTGGGAAAGGAAGAGGGTCGGTCTGTGCTGTCCAGCCCAGACACGCGCCGCATGCGACCGAGGTGTCCACACTCAAGACGAGCAAGAGTGCACACACCCCCGCCACCCGCGGAGACACGCCGGGCCAGACAACGCAGACAGTGGGCAGGAGGGGTGTTTAGGAGTGGGCAGAAAGGATACGGGTGGAAAGGCATGGAGAGACAAGGAAATAAGGAAAGAAGAGGAAAAGGAACAAGGAGTTGGTGGGATTTGAATTTAGGAAGGCCAAGAAAGGATGAGGATGGCAGTTTCGATTTAGCCTCTCGCCCGAAGGCGGGAGGCGAAACCCATCCTGCCAACTGGGGTCGCGGGTGTCGTCACATCCCGTACCCAATTATCCATGTGCCGGACCAGTCAGCAGGTGCCAACTAGTCCAGCAGATGAAAATCGGTCCCCTGCGGGGTTTCCAGTAACGGAGAAACTCATGTTGATGTGTGTAGGTTTTCGGTGAGCATCAGACCAATTTCTGTGGGCTCTGAAGAAGCCATTTCATGATTAATTTGTCGTTCTTCATTGATTTATTTCACTTGTATTTGTTCGAAAATAGCAGTGTTCAAAACCTTATACATATAATTTTTCAAACACTTCTTTCAGATTTCTTGACATATGCATAACGTACATACAAATGATCTCTATCATCAGTTACCCACTTGATTTCACGTTTTTCAGTTCCAAAAAGTCAAGCATGAAACCGAAGAGGCTTCGCGTTCTTCGTTTGGTTCTGTCGAGCAATGATTCCTATTTTCTGTCAAGTGAAAAATATGGCATGCCACTATAATAATTCAATAATCCTTGAAAAACGAACACCATCGAGTATCAAAGATATAATCTGAAACTCAAACAAGCTGCCAAAAAAAGTATTCCAGCGATTCAAAGAAGGGGGAAATGCAGAAAATGGCACACACAGCAACGAAGGTGGCATGCGTGGACGGTAACGGGAATGACGGAGTGACGCAGTCACACTTATTTCTAGTGGCGGTGGCTCTGGTACTTATTTCTAGTAACAATGGCGCCGTCAGATATATTCCTGGTAACAGCGTCAACCTCAGCTATATTTATAGTGACGGTGACGTCACCAGATATATTCCTAGCAACGGTGACGACCTCAGATATATTTCTATTGACGGCGACGCCTTCAGATGGAAAACAAGTCAAAGCTTCGGGTCTATTCACGACTGCGTCCAACTGAAAGTGGACCAGGAATCCAAAATCTCAAAGCTTATGGAAATAATGGAAACAGCTGAGAAAAAAACATTGCATTGATGGCGTGATTTCCCCATTCCACAAAATGGCACGGACTTGGACAAAGACGGCCTCTGAGCGTGCTTGCGAGGTCATCCTGCGTCGAGTGCTAGTTAAGAACGAAAGAGGCACAAGGTTCGCGGCGGCACCCAACAATAATTGTTGAAGTTGGACGACGCGTCGACTGCTACAGTCATACGGCGTCGCCAACCACGCCCTGCTGGGAGGCGTCTTCAGAACCAGGATGTAGTTAATCATAGAACCCGCCGAGTCTCGAACCCGGGACTTGTCGCGCATTAATTACACTTTACCACTGACCGCTGGCATGACGTAGCCGCGGTACCTCGCCTGCTTCTATCAGATGGCCGAAACACTGAATACGCCCGGCGTTTGAGACCAAACAATTCACAGGGCACCCGTTAAATTCCGTCCGCACAATGATTTCGGTCATGTTAAAGGATGGAAATTAATAAGCTTCAAAGATAGGCTGTCGACACATCCCACATAACTGTGTTCCAGTTTGAAACCCTGTTTAAAGACGGAATATTTCCGTTAGAAGCGGGTCCCAAAAACCAATTACTTTTGATTAGGTACCACAGCACATAACTGGTCAACAGTTATTCAATTACCAGTCCGAAAATTGACAAAACAAAACCATATGCTCAAGCGGAATGAAGCGCCCAGGTCAGAATGATCGAGCTAAAATGCAACAAAATTTGCTCTGCCCATTACTTCCTCAGACACTCCTATTAAAACATAAAAGCATAATCATACAAGCACCTCGGGTCCTAAAACGCAGGGCTTGGCCATCCACAGTCTATCGCCGCCCTACCCGACACATGCACGCATTATGTTGATTGGTGATAAACAGGCGGCAGAGGAGCGCCGGGGTCGGATAGCGAAGCCGACACCGGCTCGGGGGCGCCGCTCTGGCATCGTTTAACAACACGCCAGCGATCAGGGGCGCTCCCAGCAACACACCCCAGCTGGGGTGGACCTGTGCACAGGTTCAACTACTACTGCACAACTACCCGCAAACTCCCAAAAAGGAAACGTTTCGATACACATGTCTATATTATTAAATGTAAAGTGGACAAAGAGTTCCCTTCATTCCATGGGTGGGCCGTCTCCACATATTTATCACGATTCCTCTCCCGTAAAAAGACTGCTCGGCATGTGCCCGGCCGCCGCAGCAGGCGCACCCGCGGGACCGAGCTTCAGTCCTGAGAGAACAGTCACTCGGACACTGCTCGTCTGGACTGTCTGAAGTTCCGGCTTGCTGGTAGCCAGATATCTGGCCAGAGTAGAGCTTCGGCGTCGACAGACCCTCCGCCCGAAGCCGGTCCTTTGTGCGCAGAGGCAGTATCTGCTGGCTTTCAACATATTTACCAATACGGTCTGTTTCGTAGCATACGCAGCGCGTCATCAGGGCGTGCCCCACCCCCTCGGATCCGGCCTCCTGTCGCTGACAAATCGGCACCCAACCGCTGTTTGCTTTGCTTGTGCAAACAATACCCGCGCTGCGCGCTGGCGAATGGCGCGACTGGTCCGTCCACCGCACCGGGCCGACGGGAGGTTCACCGGTGACGGGTGCATGCCAGGCAACGGCCCGCCAAGGAAACAAACACCACTCAAAACGGAGCCCAGCCGGCGCCAGTGCACTGGTGCGTCGCCGTACGGTGAAGGAGACAGCAGGGTGTCTGTCGACCCGCCTCTCCGTGCGGTGAAGGAGACAGCAGGGTGACTGCCGACCCGCCTCTCCGTGCGGTGAAGGAGACAGCAGGGTGACTGCCGACCCGCCTCTCCGCGCGGTGAACGAGACAGCAGGGTGTCTGTCGACCCGCCTCTCCGTGCGGTGAAGGAGACAGCAGGGTGACTGCCGACCCGCCTCTCCGCGCGGTGATCGAGACAGCAGGGTGTCTGTCGACCCGCCTCTCCGTGCGGTGAAGGAGACAGCAGGGTGACTGCCGACCCGCCTCTCCGCGCGGTGATCGAGACAGCAGGTGTCTGTCGACCCGCCTCTCCGTGTGGTGAAGGAGACAGCAGGGTGACTGCCGACCCGCCTCTCCGCGCGGTGATCGAGACAGCAGGGTGTCTGTCGACCCGCCTCTCCGTGCGGTGAAGGAGACAGCAGGGTGACTGCCGACCCGCCTCTCCGCGCGGTGATCGAGACAGCAGGGTGTCTGTCGACCCGCCTCTCCGTGCGGTGAAGGAGACAGCAGGGTGACTGCCGACCCGCCTCTCCGCGCGGTGATCGAGACAGCAGGGTGTCTGTCGACCCGCCTCTCCGTGCGGTGAAGGAGACAGCAGGGTGACTGCCGACCCGCCTCTCCGTGCGGTGAAGGAGACAGCAGAGTGTGTACCGACCCGCCTCTCCGTGCGGTGAAGGAGACAGCAGGGTGACTGGCGACCCGCCTCTCCGTGCGGTGAAGGAGACAGCAGAGTGTGTACCGACCCGCCTCTCCGTAAGGTGAAGGAGACAGCAGGGTGTCTGCCGACCCACCTCTCCGTACAGTGAAGGAGACAACACGGTCTGTGCCGGTCCGGCTTTCGGCCACCTTTAACCAAGTTCTTTAAAGGGGGAGGGAGTTGCCACCTCCTTAAAGAAGACCGGGTGTTCAGTCCCCATACCCCCTCTTCTCACCGCTTGACGCACGCTTGCCGCCACATTTCACGACAGAAACAATTACAAATCCGCAGTAGCTGGCGGAAGTGACGTCAAGGGCGGCATAACATACTGCCACGTCTGGATGCTGCACTACTGCAGTAACAACATGACCCAAGAGCCACATATAATCTGACGCAACACTCACAGTGAGGTTCTCTATACAGTCGTAACGACGCGGGCGGCCGCCCGGTGCCCAGCGCGAGTCAAACGAGGAGTAATGCATCTCAGTAGTCATGCAGTAACACCACAGGAGATCGATTTCCCCGAGACGCTCCGGTGCTCAAATATTTACCTAATGGAGATCGCTGGCAACTGGCCCGCCAAAGCCAGGGCAGGGTGGCCGGGTCTTGGCGCCAGGGCCTGTAAACGTTGGATTTGAAATTTACACGCCGTTGTGCGGTGGCGCTGGGACCTCCAAGACGGAACCTCTGTGCAGTTTACCGAGACACGGATCGCAAAAAAACTCTGAAATTTAAAAATGTCTTTAAAAGACAGCTTTATTAATTTCCAAACGTGTCTCCCCAAAACCACTCCTCTGCATTCGCCACAAGGAAGGGGTTGGGGGCAACAGAGCGGAGGCGGCCAAAAAGTCTGCACATTGCGAAAACGCCATTTTCTAGGTATTTCATCACTTTACAATGTCATTTAAGGCATGCCTGAACTACTGCACGTCTCAAAGTTGGGCAGGAAATCCTCGTTACAATGTCAATCATCTCGCCGGCTCCCACATTTACCCCACATACATGCACATTGAGCAGCCTCGGTACCCAGGCCCTTGGTACGCAATGCGTCCCGAAGAAATATAGCCATGCTCAGACGAATGTGGCGACGCGGAACGTACCGTTACAACGCGTTGTGAGAAGCAAATGCATTTAATTTGAATGACACATTCGTGTAAACTCATAAAACTCATTTTCGGTAATTTCTAGATAATAATTCGTAGTCAAATTACTTATATCCAATCAAAATACCTTATTTTGAATAAAAACGTTGTCTTATGGCACGAACCACAACGTTCTACCACTAGGTTACGGCACGGCTGGCCTCGAAGAGAGTTTGGAAACCATGAAGTTGATAAGCTCGATGTGTAGCATCGGCTTTTATTTTTTAACCCACTACCCATCTAACAGGTAGGCAGGAGTGCCCTTCCTCATCCATACAGCCAGGTCAGAAAATTTGTCCACCAGCTTCAAAATTATATTAGTTTTACTTATATTAGCTGGCTGTACCACTCCCCGCTATTCTATTTTTATTTGATGCATCTTCCCAACTACCTATTGTTAGTAATATTTTCTCCTTGGCTCCACCAAAGAGTAGTCACCTAGTTGTATTTGGTGGAGCCACGAAGAAAAATATTTTGTTAGTGGTAAACTTTTGAAGGTATGAAAAGTTGAGTCAGAAAAAGAAAGCTATTAGTACTCAAGTAGTTCAGTTAAAGAAGAGATGAAATGTACGCCGTCTATGCATGTTTCCCGTCTTCTACAGACGGACCACAACCTAGTGACAGAACGGTACCAGAAACCCACATACATGAGTCGATTGGGCCGTTCCCGCGGTCGGTACCATCCTGAGACTGCTCATGTATCTGGGGTAACTTATTTGGAAGGGCAGCATGGACCTGAACTCGGCGAAGCAACAGCGGACATGAGGTGGTGGGCAGTGCTGCTGCATGAGGTTGCATGGCAATGCTGTTATCTGTCTCGTGTCGGTCCGCTTTAGGGGATAAATCGCCAGCTTAAGTTTGGAGGCCAGGCTGTGGCACTTTGTGGGCCCACACTTGCGTCACTGATCATCCGTCTGGAGAAAAGGCAGGGCTGAAGCAAAAAATAAATAAAAATAAAATAATGATTTGGCAAATGTCTAATACGGAAAACACGGCTGATCTCGAAGAGAGTTGGGAAACCATGAAGTTGATAAGGCCGACGTGTAGCATTGACTTATATGCATTTTGTACCCTTAAAGGGAATGTGGTACCTTCATAACGTGATTTTAACTGAGATTGCCAAGTTGTAAAACAAATCGGAAAACCCGGTACTCCATATATCATTTGTCTTGGAACTCGATATTTCCGTAGAAAAAAAGTTCAAACCTACCTGACACCAACGCCTCATCAACCTCTCGCCGGGCGGCCATTGTTGTGAGCTGCTGGTGTGACGACATATGCTGACGTCACAATGAGCATCAGCCAATCGAAGCCCTTGAAGTGTTTCAAGTATGGTAGTGGTTGCCAGATCGTGACATCATCCACAGGCAGATATTTACTTATTTACCTAGAGGAGTATTTAAAAATCAAAATATTGAGCTTATTGAACATTTTTCAGAGGAAATCATGAGTGGCATTTCATCATTTTTGGCTAAAAGTACGCCTAATTTCACTAAACTCCAGGATTCGACCAAGGTGCCACATTCCCCTTAAAGGAAACGCGGCACCTTTATGACGGGATTAGAACTGAGATAGCCACGTGATAGAGCATACCGAGAAACCTCCTGCTGGCTATCTGATTTGTCCCAGAGTTCCGCCTGCGGAGAAACAGCTTGCATTTAGAGCGGCGTCGATCCGATTGGTTTTAGCACGACGTCACCGCGACGAAGACCCGCCGCCGCCAGCCACTAAACCGCCCGGGGCGTATCCGTGCGGTTTCAGCAGCACGCTCGTGAATCGCTGCTCCTCCGTAAAAGGTGGGTCCTGGGAGAAATTAAATATGATAACACGGGCTTTTCTGCATGCTCTACGCCACTGGCGGCTCAGTTTAAATCACATGAAAGGGCCACATTCCCTTTAAACTGAAGATTATTTTCCGCCACTAAAGATAATCAAAAGATTGAATATGAACTAGCCCCAACTAAAATTGTATTTTGCGACTGAATATGCCTCAGCCGAATCAAGCAAAAATTGTTTTGCAAGTGTACGCATAACATCTTACGTTACCGCGGACGCTGCGGTTTCTAGAAGACTGAAGCAATGGCAATGAGGCAGCCTTCAATGAATGAGGTGATGCAGGGAATATGTTCCTTACGTGACAAACCTAGGCGCCAATCTGCCCCTGATGGGCAATACGACTGAGTAGCCAACTAGCCGACTACCGCCCCGAGCCTTCCGTGCCTGTACGTCGTCCGCAGTCATTAAGACGTGAGCTGAACGATGCCTTCGATTCGGACATAACGTAACAGATCCACGGGCTATTCGGTATGAAGCTCGGCGTCTGGCGATAGTGCTGTGACGTCGGCGCCCCGCTGGCATGGATCCACCAGCGCCCCGATCCCAGCCCTAGTCCTCACTGCAGCACCGAGAGCCCGACCCGCGCCACAAATGTCTGGCCCGCGCCACAAATAGCCGCCGCGTTTACGCTCGGCTGGTAGCGCGCGCAGCGCCCGAAATACCCGCCGATTGTGAAAGTTCACCGGCTGAATGTAAAAGATATGGGGAGTCACTGGAACTGCGACTCGCGGCGCAAAACGCGCCGCCTGGTGGAAATCTGGATAAGCGGATTGGGGACGGTATTCCGGTCAGCGATGGTGCGGCAACAGCAGAGACTGTGCTCTCCCGCCCTGCAACACCCGCCCCCTCATCCGTGTTCCAGATCCCAGGGTGCTGGGTTCATAGCGACACCTAGGCCAGCTGAATTTCACACTCATATCTGCATTTTTTTACTCAGTTTTACTCACTTTTCAGGAAGAGCGTTCTTTTTTAGAAGAATTGAATAATTCCTGGCGAATATGTAATCATTAAAAGCATGGTAGTAAATAAATTTTCCCGACAAAGTCTTACCAAAACTCAAATAGGGTTTACATAAAGGCTTTGATATACCATCACAATGTTGTATCTTTTGCATTTTCCACTCATCAATCTTATTTTCCTGTGTGAATTTTACACTCAGCACCCTAGCACAGGACTGGTTTTGGGATACTGTTCCTCAATCTTGGCCGACATGTAGGCTAAACACATTGCATTAACGGTTTCTGTCGTGGACGCAAAATGCAATTAAAACACGCAGCGACTATCATACGACAAAACAGAGCAAAGAAAACCTTTCAGGTCTTGACTATCTGAATCGGAGGGGCAAAGGACTATGCAGCTTTAATACAGAAAAACTAGAGCCAGAGGCGGACCTGAAGGGGGAGTAGGGGCGACCACCCCATTCTCCCTGGGCTGATTCTTGGCAATGCAAAAGGACACCGTTCAGACGACTGGGAGGTGGCCTCAGAAGGAAAACAATCTTGATTATCTGCCTAGCTGTGTTTAGAACTAAGGGGAGGCAAAATATGGATGATGATAATAGACATAATAATGATCCAAATAACACCTTCCAAGAGTTGATGTGAAGGACCTCAAATGCAAGTTCAGAGGGTTTCCAGTGTTGGTTTCGGGGCGGCCCGAGTGTTGGTCACGGGAAGCCCCAGTTAGTAGTCTAAGGGTCCCCAATGTTGAGTCTCAGAGGGCACTAAAGTGCTGGTCTGGGGTTCCCCTAGTATCAGTTTCAGAAGATCCCCTCCCCAAGTGTTGGTTTCATCATCATGCTTGGGGTTTGTTTGGTGCACGCCGACTGCAATGATAATTGTGCGCCATGAGTGTTGATTTCAGATCCCCGATTCGCCGAATCGTAGTTACTATCTCTCCGCGTGATGACCTCAGGCGGCCCGGCATCCAAGGTCCGTGAAATCGCTCGTCGCAGGCAAAGAGGAGTGTTAGCCACAAGCCGATGCTGGCAGTGAAAGAGTTCCCGAGTCGTGGTCAAATATGTTTTCGAGTGTTGATCTTAGGGACCAGACAGGTTTTGGTCTCGAATTTTAGCTTTAGTTCCTCCAAGTATCTATATAAGGGGCCTTAACAATGGCCATGGGGCCCCGAATTATGGTAAAGGAGCCACGAATGTTGGTCACACAGACACCTGAGTCGTCGGCAAGCCAGCAGTTTTGGCCACGAGCCGATATTTGGGATATCTAGGAGGCCGCCGAATCGTGGTCAGGAGGCCCCTGAGCGCTGGAATCACAGGGGCTCCCGAGTATTGGTCAAATATCTGTCTGGACAGAATAAGGGCCCGATGATGGTTTCCATGAATAGTGGTTTAAGGACCTTTCAGTGTTCGAAAACTTGTTGCAGTTTTTTGGGGGCTCCCGAGTGTTGCTCTCTCCCCCGCTCCTGCCGTGAATCGTGGTGAAGTAAACTCTGCGCCTGTGCAGGCCAGCTGCTGCTGGGCCAGAGAGCACCTGTACAGTTCGGCCGGGCTGCAGACCGACCCCGTAGCCGACTGCTGTATAATGGATGGTGACCATGGAGACCGCCAGATCTCGAACGTAGGCCCCGTGGGTGACAATTCGATGGGGCTCACGGGAGTTTGTCGGAGGGACCCCGAATGCAAGTATCGGTAATTTCCAGGTGTTGTTCACAGTTCGGCAGGCCCTGAGGGCTCCTGAATCGTGGCATTGCGAATCGCTGAGAGTGGGCCACGTGCCGGCTAGAGGAGGTCCTTCATCTTTTAGTTCAATACCGGGTGCAGACCAGTCCTAAAGGGCCCTGGGGAAGAACGTCCTGATCTGAGGCCTACGAGTCTCCCACAAGCAACCCCCAGCCCCAAGTGATGCTTTGGTGAGCCCTCCAAAGAAAACCTGAGGGAGCTCGAATGCTGGTCTAGGATGGGGCCTGAGGAGTAGTCTCAGGGACCAATAATACTGGCCGATGGGCTCTCAAGTGTTTATGAAAGTCGTGAAGTTAAAGCACTCCTCAAAAGTTGTTCTTTTGGCGCCTGTTGGCCTGTGTGGAGCTGGGAGCGAAAGCCTTACAGAGCTGTCCTCAAGTGTTTCACAGCCTACAGACAGCAGGCAGACAGCGCCTCTCTCCCACATCTGAGTACTTCCGCTCCGCCTGAGCGGGTACGGGATGCAAACGCAGCCATTCCGTCAACACTAGCCATGCAACTGAGAGAGTCGTGATTAAGCCAAGGCTTCCTCTGCAGCTGCAGGGCCCTAAAACTCCAATCATCATCAAGCAAAGGTTTACGCGTCAGTGGTCACACTGCACTCTGGGGGAGGGGGTTGGAGTCAAACACAGCCAGAGGGGCACTCTGCACCACCATTTTCTTCTATTCGAAGGCGAGTTCAGTTTCGTCACTATATAGAAAACGTAAACTTGCACGTAGAGGGGGTGGGCGCATTGTGGTTCTACTTCAGCCGGGAAGTCCTCAGTAGCTTCAAGACAACTGATAAGAGCTCGGTCGCACTTCTTTTCTGAAGCTCTAAAGGCGACCACATCGTTCAGGCAGCGTTAAACATTCTGCAGGTCATGCGATACCTTCATCGCCTTCTTAAATGCAGTTGCAGTTGAAAGGGAACCAAAAAGATACAAGATAACTCTATACTAGGGGAGCCTCTTCCAGAATGCACAGCCCACGACAATAATCAAACAGTCCACTTAGACAGTATCAATGGGCTGCGCTTCGCCACATACGACAGCCCTGTTCAACCCTGCACCTTATATCAATATAGCCTGAATACCCAGCCCCTGGAGAACCGGTGTCACATAATCAACGGCACGCGCTGATGGAGCCGATGGAGCTGCACCCGTAAACAGCTGACGTCACGTCACACCCAGCTCATGTTTCTGCCATAGTGTGAGGCTTAAAAAAAATCATGATTGGAGAATCAAAGCTACGGACACTAACACAGCACAGACACAGCCTTTCGACTTTAGGACAGACTATCAGAGCTGGGATTCGGTAGATGAAAACGGGTCATTCGGTTCGGTATTTGGGTATATTTCAAAAATCTACCGAATGATTCGGTATTCCGTATTTCGGTTCGGTAGATTAAAAAACCTTCTTTATAAAACTCTCAAAAGCCTTTTAATACATTATATTGCCAATATAGCACATATTTAAGCCTTTACTGCATTTTAGAGCCCTAAAGCATTTATTTGATTATTTAAGAGCCTTTTGCAACAATTTTCTTTAATGTTTCAAAGCCTATAAAGACCTTTTAATCGTAAAAACTAATAAATTATCTTCGGCAACACTTTTATATAACTATGCAGCTGGAAAAAGTTAGCAGTGAAACTTTGTTGATTAAATTATTATAGCACGTTTTTATTACAATTAACTATTTACAAAAACAGCCAAAATTTTTGCAACACAAATAAAGCTGCCTTGATCTTGCCGTCTTCTTCTTTTTCTTCTTACTCCTGGACGGTGTCGGGGCCCTTCTTGAGGTCCTCCTTCAGGGCGGCCTTGAACATTCTACTGTTTCCCTTGAGCAGCACCAGCTGTTCGAAGTTGCTGGCTGTCAAGGAGGACCTCTTGGGGCGGAGGATGTTGCCCGCTGTGATGAACAGCCTCTCTGCTGCCGCGGAGCTGGGGAGGGCGGTGTTGTACCGGATGAACAGCTTGATCCAGGCCTCCCGGTGGCCTTCGGGAAGGTGCTCCCTCTTGACCACATGCTCCCTATCCTCCCAATCTACCGAAATGTCATTCGGTAGATCCATTCGGTATCGGTATCGGTACCGGTAGAGGCTCGTACCGAAAATTCGGTAGCGGTAGATCAAATTTACCGCCGGTAGTACCGAAATACCGAATTTCAATCGGTAGTCCCAGCTCTGCAGACTATTGAACTTTGAATATATCGAAATTTACAACAGTAAAAACTACACCAACCTCTACGAACACCCGTGATGGAGGACCTTCATCGAACAAATAGAGTGCAGGTAGGGTTGCTTGGTTACAGGAGTTTTGCAATGTGTAACTGATGTTATTTGGCCAAATCTAAATGTTCTGGTGTTGCTGAGTTTCTACACGAGACAATTTCGGAGAAATGCTTTTGTTGGATTAACTAATATATCATCCCGTGGCTTCATCTGTGAATTGGACTCTATGAGACCGCAGATGATCGATAATACAAACACACAAATTCCAGGCGACCGGGCCAGAAATCGAATTAACAAAACCCGGTCTTCCACTATCCACTCACTAAATATTTTTGTGCCTCGGGAAGAACCAGGCCGGATTGGGTTAAAATGCGTACTTTCCGACTATAAATGCCAGTTCATCACCGTCTACTTATCGCCCGGAGGTATGTCCGCACGTCCACCATTACAAACGACTGGCTTTGGTTGTGAACACTTGTAGTCAATGATGGTATGGAGGGGTTTGCGGGGTGGGGGGGGGGGGCAGAGAACGGAGTGGTACTCACCAATGGGGTCAACGTGAGTGATGTGGTCCACAAAGTCACGCTTCCCCAGGTAGACAGTGATCTTCCCATTAGGAGAGCTCTTCTTGAAGACTCTGTCGAGTAGCACGTGCAGTATTAGTACCACAGAAAAGCATGTATACACACGGTATAGCCTATAGCGAGGCAGTGCAGCTCGCGCGTTGATGTGATCATTTATGCGGCTGTCATTTCCTGCCTCAACATATATCTGACTTGTATCATCTGAGAGGAACAATGATTTAGCAAAGTAAAATCAAACTAGTTTTAATTTTCTTCAAAAGTGGGCTCCATGCTGTCTCAGAAACATGAAATCTAGCATCACATTCACAATAATGTTCGAGCACCGGTTTGGATGTGTTGCCTTCGTCACTTGGCAAGCCACACAATGTAAGCGTTTCTTGGATGGCCCAAATTCCACTGGTATCGTATTGAGATCAAATCCTTAAAGTGTGACACAATTTTTACGATAAATCTTTTGGCTTCTTCCAACTTTCGATTTCAGAAAATGATGAGACGTTGAAAAAGTGATCGAATTTCTAAAGGATGACCCTGACCCGGAGTAAACTGAAATTTATATTTTTGGCCAAAATGATTTGAGATGATTTGAACAATTGCCTTTCAGACGGAACAACAAAAGTATGGCTTTTGAGCAAAATATACTATTCATAAACTCCAAACATCTGACATCAGATGCCACTCACCATCTCTTTTAATACTTCATCTGACCAGATAAACACCAAGTCTTGAACCGCTTTCCAACAAAGAATATGAATGTCATTGCACAGCGGGGCAACGACTAAAAAAGTCAGAGCGTCAAAGAGTCAAAACTTTCCAGCATTGAAATTCAAAGTGGTCAAAATGTTGGCTACTCCATGGCTAACATGATACAGGGAAACTTCCTTTGTTGAAGAGAATGAGACACCTTGGTGTAATTTTAGACTGGAGTGGTTGTGGGGGTAATTTTTATTGAAAATTATGAGATTGACTTTATTTCTGATGAATAAAGGGTGATAAGTCCCAATATTTCGTTGTATTTGATTACCCCATGTTAGAGGTAGAAAGTCTTCAAAAATGCAATGACGTCAAATCGGCGTCCGATCTGGTAATGTTCCGTGACGCGATAAACCTCTCCAGTTACGCCAAAAATAAATACGAGTCAAGACGAAATATTTTCCGCTAAAAGAGACCCTTATTGTGATCAAAAGACACTCATTGATTTTTGCAATTTTTTATATGTATCAAAACATGTTTCACGTTTGAGACTAATAAATAAAGTAAGCTATACGCATTTATCAATCGCTACCACAAGTCAAGTTACGAACATAGTTTTAAAGAGTTTCAGGTTGAACATGGTCTCCCCAGCCTCCTAGAATATCTACTTGAATATAATTTTGAAGAGACTGAACGATGGTCTTGTTTTGTTCATTAACCGATTTATTCACGACAGGTAGCAAACAACATACAATTTTCCATTACGCACTCACGAAAAATGAGGTGAGCCACCAATCTGCCGAATTTTTAAGGGAAAACTTGAACTACGAATGAGTTTGGCAAGGAATTTTATGTAATGCTTATCATTTTTGGCCGAAAGCTTCCAAATGCTTGGTAAGCCTGAATTTCGAAGATTATTGGAGGAATGCGTCTTACGCTGCTCTCACGTAGCAACGGTTTTTTGCTTATCACTTGCAGAATATGGAAAACAAGAAGGCTACATGATAATAGAGAAATAATATCCGAAATATTCCTCACACAACTTCGTCCCGGAGCTTCCTCACTATATTACACAACTTGTGCTAAAAGTTTTGCTATAACGATGCACCAAATGCTAAGGCAATTCCGCGCCGCAAATTCCGGCCTGTTGAGAGGTACTTGGGAATTAGAATAGACTTATGCAGGACACCCACCAGCATTTGTGTCAAACACTTGATCGGCCTTAAATATCGGTAAGAACAATTCGATAGTTCTGAAAGGCCCAACCCCCCAAAATTCCCTTTGGATTCAACCCTTGCGATGTCGTTCGCTGACGAAGTAATGTGATACAGCTGTAAAGCTACAGAGCCAACGACTGCTGCGGAGTAAGGCCAGGCATCATCTCTCCAGCATTCAACCACAACACAATGGCGATGTAAACAAATGGTGATTGGTATCTGATTGACTCTCGACGTATGTCTCCATCGGTTCAGTCGACAGTAAAACCGAGCCTGTACTGAGCTGGCAGCGAACTATTAAATGAAAGGCAGAAATAAGAAGATCGCCAACTTCCATGAAATCAAAACCACCCTTGAAACAAAAGACAGTCACGTTAGTTTCTCTCTGACGCGACACGGATTCCATCTGTGCTTCAAATACCTCGCTCAACAAAGCATTTTAATTCCGTGCGTTACACCCATCCCAAAATAGCAGATGAAGGTCATCTCCACAGGCACGACACCAACTTTTCCGTACACTTGATCAACACTCGGTTCCGGTTGCAAGCAAAACAACGCACAACTTCGCGCTTTCATCCCAGCGCACCCGCAGAGAAGGGCTGGTGTGGCACGCGGCCCCGTGCGGGACGGTGTTCCAGACCATCGGCCCAATGACCATGTGGCCGTGCAGTGAGCAGCCCGGGCGCCACGGCACAACGGCAGCGCCTGACGAGACTCGAACACCCACCACCGACTCCACAGCACCCAGCAGACCAACACAACTGCGTCAACATCAACGGCCGTCCTATTCAGTGTTGTCCAATGGCACTGTCACCGAAAGCAGACGTCGCGCCCGATCAATACCTGTTGTCAGACGCCTCAGGCCGCCCCGGCCCGATCATCCCACGCCCAAAGCCGCCCCACGCTCCAGCGCCTTTCTAATCGCCAAGGTATCGCTCCAGCGCCCTGGGTCGCCGGCATTAGCGTTATAGCGCCCATTAGCCAGGTCGATAACGCAGATGACGGCGGCGGCGGTGGGCAGCTGAGTCCTTCCCGACGCCCACCACCTAAGCCACGCGGCCACCAGTACGCACTCGAGCACTCGGCAAAGGTCAGAGGTGCCTAGCCACGCAGCCTCCTCTCGCCCAATGCCCACTGGCTTCTGCGGGGAGCTGCGCTACCACAGCCAACAAATCGGCAATAAATCATAACAAGACTGCAGGACAAATTGCTCATACGTGCTTACCACCACACCTCCAGCTTCTGGTGAATTCACAATTGGGGCTGCTTGACCAATAAATAGCTGACATAATCATAAGTAGCTTGGCATTTACCAACGCATTATCAGGATGTGAGCCAACAAAACAAGTGTTCTTTTCTAGATAACGCAACCAGGGTAGCGACTATCAAAGGCTGCGGAAGAGAGATTCCGCTCGATACAACACCATATATCGATCCGACAATTCAGGACAACATGCAGCAATACGTTATCCCTGAAAGATACAATGTCTCACTCAAACCCACATGTCCTGGACAAATAAGACCACAAAGAGTGCCCATCAGAGCCGCCGGATTTTTGGACCAAAAAGGTCCAAGTGGCCAAATTACTTCTAAAGCCGAAACAGGCATACAAATGTAACGTATCCGTACACAAAAACTATATTAAATACATGAATGTCAATGCACTCATCACCAGCAAAACAATAGTGTCAAAACTGGGGAGTTCACGATTACAGGCGGGACTGTTTCAAATATAATAAGACAGAAGACATTGACTCCCCTCGAGTCCCAAAACGGAAAAATTGAGAATTTCGAAAAATCCAACCCAGTTTGTTAGACAGAAGATCGGGTACTCCCGCATTGGCAGACA
This sequence comes from Lepas anatifera, assembly GCA_034440635.1. Classification (NCBI taxonomy): domain Eukaryota; kingdom Metazoa; phylum Arthropoda; class Thecostraca; family Lepadidae; genus Lepas; species Lepas anatifera. The sequence continues at coordinate 913,780 of JAOTON010002137.1, forward strand.
GAAGACTCGGTACTCCCGAGTTGGCAGACAGAAAACCCCTACTCCTGCCGTGGTAGACATAAGGCCGGGTGCTTCGGCATTGGCAGACAGAAAACCCCTACTCTCGCATTGGTAGACAGAAGGTCGGATACTCCCGTATTGGTAGGCAGAAGACTCGGTACTCCGCATTGGCAGAAAGAAGACCGGGTACTCCACATCCAGGAGCAGATTCAGCCGCTTCATTTTGGGGGAGCAAAACCCACGTCAGTCTCAGGCTCTAAAAAATGTTTCAGCTGCAGGGGCGGCGGCTGGCAGGATTAAACTGGTGGTGATATTTTTTATTATCAGCTACATCTAATTATCTTCAAGGAGAGCGCCCCTCATATATCTCAAGCGCGCCATGACAAAACGTCTGAAGGTGTAACAAATTACTTTCAAGACCACCGTGGTGGTGCCGTTGGTTAAGGCGTCGCCGTTGTATGTGGGAGGTCCCTGGATCAAAGCTGACCTCTGGCAGACTTTTCCTCGACCGCATCCTAACCAGGAGATGGCAGTAAACTGGGTAGTGCTTGCCTTGACACGGGAGTTTCTCTGACCAACCAGCGTCATTGTTATTGGAAGCACGGGCCTGATCAGCCTTTAAATAGATCCACCGGTCCGGTGGCGCGCCCCGGAGGGCACGGCCTCGCTTTGTGTCACCGGAGCAGTCCTCTGCTCCGCCGGGCCCGAGAAATCGGGATAGCCTCTCCATGTCATACGGTGGGGGTATGTGAAAGGGAGCGCGCGGGCACGACTGTCCCGCAAGGGTGCCGATAACTGAAAACATCTGCCGTGTACATAGTGTGACTGTGTGTATTTGTGGTGCAAATATGTAGAAATGTGCCCAGGTCGGGGACGCAAAAACATAAAAAAACAAATTACTTTCAAACCAATCATGTTCGAAGAGGGGATAATACCTTCAGCTGTTCTTCCTCTTCAGGAAGAATTTTTCACCTTCAAAGAGGTACCATCCAAACGTACATGAACGTTCAAAAATGTATTTATTGACATATCCATCCTTACCAAATTGATCAACCATGATAAATAAAACCTCTTCTCTCAAAGCAAAACAGAGCCTCTTTCTTTACGCTTTGGGGGAGGCCATGACCAGTTTTCCCCCTCCCCTGGATCCGCCCCTGACCGCATCGGCACAGCGCAAAGTAGCAACATACCCTATTGTATATAATATGGACAGGTAAAATAGGATACCTAGTCCGCTATGCCGTCACGTTTCGCCTCGCACAGACGGACGGAGCCCAAACAGGGCACCCTGCCGCGCCGAGCAAGGACTGATCGCCGCCGCCGGCCGACAGCTGCGTTTTCATTTATCTGCGGCTGAGGGCGGGCACGCCAAGCACGGCACGTGAGAGACCCGTCCGGAAATGATCGACCAATTACGGTCGGAGGCAAGTCATATATCCACGGCCGCCACAAGGCGAGCCGCTGAAGCCAGCGGTGCCGCCATCCACCAACACACCGGTCCACCCGACACCCACGGCCGCAACAAGGCGAGCCGCTGAAGCCAGCCGTGCCGCCATCCACCAACCACACCGGACCACCCGACACTCCACGGCCGCCACAAGGCGAGCCGCTGAAGCCAGCTGCCGCCATCCACCAACCCACCGGTCCACCCGACACTCCACGGCCGCCAAAGGCGAGCCGCTGAGCCAGCTGCCGCCATCCACCAACCACACCGGTCACCGACACCCACGGCCGCAAAGGCGAGCCGCTGAAGCCAGCCGTGCCGCCATCCACCAACCACACCGGTCCACTGACACCCACGGCCGCCAAGGCGAGCGCGAAGCCAGCGGTGCCGCCATCCACCAACCACACCGGTCCCCGACACCCACGGCCGCCAAAATGCGAGCCGCTGAAGTCAGGTGCCGCCATCCACCAACAGCACCGGTTCACTCCGGATATCGCCGGCAGAACCATGCCGCGAGTGCACACTGACATCACGAGGGTAGGTTCAGGAGCTCGGGCCCGGAGAGTCGACGCGTTGGACGTGCTGCAGTGCGGGTCAAAGTCAGCCACTGCCAGAGCGGAGTAGACACAGCGGTGCTGTCGTCTTCACGTTTATTCACGTGTGCGGCACACGCGCCGGCTCTGTACCGCTTAAAGCCCCCATACGTAAGTAAGCTCCCATACGTGCATACATAAGTATACATAAGTAAGTTAAAGCTCCTATACTTAAGTACCGCTTACGTGCACCCACCACAACTCAACAGGATCACTCTAAACAGTTCTAAAACACATATATGCATAGGATCGGGTCCGTAATTTAAGCTTGTTGGCTCTTTGACGTCTGTTTTAGGTCTAAATTTTGGGTCACCAAGGTCCATGTTTGCCAATTTTTTAGCACTGGCACATCAGGCCGCTTATGATACAGGATGAGGGATACTTTTGTATTCGCGAAGGGTAAGTCCTGGAGGAATGAAGCATCGATCAACTGGTTCCCCAGCACGCTCTACCACATAACTCAATTCAAACCTCATTATAAAGGTGCCACATTCCCCTTGATGAGTCTTGGAATTTTTCTGATGAGCCTCTCCGGACCGCGTCACCATCTTCACCAGACAGTAACTAATCAGCACTTCGCAATGCTGATTGATGCTGTACATTTACCGGCCCGGTACTAGCCGACGACACGGATCGATGGAGAGCGGTTGGTAAATAATGCAGTGTGCGGCGCACGCGACACTCTCTGCCGGCGCGTGCTCCTCCTCTGATCCGGCTCCCGGAGGTACTGGCTCCAGCCACGCGCCAGCACCGCACGCTCCGGCCGCCTTCTATTAGTGGCCCTCCGTAATGCATCGCAGATGGCGAGCAATCAGACAGAGAGAACACAGTCATCGCGCGCGCCATCGGTGTTGAAGTGCCCTTAGACCGCTGGTGACCTGAATACCCTGTACTACCGCCTCAGGACGCAACAGGACCACGTGTTGCTATGGGAGGGGCCTTTATGCAGCAGTTATGTGCGCCTTACGGCCAGCTGCCGCAAGGCATGGCACCTGAGAAGAGTTCAGCTCCTGTGTGGCACATGGGTGCCCCCTGTGGCCAGTCGGGAACCACTCGTCACCAGCAGGGCAGGGATGGAGCCTGGGGCCATAGGGGTGCCCCCTGTGGCCAATCGAGAACCACTCGTCACCAGCAAGGGCAGGGATGGAGCCTGGGGTCACAGGGGGGCACCTGGGTGCCCCCTCCTGTGACCAGCTGGAAGCCACTCGTCACCAGCAAAGGCAGGGGCCGGAGCCTGAGGGAGGCGCCCGGGTCCCAAACGGTGCCCATGGCTGGGGCGAAACAGAAGCTGTCAGTAACGCTTTAAAGAGAGTGTCCAGCTGGTACATCCCCAGCTGGCTTGTAGAGCGTGTCGAAAAACTACTATTGGCGTATTCCACGGCACCAGAATTTTTCCCTACACAATTTCCGCATACTTTAAAGCTCATAATAAAGGGCAATATGTCCGGATTTCAAACCGTCACAAAGGCCCTTGCTTTGCATCTGACAACGCCTGGTACGTGAGTGACAAATACTAAAAAATGGCATGGCTCTTGCAACGTTACATGCCGTAAGCCGCTATATCCGCTGATCTTTGTAATTACACCCCATGCTTAGGTCAACCCACGGTAGCAAAAAGGGGGGAAATTTTGGTTTTGGGCACTCGAAGGTACAAAATTATAATTTCTTAATTTTCCGACCTTGTCCATAAGAAGTCTTTTCAGGAATTTCTACAAAGTGGTCCATTTCCTTTCAGACATGATCCGTTGCAAGGCTAATGCGCTGTTACAAGGGCGCTTCAGATGTAGCAGTTCGTACCAAGTCGCAATTGCTGTTTCTGAAACTGCAAGCCGGTTAAATATCTGCCCGGATTACACCGACTTTCTAGACATGACCATATGGATCTCTTGCCCGGGCCCTGGTGACGTACAGCTGAATGAAGGGGCAGACCGCGATCGGACGCGACCCACCAGCGGACCGGCCATCGGCCACGGGCACCGGCCGATCGGACGCGACCCACCAGCGGACCGGCCGATCGGACGCGACCCCCGCAGACCGCCGATCGGACGCGACGCACCGGGCAGACCGGCCGATGGCGCGACCACGGGCAGACGCCGATGGACGAGTCGGGCAGACCGGCCGATCGGACGCGACCCACCGGGCAGACCGGCCGATCGGACACGACCCACCGGGCAGACCGGCCGATCGGACGCGACCCACCGGGCAGACCGGCCGATCGGACGCGACCCACCGGGCAGACTGGCCGATCGGACGCGACCCACCGGGCAGACCGGCCGATCGGACGCGACCCACCGGGCAGACCGGCCGATCGGACACGGAACACCAGCGGACCGGATCGAGATGGCGCCTGACGATGCACGACTGATCGTTCCCGATGTCTAGCGGTAGTAGCAGCGGAGCGCCAGGATTTCAAGAGGCTGCGGGCAAGGTGCACTTTTCATCCCATCTCTTTTCCGTCAACGTCATACAGCTACCTAGTGTCCAAAGTTTCCCGCTTCAGGGGAGGGCAGTTTCGCCCCCCCCGTAGTGTCGACAATGTCCAGCAAGTGAGTACTCCCAGTGAAGGGGCAGCGATGACGGACCACTCCCAGAGGCTGCTGGGCAGCGGACTAGTGAGCGGGTGAGCAGCTAGATCAGGGGCGGGCGGCCAAGAACAGCTGATGTACCAGCTGGCCACAGACGTTTTGCCTACTATCGCTATGCTCCGGGTCCTTCTCCCGGGCGGCTGCTTGAACGCGTTTTCGGGCTACATCAACCAGATTAACTATATTGTAGGACTTGAGTGCCCTACAATATGTTTCACAGGACTCAAGCCCACCCAATGCTTTCGAACAACCAGTGGGGCCAGGCCAGTAAGATGAACCCTTAGGTTGCAAGTACCTCTCAGTCACTAAATTCTCAAATGTGTCCTTAGAGCCGAATAACTCTCTCGGCTGCTAAGCTTCGTACATCCCTTTAGCATGTGGCATAAAGCCGAAAGGACAACTTGGCCTCTTAAATCTGTTCCTAGGTTGTGAAATTTCCAGGGGAGCACTTTAAAATAGCTCAATAAAATACTTTGTAGGACTCCAGCCCCACCAATGTTCAGAAAAGCCCCATCAATAAGCCACACCAATCAAGGAGGCCCAGGCAATGAGTCAAGAGTTCAATCACAAGCCTCTATATGGTCAGCTGAGCTGCACAGCAGTTACAGACAGACTTTAGGCTAACTGGGGGGGCCCTATAGCCACAGCCAGGGCTCCCAAATGACAATTGTGCCTCCTTGTGGCCCCAACAGGGCCCCTTTGTGACCAAACTGAGCCCCTTACCAAGACCACAGACCCCTATGGCGACAGCCACATGATGCCCAGTTGTGGTCGTGATCCCATGTGGACACAGCTGGGTCAATACCATACGACAGGCCTCTTGTGACCTAGTCAGGCCCTGTATGATTCACAGGCTTCCAAATTCACCCCTCCCCAGGCAAGAAAGGTCCATATTCCCAACTGAAGCCATAATCATGTTTATTCAACAACAGCAACATATACAGCAATTTGTAATAACTGACCTTGTCCCCTGGCGTTTGGTGTTGCTTGTGTCCGCCATATTCACCTGGAATGCACAAGTCAGGTCAGATGAAGGTGTTCATGACATCCAGTCAAGCATATTGGCACACTGAAGCAATGCTTGCTAATATCACACCAGAAATCCCACCTTTCCCTCAGAGAACTTGATGGAGAATTTTGCCTGCTTGATACCTAGGCTACATCCCAAAAATGTTGTGCCCAGGCCTCAAATTGGTTTGCCCTTCTCCCTTTGAACCAAAATAGTGTCTCCATAACCAATGTGCTACCTCCCATTAAAAATCCTGGATCTGCCTATTTCCAAGTAGATTAATACTTTTATTGAGTCCATTCCAGTGCCTCCTCCAAGCTCAAGATCCATCCATACAAAAAGGTTTTTTTTCTTTTGGAGAAGTCTGGAGGAGGTTTAATTCTGCAGAACAAAGTTCAATTAATTAAAGGGAGTTTGGTGCCTTGGTGCAATTCCAGACTAAAGAAGTTTTAGGGGCAATGTTAATTGAAACAAATGAATTTAGCCTAATCTCTGTTGAAAAAGGCTAATAAACCTAATATTTCAGTTCATCTAAATTTCCTCTGTTAGATGTAAGTCTCAAAGTTAGCATAATGGTATAGACTGTATTAAGGGAGGAAACAAGGTTTAGTACACATTAACTCTGGTGAATTGTTAGGTAAACTATATTCCATACCATGGTTGTTAGCAGCTGATGATTGGAAACAAGCCAATTTAATGCAGCATATGGGCATGACAAACTATTGAAAAAACAGTCGAGGATGAGGCAGGTAGCAGTGCATCCTGTAAGTACGGAAATGCATTTTCCCCAGGGTTCACAGCATGTTAGCACAAATTTAAAGCCACTGGTGGTGCAAATTAGTGAGAATTCTACATCTGGTGTGTCTTATCTGGCCTGTTGCCATACTTTGCAGACTAGTCTAAATTTTGGCCCATAAAGGCCAAATTGTGGTGGCGAGATAAGGAACTATATAGAACCATGCTCCATACCATCAAATGAATGTGCCATTCTGTATAAAAATGTATGTGTGAGTGTACACAAATGAGTGGAAATTTGGCTCACTGGCCTATGTGAAGATCACTATATGTAACTGTGCAATATGAAACTCTGATGATTGGAGTAATGGATCAGTATAAAGGGATGAGTGTTTGTGCCTGCGGTGAAAACCAACACAAAATACCTCTCTGACAATACAATTGCTCACCATTTATAGTCTATCCAAGAAGTTGTCTTGTGTCCATCGGTTTTCACCTTCAATGCCAATGATCCAGCCTCACGCCCCGGATGTCACTATAGCCGAGATTTGAAATCACCAGGGCAGTTTGAGACAAATGTGGCCGATGCCGTTGCTCTAGCACAAAGACATCTTCACCCACACACGACTATTAAAACGCTTCAGAATCAGCAATTTCTAAATTTTCAGAAACTACATGACATTCATCGACATACTAAACACATCACTTAGACTTTAGAAACACATGATCGCAGAGACAAGCACCCGCACCCCCCAACAGCAGACACAAGATCGGAAACTGATACAAAAGCGAGGACTAGGGGGCAATATACCTCTAACTTTATGCGAGTAGTGCTGCCATATAAAGCTGTCTTAGAGGGCTGCCAAACTTCTGGAGGGTAAATGTGCTAAACAGAGGCAAGCTTAGAGCTAGCCAAAATTTGGGGTAAATGAACCGCAAAATATGCCGATTTCCATCGAAATCATCATGGGTGGATATCCTAAGGGTGAGGGGTCAGAATCTCGCTGGATTTATGGCCTCTCATAGGTTTTATATGGGAATTGTATTGCCGTGACAGCGTTAACCCATCCAGGAACCCTGGATCGAGAAGATCTGCAATTCACGCCGATTTTCAAGCTGCAAATATTGTTCTCAAGAGCTAATGTTCGTAGTGCACAGGGGCGTAGCCTGGATTTCGCTCAGGGAGGGGCGGCGCCCCGAAAAGGTCCCCTGCGACAGCGCCAAAAGGGCCCTGATGGGTAAAAAGGGCCATCCCTGTTACAGAATAGAATGATTAAGAGGGCTTAAGAGGCCCTGTCCGGTATAAAATGCCAAATTTGGCCATAGAGCATAGTGCGGGCGAGCCGCACTTTGCGCGGTTCGTGTCCTCAAGGGGGTCTTTCGGGCCCTCGGGGAGGGGCGGCTGTCCCTACCGCCCTCCCCATTGGCTACGCCCCTGGTAGTGTATCATAGGTGGGCGGGCCCCGGGGCACAGTTGGTGAACTGGGCGGGTGAGAGGAAGAAAGCGTAATCCATATGAATGACAAATTCAAACACTTACTATGCAGCATTGATCCCTGCCTCCCTGAAGCCTCCCCACTAGCGCCCGAGCAGCCCCATGGCAAATAATTTGCCACCCCGACACATTATATGACCCTCGGTGTTCAGATGGTAGCGCGGATAATAGGGCTTCCGACCCGCTGCTCAAAAACAGTGCATTAGTGCAGTGACGGAGTATTGGTAAAGGGTGGGATGGTTTTTCTCTCAGACGCTCCGGCACTGATTATTTACTCGATGTCGGTTGACTTGCAAGTGACTGTGAGAGTGGGACCTCTGCGCGGCAGCCGTCCCTGTATACTTTGGGGGAAAATGATGGGTTCCAAATCACCTCGACGCTTCGGGAATAACACGTTCGGATGTTGGTTTCGAAGTCTCAAAGACAAATCCGTTGAGTACCTACTTTAGAGAAGCTTCAATCTGCCGGCACTGAAGTTGTATTAACTTGGGACATCTATAAAAAGGAACAAGCTTCTCCGATTGATCTACCCAGCACTTTTTAAGTGCAGCGCCCCAGCGCCCCTATACCACCACTTTCCCCCGATGCAAGGAATCGACGTTTCAGGGGATGGCCGGAGCGGTTCGCCCACTATCAGAGATTCACACGAGGCAATAAACCTATCAGGGGCGTAGCCAGGATTTCGCTCAGGGGGGAAGGGGGTGGCGCCCCGAAAAGGGCCCCTGCGACAGCGCCAAAGGGCCCTGATGGGTAAAAAGGGCCCTGCTTGTTACAGAATAGTGCTGAAGAGGGCCCTGTCTCATATAAAATTTCAAAATTGGCTACAGAGCATAGTGGGGCGAGCCGCGCTTCGCGCAGCTCGTGTTCTCAGGGGGCCCTTCGGGCCTTCAGGGAGGGGGGCGGGGCGGCGGCGGCTGTCCCTGCCCCCTTGGCTACGCCCCTGAAACCTATCGAGTACCTCAAGATGCGGTAACGGGTTTTTATATCGCTCAGTTAGGCTCAGCTATGGACTATGAACACTCCGTTGGAAATGCATGGAGAGGGTCGGAACCAGAGGACTGGGTCTGTCGCAGAGAGCTAATAGCCGTTCTCCACAATGTTAGCCCAGTCTCCGAAGTCAATTTGTAATTTTCGAAACACGCAAACCATCTTCCGGTGGTTGGGCAAGTGTGCCTGTTGGGAGCAGCACCAACAAAATAAATAAAATGAAGTAGCGCTACCTACTACGTGAGCTTCCTCCGTGGCGACGAGTCCGGAGCAGACTGTACGAGCGGATTCGCGCTTCTGCACAAATCGCGGCCAATGTATCGCGAATGCTGTGTTCCTGTACGGCGATACTTCGGGGTTTTGTACTTTGGTAGCCAGTTTCTAGCGCGGGTGAAGAGGCTTCTCCGTGCGGTGCAGAGGATCTTATGGCGGGTGGAATCGGCGCGGTACAGTGCGAACACTAGATTCGGCACTCTTGTCAATTCCCTCCTTTCCTATCCTCCCTCAATCATTATACCAATTTATATATCCATACATGTATTACCACACACCACAACTCGCATCCCACAATGAGGGCCCGCAGAGCCGATCCACAGAGTGCCTCGCCCCCCGCGCCGGGAGTCATCAGTCATCGGCAATAGTGTCGTTTGCAGTGAGATGCATTAGATGCGATCTTCTGCTAATGAATTGTTCAAATGCGCTCTGCTGGATCAAGTGGAAATATGCAAGGTAACAAAGAGGCCAGGTCCGAGGTTTTGTTTCGATAGTAAAGTTTAGCACCACCATTAACTTTCAAACCCATTTCTTTCTAGTCAATCCCACAAGGTTAGTACAAAAATGACCCCGTAGACACCAAGCCTCGGAGGCCTCTGTTCCCGCCTAGGCGACAATTGTCGTACGCACAGCTAATAAAAATATAATTATAGAACGATTTAAGTGCTTACTGACAATAAGTTAGTAAAAAGGTGTGACACGTGCAAGTACTCGATCAAGAGAACCGTCAACGCTATACACCGTTCACCCCCCCCGCTCCATCTACAGCGGACTCCGCGCCTCGTCAAGAGGCGGGCTGCAGCTGCCGGGTTTTACCGCGCCACAACGGTCGTCCACTTACCGGGGCCGAGTGTCTGGAATGAGTTGCCACCCGCCGCCGTAGACGCAACATCATAACCCAGCTTTAGGAATGCGGTCAGAGAACCACGAGCTGCCGGTCATTAATGCTCGGACTTGGGTCAATTCAACCTATGCATATCGTGCGTCTTGGTCTCTCGCGTGTGTGGTGGTTAGTGTGTGTGTGTGCGTGTGTCGCGTGTGTAGTGTGTGTATGTGCGTACATACTGTGGATGGATGCCTGAAATATCCAATGATATTTGGATGGAATCGAATACACGAGCGAAAGAACCGACACAAACAGTGTACAACATACCAATCCAGATTACGTCTTTTATTGGAACCACGTAAACAGTCATGTGCATGCAATGAGACGGTGCTAGGCACGCGCAAGGCACGTGACCGGTATTCACGAATTGGGGACCGGGTCTGGCCTTGGTCTGACTATTATGAGCGTTCACAAAAAGTGAAGACAACAGAGAAAGCACGGTTGTCAGGCAATCGCAGGACTCCAGAAATGCCCCGAACTTTTTCACACCATACGTGACATCGGCGCACTTTAACTGATAGTATTTGGGGCGCGGCAACACTCGGGCGCGGAAGCTTAGATTTCAGTGCTCAACCATCAATGGCTTCTGTAAAATGCACCACGTGCCGCAGTATGAGGCATGCACCACCAAGCTCGATAATTTTCGTTTACAAGTGCCCAGATTTACTATTTAAAAACATCGGTAACACTCCAAGCACCCAGATAACGAGTTTTGGATCGAGTTCTGTTTGTATATTTTTTAGTTGAATAGATTTTGAGGGCAATGTTTGTAAATCATTGAGGCACATTGATTCTTAGCACGTTATGTTCATCTGAAGTTGGACGCATTTCGAGGTCCGCGAGCTCGGCTTTCAAAATATGGGTCAGCGAAAACTGAACGATCTTCGGCACTAGGTACCCGTGGATTCAAAAACAAGGACGAAAATTGAACGACCTTCGGCACTGGGTGCCGGTGGATTCAAAACAAGGACGAAAACTGAACGACCTTCAGCACTACGTACCGGTGGATTCAGAAAAAAACAAAGACGACAATTGAACGACCTTCGGCACTAGGCACCAGTGGATATCAAATCAACAAGGCAGACATCTGAAAAAAACTTCGGTACTAGGTACCAATGTATACCAAATCAGCAAGGGCGAAAACTAAAAACTTCGGTACTAGCAATCAATGTATACCAAATCAACAAGTGCGAAAACTAAAAAAACTTCGGTACTAGCTATCAATGTATACCAAATCAACAAGGGCGAAAACTGAAAAGAAATTCGGCACTAGGTACCAACGTATACCAAATCAACCAGGGCGAAAAGTAAAAAAAACTTCCGTACTAGGTACCAATGTATACCAAATCAACAAGGGCAAAAACTGAAAAAAATTCGGCACTAGGTACCAGTGGATTCGCAATGACCTAAAGTAGAAAACGCGAGGTAAACGGTTAGATGGTAAGAACCACAACCACAAAAGCTCATCCCCTATATATATGCTACCATACTAATTGTGCGAGGTACAAAGAATACAAAAACCGGCTGTGTTTCACAGCAGTGATTCAGGTCCCCAGATAACTTGACACCGTTTTGCCAGAGATCCAAATGACAAGATACCGCCGGTATCACCTTATAACTAAGAGTTTGCAGCTACAGAACAGTAAACGTTCACCCCAACACATGCAAAGAGGCAAGACTTGCGGCAGAATATCAGCGTGAGCATTGGAACTCCCGGGCCTATTGTTCCTCACAGCTCAGGGTTCTAGATGGAATGAGTTCGCTTCAGGAGACCCAACGCATGGGCACACTAGTCCTAGTTGGTCAGGTTTAAGTGAGCAAAGTCACAACAAAGATAAAAAATGAGATTCCTCAACCGCTACCGAATTTGGGGTGTCAGTCCTGTATCCCCTCCTGAAAATCGGCTAATCGAAAAGTATTTGACGAGAGCAGTCCCAGTACAACAAGAACATTCCACATACCTAACGTGGCACGCACAAATTCAGACAGAAGATTTGATGAGGAGGCCACACACATGTTCTCACGGAAAACAAAAATACTGCACAATTTTCTCTGGTCTTTTAGACGACAACATTACTAACGTGAGCCATCGTTTCTTTAAGCTAAGATCAGCCTCCGACTCAAAGGCTCGGCCTATGCACAACTGCTCTTTATCTTCTCTTCTCCTCGTGCCAGTACGGCGCTGCATCCGGCCTCCCAATCTTCCACAAACCACCATTTTCTCCTCTCGACTCCCAACCCTCCTTCAGTCTCCCACCAGCCCTCCAGGACTCCGCCCTCCGCTTCCAAACGTCCACTCCTCCTCCTTCTCCAAAATCCCACTATCCCCCAGACTCCCATTCAGCCTTCAGACTCCCACCCCAACAACAGACCCTATCCGTCATTCAGACTCCTATTTCTCATCCAGACCCACATCAGCCTCCAGACTCCCAACCTCACTACACATCCCATCTCCCCAGACTTCCGCCCTCTATTCCTCCGAAGTACCGCTCTTCCCAGCTTCCTTCCTTCCTTCCTTCCTCCTCCCTTCTCCTCCTCTAAACTCCCATCCACCTCCTCCCTCCTCCTCCTCCCGGCTCCCAACCCTCCTCATCCTCCCGGCTCCCATCCCTCCTCCTCCTGTCGGCTCACATCCTCCTCCAGGCTCCAACCCTCGGCAGCCCTCACCCCTCTCTAATGTTTCGGCCAGGCCAGTTGTCCGTCCTCGGCCAGTCGAACGGTGCCGCTGGCCACCAGTTCCAGAGCCTCCGGGTAGGCCTCGTGTTCAGCAGTCTTCACCCGTGCCTCCAAGCTGTGCTCCGTGTCGTCAGGCAGCACGGGGACTGACCGCTGTACGATAATGGCGCCCGAGTCCACGTCCTCCTGCCGAAACGAACACAGAGGTCATACGGAGGCCGGACCCAAACTTCGCGACAGGGGTGACAAAGATTACGGCCCAAATTCTGCACCGGACCTTGATTAACAAATACGGATAAAAACGATATTCTCGCACCAGAACCCATATAAAATCACTCGCGCAATAATTCAAGAACATGTTGAGTGATTCTGAAGTTCTCGCCAGCAGAGCGATCCATCAGCTTGTGAAATGAACCGTACAGATTGTTTCCAGGTATATACTCGAGGCTAACTAACATTGAATGGAAAATGAAAACATCGGGAAAAAGCAAGATTCATTGAAATGCGAGACTTAGGTTGACGAAGTATAATTTTTGGGCAAAATGTCATCCACTAACACATATATTTATCTACCGGTGCGGGAAGAAGGGAAAGGTGCGTTAAGCAGAGAAGATATTCCATGCACCCGCACAATCCACCCTAGCAGGATGGATGGATTCAAGAATGCTGAGGCTCTGAATAAGCCGTCTGATCTAACATACAAATTATAAGTTATGTGTACGGGAGGCCATCCCTGCTCCTGGCCTCGGACTCCGGGGCCACTGGCCTTGACTCCGGCTCCCGCGCGGGCAGCCGCAGCATTAGCCCAGGCCCTTCACCACCAACCTCCACAAAGTGGACGGAGCAGCCGGAGAGCCGGACGCCGGCGCGCAGCGCCTGCCTGTGCGCCTGCAGGCCCGGGAAGGAGGGCAGCAGCGACGGGTGCACGTTCATCAGCCGGCCCCGCCACAGACTGACGAACCTGGAGGCACGAGAGGCGTCACTCCGGTCCGTACTGGCACCCACCGGCCGGAAAAAGTTTGGGAGAGAGGTAATGGATCAATATCATTTGTGCGACATTGTGCAGCAACAAAACATAACGCGAATCGGAAACAAGCATGACAGCTGGCCGACTCACTTTGGCGAGAGGATACGCATGAAGCCGGCGCAGCAGACCATCTGAACGTCGGCGGCCAGCAGGGCGGCGTGTACGGCCAGGTCGAACTCCTCACGGCTGGAGAAGCCCCGGTGGCTGATCACCTGCCGGCGCCGCCGCACCGTCAGGCCCAGCGCAGAGACGGTCACTGACAGGCCAGCACTGCACCGTCAGGCCCAGCGCAGAGACGGTCACTGACAGGCCAGCACTGCACCGTCTGGCGCAGCACAGAGACGGTCACTGACAGGCCAGCACTGCACCGTCAGGCCCAGCGCAGAGACGGTCACTGACAGGCCAGCACTGCACCGTCTGGCGCAGCACAGAGACGGTCACTGACAGGCCAGCACTGCACCGTCAGGCGCAGCAGAGACGCTCGGCGGCCCACCGAGACCACAGCATGTCTGTGTCAGATGATATCACTGCTCATGCATACTCCAGTTGCAGGACGATTACAGGCTAGCGGCGCGGTTTCTCGCCCACTGAGGGGGCTGACCTGGCCTGTTTGTACGGTATCTGACCTTGTGCTGTATGCCGGCGGCCTCAGCCCGTGCCAGTCCCTGGACGCCCTCTTTGTTGGAGATGACCAGCACCAGCTGGTAACTGCAGTCTGGCCCCTGGCCACGGTCAATCAATGCCTGTCGATCATTAACAGACCAGCTGGTAACTGCAGTCTGGCCCCTGACCACGGTCAATCAGCGCCTGTCGATCATTAACAGACCAGTTCGTAACTGCAGTCTGGCCCCTGACCACGGTCAATCAGTGCCTGTCGATCATTAACAGACCAGCTCATAACTGCAGTCTGGCCCCTGACCACAGTCAATCAGTGCCTGTCGATCATTAACGAACCAGCTCGTAACTGCAGTCTGGCCCCTGACCACGGTCAATCAATGCCTGTCGATCATTAACAGACCAGCTTCGTAACTGCAGTATGGCCCCTGACCACGGCCAATCAGTGCCTGTCGGTCATTAACGAACCAGCTTCGTAACTGCAGCCTGGCCCCTGACCACGGTCAATCAGCGCCCGTCGATCATTAACAGACCAGCTCGTAACTGCAGTCTTGCCCCTGACCACAGTCAATCAGTGCCTGTCGATCATTAACAGACCAGCTCGTAACTGCAGTCTGGCCCCTGACCACGATCAATCAGTGCCCGTCGATCATTAACAGACCAGCTCGTAACTGCAGTCTGGCCCCTGACCACGGTCAATCAGCGCCCGTCGATCATTAACAGACCAGCTCATAACTGCAGTCTGGCCCCTGACCACGATCAATCAGTGCCCGTCGATCATTAACAGACCAGCTCGTAACAGCAGTCTGGCCCCTGATCATGGTCAATCAGTGCCTGTCGATCATTAACAGACCAGCTCGTAACTGCAGTCTGGCCCCTGACCACGACCAATCAGTGCCCGTCGATCATTAACAGACCAGCTCGTAACTGCAGTTCGGCCCCTGACCACGGTCAATCAGCGCCCGTCGATCATTAACAGACCAGCTCGTAACTGCAGTCTTGCCCCTGACCACAGTCAATCAGTGCCTGTCGATCATTAACAGACCAGCTCGTAACTGCAGTCTGGCCCCTGACCACGGCCAATCAGTGCCTGTCGATCATTAAAAGACCAGCTCGTAACTGCAGTCTGGCCCCTGACCACGGCCAATCAGTGCCTGTCGATCATTAACAGACCAGCTCGTAACTGCAGTCTGGCCCTGACCACGCCAATCAGTGCCTGTCGATCATTAACAGACCAGCTCGTAACTGCAGTCTGGCCCCTGACCACGGCCAATCAGTGCCTGTCGATCATTAACAGACCAGCTCGTAACTGCAGTCTGGCCCCTGATCACGGTCAATCAGCGCCTGTCGATCATTAACAGACCAGCTCGTAACTGCAGTCTGGCCCCTGACCACGGTCAATCAGCGTCTGTCGATCATTAACAGACCAGCTTCGTAACTGCAGTCTGGCCCCTGACCACGGTCAATCAGTGCCTGTCGATCATTAACAGACCAGCTTCGTAACTGCAGCCTGGCCCCTGATCACGGTCAATCAGTGCCTGTCGATCATTAACAGACCAGCTCGTAACTGCAGTCTGGCCCCTGACCACGGTCAATCAGCGCCTGTCGATCATTAACAGACCAGCTCGTAACTGCACCCTGGCCCCTGACCACGGTCAATCAGCGCCCGTCGATCATTAACAGACCAGCTCGTAACTGCAGTCTTGCCCCTGACCACAGTCAATCAGTGCCTGTCGATCATTAACAGACCAGCTCGTAACTGCACCCTGGCCCCTGACCACGGTCAATCAGTGCCTGTCGATCATTAACAGACCAGCTTCGTAACTGCAGTCTGGCCCCTGACCACGGTCAATCAGTGCCTGTCGATCATTAACAGACCAGCTTCGTAACTGCAGCCTGGCCCCTAACCACGGTCAATCAGTGCCTGTCGATCATTAACAGACCAGCTCGTAACTGCAGTCTGGCCCCTGACCACGGTCAATCAGTGCCTGTCGATCATTAACAGACCAGCTCATAACTGCAGCCTGGCCCTTGACCACAGTCAATCAGTGCCTGTCGATCATTAACAGACCAGCTCGTAACTGCAGTCTGGCCCCTGACCACGATCAATCAGTGCCCGTCGATCATTAACAGACCAGCTCGTAACTGCAGTCTGGCCCCTGACCACGGTCAATCAGCGCCCGTCGATCATTAACAGACCAGCTCGTAACTGCAGTCTTGCCCCTGACCACAGTCAATCAGTGCCTGTCGATCATTAACAGACCAGCTCGTAACTGCAGTCTGGCCCCTGACCACGGCCAATCAGTGCCTGTCGATCATTAAAAGACCAGCTCGTAACTGCAGTCTGGCCCCTGACCACGGCCAATCAGTGCCTGTCGATCATTAACAGACCAGCTCGTAACTGCAGTCTGGCCCTGACCACGGCCAATCAGTGCCTGTCGATCATTAACAGACCAGCTCGTAACTGCAGTCTGGCCCCTGACCACGGTCAGTCAGTGTCTGTCGATCATTAACAAGGCAAAAAACTATTTCACAAATTGCCCCCCAAAAAACGTAACGTTTTCACCACTCCAGCTCAAAAGATAAGAAAATCTCCAACGGGCGTTCGAGCTAAGCAAGGAAATGGGCTTTGATAACCTAATTCCCTAAAACTTGTCTTTCAGCTGTCACTGGAGTTGAAACAGTCAGCCGTGTGCACACTTCGCATAGATTCATATACAAAACAGTCTAGAAGTATCGGAGCCGGATGCCACTTCACCCATAACCCATAACCCATAACCCATCACCCATCACCGGACACCCCTCCATCGATACCTCCACAGTCCACACCCACAGAGCTTTCAATGCCCCTTAACACTAATCAGGTGAGACAGGCATCATCTGACAGGAACTATCACCACAGAGGGAGTCCCCTGGAAAAGAGAGCTGACACGTGCGTTGCCAAGTAACATCATCACCTGCCAGTGGCGTAGCCAAGGGGGGTCCTTGGGGTCCACGGACCCCCCTTGGGCTGACCTTATGCACTGGAAAACACGAGCATTTGTCTCAGGGGCCCCTGAGCTTGGTCTCAGGGGGCCCTCCGAGCTCGATCTCAGGCCCCCCGAGGTTGGTCTCAAGGGACCTCCGAGCTTGGTCTCAGGGGCCCCCCAAGCTTGGTCTTACGGCCCCCTGATCTTGGTCTCAGGGGGCCCCCCGAGCTCGGTCTCAGGGGCCCCCGAGCTTGATCTCATGGGCTTTCCGAGCTTGGTCTCAGGGGCCCCCGAGCTTGGTCTCAGGGGGCCCCCGAGCTTGGTCTCACGGGCTTTCCGAGCTTGGTCTCAGGGGCCCCTGATCATCGGTATTGAGGACTCCAGAGTATCGAACATTGATCTCGGGGGGCCCCGAGCTTTGTCTCAGGGGCCCCCGAGCTTGGTCTCAAGGGACCTCCGAACTTGGTCTCAAGGGCCCCTGATCATCGGTATCGAGACTCTAGGGAACCAGACATTGATCTCGGGGGCCCTCTGAGCTCGGTCTCAGGGGCCCCCCGATCTTGGTCTCAGGGTCCCCTAGCTTGGTCTCACGGGCCTCCTGAGCTTGGGCTCAGGGGCCCCGAGCTCGATCTCAGGGGGCCCCGATTTTGGTCTCAGGGGCCCCTGAGCTTGGTCTCAAGGGACCTCCGAACTTGGTCTCAGGGGCCCCTGATCATCGGTATCGAGACTCTAGGGAACCAGACATCGATCTCGGGGGCCCCTGAGCTCGGTATCAGGGCCCCCGATCTTGGTCTCAGGGTCCCTCTAGCTTGGTCTCACGGGCCTCCTGAGCTTGGTCTTAGGGGGCCCCGAGCTTGGTCTCAGGGGCCCCTGAGCTTGGTCTCAAGGGACCTCCGAACTTGGCCTCAGGGGCTTTCCGAACCTGGTCTCAGGGGGCCCCCGATCATCGGTATCGAGGGCTCCAGAGTAACAAACATGGATCTCGGGGGCCCCTGAGCTCGGTCTCAGAGGCCCCTGAACTTAATCTCACGGACTTTTCGATCTTGGTCTCAGAGGCCACCGAGCTTGATCTCAGGGGTCCCCCGGGCTCAGTCTCAGGGGGCCCCCGAGCTCGCTCTCAGGGCCCCCGGTTGGTCTCAGGGGATCCCCGAACTTTGTCTCAGGGGCCCCCTGATCATCGGTATCGAGACTCTAGGGAACCAGACATTGTTCTCGGTGGGCCCACTGAGCTCGGTCTCAGGGGCCCCGAGCTTTAGTCTCACGGGCCTTTCGATCTTGGTCTCAGGGTCCCCTAGCTTAGTCTCAGGGGCCTTTCTATCTTGGTCTCAGGGGGCCCTCCGAGTTTGGTCTCAAGGGGCCTCAGAGCTTGGTCTCAGGGGCCCCCGAGCTTTGTTTCAGGGGACCCCCGAACATGGTCTCAGGGGCCCCTGAACATCGGTGTCGAGATTCTAGGGAACCAGACATTGTTCTCGGGGGGCTCACTGAGCTCGGTCTCAGGGGCCCCCGAGCTTGGTCTCAGGGACCCCCGAGCTTAAGTCTCACGGGCCTTTCGATCTTGGTCTCAGGGTCCCCTAGCTTGGTCTCAGGGACCCCGAGCTGAGTCTCAGGGGCCTTTCTATCTTGGTCTCAGGGGGCCCTCCGAGTTTTGTCTCAGGGGGCCTCAGAGCTCGGTTTCAGGGGCCCCGAGCTTGGTCTCAGGGGACCCCCGAACTTGGTCTCAGGGGGCCCCTGATCATCGGTATCGAGACTCTAGGGAACCGGACATTGATCTCAGGGCCCCCTGAGCTCGGTCTCAGGGGCCCCCTGAGCTTGGTCTCAGGGACCTCCGAGCTTAAGTCTCACGGGCCTTTCGATCTTGGTCTCAGGGTCCCCTAGCTTGGTCTCAGAGACCCCGAGCTGAGTCTCAGGGGCCTTTCTATCTTGGTCTCAGGGGGCCCTCCGAGTTTTGTCTCATGGGGCCTCAGAGCTCGGTCTCAGGGGCCCCCGAGCTTGGTTTCAGGGCCCCCGAGCTTTAGTCTCACGGGCCTTTCGATCTTGGTCTCAGGGGGCCCCGAGCTTGGTGTCACGAGGCCCTCCGAGTTTGGTACCAGGGGACCCCCGAGCATTGGTATCGATGGCCCTGGAGCAGCGAACATTGATCTCGGGAAGTGGGGGGGGCAATATTGATCTCGGGGTGCCCCCGACTATCGATATCGAGGGGACTTATAAGCGAGGCCCGAGAATTGGCCCCATGGGATCCAGAGTTTGGTCTCAGGGGCCCAGGCGTGGGCTCAGGGTCCCCGAGCATTGGTATCGAGGGGCTCCAGAGTACCGAGCATTAGTTTCGGGGGGGTGGCTCCGAATGTTGATCTGGGGCCCTCCCCAACAACGGTGTCGAGTTACTCCTGAGAAAAGCGCAAGCATAGGCCTAAGGGTGCCCCCGAACCTGATCTAAGTGTAACCCCGAGCTTGGTCTTAGGAGCCCCACGCATCAGTATCCAGGGGCTCCGGGGTATTGGTATCGGGGGAAGCAATGATTTCAGGGGCCTCCAAGTGCTGATCTCGGCGGGCCCCGAATGTGTGGATGCAGTAGCGTAGCCAAGGGGTTCTAGGAGTCCGAGGACCCCCCTTTGGGCCAATCTGAACCACTGCAAAGCATTCTCTGATCACGGGGCCCCCAGAATCAGTCTCAGAAGCCACTGAAGATTCGTTCTCAGGGCGTCCCGAGTCGGCCTCAGGGCCCCGCCCTGAGGGTCAGTCTCAAGACTCCCAAAAGTAGATTTCAGGGGTTCCTGAGAGTTAGTCTCAGGGGATCCCGAAAGTCGGTCTCAGGGGCCCCGAGAGTCGGTCTCAGGGGGCCGAGCTCGTCCCAGGGTCCCCCAGAGAGTGGTTCTCAGGGCCCCGCGACAGACTATTTCAGGGGGCTCCATGAGAGTCAGTCTCAGAGAAACCCAAGGGTCGGTCAAGGGGACCCCGAGAGTCAGTCTTAGAGGACCCCCGATATTCGGTTCCATAGTCTTCTGGGCGTCTCTCTCAGGAGTCAATATTTACTTTCAGGTGGCCCCGAGAGTTAATCTAGGGGTCCGAGAGTTAGTCTCATTTGATCCGCAGAGTGCTGATCTCAGGAGGCCCCTGAGGGGTAATCTTGGGAACCCTCGAGATTTAGCCTGAGGCTGTGCCCCCCTAGTTGTTGCATAAGAGGCCCGAGAGTCAATCTCAGGGAGCACCTAAAAGTTATTCTCAGAGTGCTCCCGGGAGCTAGTCTCCGGTTCGTCCAAGAGCTAATTTTGGGGCTTTGAGAGTAATTCCCAGAGGTGCTCCCGAATTTTGGTCTCACGGCTCCGAGTTAGCCTTAGGCCTCTGAGGGCTCATCTGGGCTTCCCAGACGCAGTCTCGGGAGTGCCGTGCCAAATACTCAGTTTCAGGGGTGCTTCCACGCCTCCCTCCTTGAGTGTTAGTCTCAAATGGCGACCCAGGGTTAGTCTCAGAGGGCTGTCGGAAGTCATTCCCAGGCCCCCGCCCCACCCCAGAGACAGCCTCAGGGGATCCCCAAAAGTTAATCTGGATGGCCCCGAGAGTCAGTCTCAGCCCCTCCCCCAGAGCAAATCTGGGGGCCCGATAAATAGGCCCAGAGGTGCTGCCGATAACTAATCTAGGCAGCCCCGAGAGATTTTCAGGAGTCCACAATTTTGGTCAAGAGGCACCGTGAATCAGTATCAGAGACTCCCTGAGATCTAATCGGGAGAGGGGCCGGAAATCAACCTTGTGTGTAGCGCCAAGTGTTGATCTTAGGCGGCCCCCAGAGCTAGTCTCAGGTCCCCAAGAACTGATCTCGGAAGCCCGAGTTATTTTCAAGGGACCTTTCAGTTCTAGTGTAAGGAGGGCCGGAGAGCTAATCTCAGAGATCCGACAATTAGTCTCACGAGGCCTCCAGAAGTTAGTCTCATGGGTCCCCAGAAGCTGCCCTCAAGTGTCCCCAAAAGCCAGCCTCAGCGAGCATTCCTCTCCTTCCTCCCCCTCCCCTCAAAGTTATCCTCAGGGCCCCACGAGAGTAAGTTCCAGGAAGTCCTAGAAGGTAGTCTCATGGTACCCCCAAATGCTGGTTTTGGGGGACGTAAGTACTGATTTGCGGAAAAAGTGTTGTTTTCGGGGATCCCAGATACTGGTTTCGGCGCCGTGTCAAGTGCTAGGCCCCTGGAGATCTCTGCTCGACCCAGGAGTCAGAGGGGCGGGGGCGGTGGGTGATGGTCCTGGATGGCTTAACACTGGCATAGCAATACAAGCCCTGTACAAAGCCTATCAGAGACCTAAAGACCAAGGAAGTACTCACCTCACCAAGCCCCCGGGATCTCCAACCAATGGCTAGGGAGGATTAACCCGCGCCCCACCGGGGGTCCGGCGCCACCTTCGCCCCACCGGGGGCCATCGATGGCCCCCCCTCTAACTCCGAAAATATGGGCGTTAGCGCAAATCTGCAACGTGCAATAGAAAGTTCGCGTGAATTCAGTAAGAAATTACTTCACATGTTTTAGTGCTCAGGTCAATGGTTTGACCTCCAGAGGTCAAATTAGGTCAAGATCGGCTATTTTCACTCAAATATGCAATGATTAAGCAAACTGGGCATAACTCTTATGTCATTAGAGCTATTGAGGCCTGGTAAAGTACATTTGATAGCAAATTGCATGTACTTTTTCCGCTGTGTGGAACGTAAAGACCTCCCGCCAGTGGTTTGACCGCCAGAGGTCACCTCGTGACCTAATATGACCTGAGGTCACGAAAGGTCAAAAAGTGACCTTGCCGTATATCAAATGAAAGCCAGTGACAAGACAAACACGATGGTGTTTGTTTCACCGCTCTAGCTCAATTAGGTCAAAAGTTATTGTCAAAATACTGTTTTTGACCTCCGGTGACCTTGGATGACCTTGGAAAAGTCAAAGGGCAAATATGACCCCTGGGATCCGTGAAAGGGTGTCCAAAAACATTGTTCTGAGCAGTCTGAGTATTTGCAATCATTTTTGTGGCTTTTATATCATGAAATAGCTTTTCCCCATGCTTTTCCAATGGGAGAGGTCGCCTCGTGACCTGACCTCAGGGCACGAAATCGAAAAATCCCGGATATACACCTTGTAGACCCTGGAGGGGTCATGAAGTGTAGGAAGTTTCAAATCGATCGAATTTGAAATGTAGCTCTTACAGAGCTCTAAAGTGAAGTGAGGTGACCTTGGTTGACCTCGTCTGGTGACCTGACCTTGGGTGACCCGGGGTAAAAAATTTCAGGGATGATGGGAAAATGATGCAGTGAGAGGTAGAGCCCTCAACCGCGGTGCTGCGGTTCGTCGTTTTTCTGCTATCCCGGAAAAACCTTAGGGGGCCATCGATGGCCCCCCCCGGTGGGGCGAGGGTTAAGTGAGCGGTTTCATCAGTAGGACTGTCCATGGAACAGGTTTTATATCGCATCTGGGGCACACTCATATATCCTTTTTATTGAGCGTCCTTTTTCCTTTCCATTTCTTTTAGATTTTAGAATACAATCCAGAGATATCGCTTGAGATCCTAGGCTCAAAGAAGATTTCGAAAATCATATGCCTCGGAAAAATTTATATATTCCCGTTGTGTACCAAAAAAGACAAATTGAAACATGTCGATCAGGCACCATTACTGAAGGAAAGGCAAAAATTAATCTAGTTGTTAAGATGTTCCCTGGCCTCTCCCCTCGAATCCGGAAATGTAAAAAACACTGAAGATTATATATTCGGGCACAGCCCTTCGTCAGAATCGTGGAGTAAATATCAATAATTCTCAGTCCTAGTATAGCCAGACCTCGAATGTTCAAGTCTTAGGCCAGGGAACATCTTAACAACTCATCATCATGCTCCTCGCCGCAGCACTTCAAAACTTATCAAAAATTAATCTAGTTTTAGCATCCATAATAGCAAATCGAACAGGGAATTTGGAACTTCAGCTGGTTTTCAATCTATTAGCTTAGCCCCAACAACTACCGTCCTAAATATTCT
The DNA here is from genome assembly GCA_034440635.1 of Lepas anatifera. Classification (NCBI taxonomy): domain Eukaryota; kingdom Metazoa; phylum Arthropoda; class Thecostraca; family Lepadidae; genus Lepas; species Lepas anatifera. The sequence continues at coordinate 937,067 of JAOTON010002137.1, forward strand.
GAAATAAACAACTTTCAAATATTTTCGTAGGAAACCAGACAAACAAGGAAAATGACACAAATTGATGAGCATAATCCCAAAAAGAAAAATAAGTATGAAAGGTTTAAAATAACAATGACAGAGTAATCCAAGGCGATAGTTATCTCAGGCGCCTATTGTTTTGGTAATTTGTCATTTACAACATAGCAAGGGTAAGAAAGTAACTGTGGTGAATTCATCAGGATCTTTCCGCGGAATAGATGTTATATGACGTCCAGAATACACCACCATCCACCATATCCCTTGTATTTTTATTCATTTTTTCCATTTCTGTGGAAACTTTCTGATTAAAGATTTCCTGAATTCGACACCCAGAAAAAAATTGTAATCATTTTCCGTAGAAGACCATTTATTCGTACTCAAAACGACTGACCTTCAATGACTTCATACCTGATTACCAGAGTGAATTGAGGTAAAGTCAGGTGTAACATCATACACGCAGCAACATTTGATTTCCCGAAATGTGCCACAAAACTGATATTATAGCCACGCTGTCATATAGGTATGGGCCAGCCTTAATATTTGGTGACCTAAATTTACCAACACGTGGTCGGATCGATAAAAATCAAACTATAAACAAAATAATTACAAACGCTTAAAAAGGGATATAAAAATTTCCGTCGTGTAAATGTTATAATGCCAAAATATTATACGACACATATAGGAGATGGGTCCCGACTACTAAGGGGCCCCCCGGCCTGGGGGCCCCGACGGTAGTCGGACCCCCTTGGTCGAATCCTGGCTACGCCACTGTCACCTGCAGATTGGTGCCGGAGCCGGAAATGAGCACGCCCACACGCTGACGCGGCGGCGGCAGGGAGCGCGCCACCGCTCCGGCTGCCACCAGACCGGCCATCACGGCACTCAGCTGGGTCTCCAGACCGTCCAGCACCACCCAGGACCCGTCCCCTGCAGACAGAAGATAACAGACAGAGGAGCTGCGTCACCAGACCGTCCAGCACCACCCGGGACCCGTCCCCTGCCCCTGCAGACAGCAGACAGAGGAGCTGCGTCACCAGACCGTCCAGTACCACCCGGGACCCGTCCCCTGCTCCTGCAGACAGCAGACAGAGGAGCTGCGTCACCAGACCGTCCAGTGCCACCCACGACCCGCCCCCTGCCCCTGCAGACAGCAGACAGAGGAGCTGCGTCACCAGACCGTCCAGCACCACCCGGGACCCGTCCCCTGCCCCTGCAGACAGCAGACAGAGGAGTCGCATCTCCAGACCGTCCAGCACCACCCGGGACCCGTCCCCTGCCCCTGCAGACAGCAGACAGAGGAGCTGCATCACCAGACCGCCCAGCACCACCCGGGACCCGTCCCCGCCCCTGCAGACAGCAGACAGAGGAGCTGCGTCACCAGACCGCCCAGCACCACCCGGGACCCGTCCCCTGCCCCTGCAGACAACAGACAGAGGAGCTGCGTCACCAGACCGTCCAGTACCACCCACGACCCGTCCCCTGCTCCTGCAGACAGCAGACAGAGGAGCTGAGTCACCAGACCGTCCAGCACCACCCGGGACCCGTCCCCTGCAGACAGAAGACAACAGACAGAGGAGCTGCGTCACCAGACCGCCCAGCACCACCCGGGACCCGTCCCCTGCCCCTGCAGACAGCAGACAGAGGAGCTGCGTCACCAGACCGTCCAGTACCACCCGGGACCCGTCCCCTGCTCCTGCAGACAGCAGACAGAGGAGCTGCGTCACCAGACCGTCCAGTGCCACCCACGACCCGCCCCCTGCCCCTGCAGACAGCAGACAGAGGAGCTGCGTCACCAGACCGTCCAGCACCACCCGGGACCCGTCCCCTGCCCCTGCAGACAGCAGACAGAGGAGCTGCGTCATCAGGCGCTGTCACAGGCACCCGAACCCGTGTAATGTCCTGGTCACCCGCCAGAGCTCGTGAGGCATTCATCATTGATTCAACGATGCTTGGGTGCTCCTCCACTAGCACAGTGGCGGAGGAGACCCAAGATTGCCTGGACGAGTCCAAATCATGTCAAACTTGTCTGAATGCTTCAACCATGAAGACGCAGGTTCTTACAATGCAGAGGCGGGGCAATAATACTGGCATGATGGGTTCAGGTAAAACAAAACACCATTCAGATTATACGAAGACCAAACATGTTGCCTTACCATCAAGCTGCTTGGAGATCTGCATGCTAGAGGCCTGGTCACTGTAACCAAACGCCCTTTTACGCTTTGGGCTCCGTCGCGGTCTCCCACTAGTTTTTGTGTATATGTTTTCAGCATTCTGGATATCAATCAATCACCCAATCAATTCATCACAGCAAACTCAATCATTTCCCGTTCAGCAGACATGCTGTTCTTTTCTTTGTATCACAGCTAATAGTCCCGCTTTCTAAGGAGCCACAAGTGTCGTCAACATCATTAGTACATCAAGCATACTTATCGAATCGGCAAACAAAACTAACGAGCATAGCATACATCTTGGAGACATATAAAGAAGTACCCGGAGACCAGGTATAAAAACCAACTGCTTAATACTGTGCATCGAGGAGTGATCGGTAATGAGAGTCGAGTATTACGCACCAGCAGCGCGGCTCTCCAGCTGGCCGACGGTGAGGCCCGGGTGTCCGGCCTCCTCAGCACAGCCAGCGCCTCCTGGTGTCGCTCCGCCGGCACCACCAGCACCAGGCCCAGACCCAGGTTCAGGGCACGCGCCAGCTCCCCGGCGCCCACCCCTCCTGCGAATGTACCGGTGCAGAGTCAGGACTGAAGACGCACTGAGGACTGCCGGCAATAATTATACAACACCGGCCCCTAACGAGGGTGTTAGAGCTCACGAAAATACCTGACAGATATGGAAAATGCTGGCAAAAAAGAAAACAAGTCCACAAAGAACACTTCGCACCATGACTTTTGGACTTTGTCACCCACCCTTCCTGACCTGTGAGGGACACACTGACATACGTCCCAACACATGAGTGACAATGACGCAAAGTCTCTCATCCGTGAGGGACTCACTGAAGCACCGTCCCTGACCTGTGAGTGACACACTGACACCCGTCCCTGACCTGCGAGGGGCACACTGACGCCCGTCCCTGACCTGTGAGGGACACACTGAAGCACCTTCCTGACCCGCGAGGGGCACACTAACGCCCGTCCCTAACCTGTGAGGGACACACTGAAGCACCTTCCTGACCTGTGAGGGACTCACTAACACACCGACCCTGACCTGCGAGGGCCACACTGACGCCCGACCCTGACCTGTGAGGGCCACACTGTCGCCCGTCCTGACCTGTGAGGGACTCACTAACGCACCGTCCCTGGTCTGTGAGGGAACCACTAACACACCGTCCCTGACCAGTGGGGACACACTGACACCCGTCCCTAACCTGTGAGGGCCACCCAGGCGGCGGCAGCGGCCCCGGGCCGGTCAGCCGTCAGCCAGGCGCTAGTGTCCAGTCTGGCCGCCAGATGGGAGGGCAGGCAGCGCGGCAGGTTGCCGGGCAGTCCACCGCCAGTGATGTGCGCCATGCCGGTCACGAGTCCGGGCCGTGCCAGCAGGGGCAGCACCGCCGGCACGTACACCTCGGTGGGGGTCAGCAGCGCCTCCCCTGCCCGCGCACGGCCGTGGCGTTAACGTCTGTGCCGCATATACGCCAGTATTTGCTTAGCTGACATTTACGTGAACGATATCCTACACCACGGACAATTTTACGTGTTCGCCTTTCAATGGGACGAGAGACAAGTGCTGTTCACAGCCAACGCAGGTAGGTGGATCTGCGGTGAAAATTTCCGTCCGCGCTTGAACCGCAGTCGGATGATTGCCTTCACAGCCCCTCGCACGGTCAAGCCTCGTCCGACAAACAGGATCTGTTCACGGTGGGGGAGAAGCCAGCGCGGTTGGGAGGGTCGCAAACTTGCCTTCACACAGAGCAATGTAGATAAATATCAGCTACAATGCCAGATCACGGTGAAAACAAATAATAACTGTAAGGCTGCTTATTTTCACGGCTTATTATCGACTTGAGCTGTAACTGGGCGTCCAGAGCCTGTTGCTCAAATATGAAGTGAAATGAAACTCAACGCATCTCAACAGGTGCCCAGGCGAGGCAGCCATACTTTGCACGTCTTTGCGTCAATGGCTGTTGTTTTTCCGCTAATAAAATCTCCCGTTCTTTTGAGAACACCGCTGCTCAATTCATACTAACACTTATGGCATAAACACACGCTGCACACCCACTGAAATACCACAGATGACAGAGTACGTACGCAACGCAAGACGCAGTGGTCTCACCCAGACTGGTGGCCGCTGGTGCGAACGGCGCAGTGTCAGTATTGTAGTCCAGGCCGGCCAGCTCCACGGCCTTCCGCACCAGACTGAAGCCGTTGCTGTGGAGGCCGGAGGAGGGCAGCCCCACCAGCCAGTCACCCGGCTGCATCAGCTGGGTCCGGGGCAGACACTCCTCCCGCTCCACAACACCCACGGCGAACCCGGCCAGGTCATAGCCCGAGTCTGAGTAGACTCCCGGCATCTCGGCTGTCTCCCCGCCTGTAAGGACACCCCGGCCAGGTCACAGTCCGAGTAGACTCCCGGCATCTCGGCTGTCTCCCCGCCTGTAAGGACACCCCGGCCAGGTCATCAGTCCGAGTAGACTCCCGGCATCTGGGCTGTCTCCCCGCCTGTAAGGACACCCCGGCCAGGTCAGCTCGAGTCTGGTCACCCGCTACAATAAGAGTGAAATTTGAATAGACTTACCCAACTAAGCTGATGATATTGACTTCGAATCTCAAGTCCATTTTGGGCTACGAGGCAGATTTCGGAGACTTCTGCCAAAACAATCGGTTTTTAGGTCATAGTTTCTCACCAAATTACGGTCAAGTATTCAAAGAAGCCTCAGAGTATATTGTATAATCTTAGCTTTCGAATAATGGGGCATTCATTAAGACTCGTATACGGAACCATGAATTTAATCTGATCTTCCGCTGACAGCACGAGGATATATTTGTTGAAATCGGTGGGCACACAACATCTCTTGACTAGAGTAGAAAGTGGGTTCTGGTTCACAGGATAATGTTTGGTCCTCCCTCGAGAGTTTCAATCTTTATCGGTAAGTTTGCGTCTTCACGATGCCAGTAACTACGTAAAAGGCCAAAATGAATAATTCTAGGCTTTACTTAGAGATGTCAATATTTCGGAGGCGCTCATTAAAATTTACACGGCTCCATTGAACTAGAGGAATATCTGCCGTTCTCGGAGACTGTGCCACGGGCAGTGCAAGGACCTCTGTCTCGCAGAGAGGTTGTAGGAAGGGGCCTCAATTCGACCTACAGTGGAATGGGAACCAAGGGGCCGGATGGAATGATGTGAAATTTTCTAGGTCCAATCATGAAGGAGACGGAATGGGGGCCACTTTTATCGAACTTCACGGTAATGGGACGTGACGGGACCACTTCCCAAATACATTTCCCAGGACGTAAATGGAAGGAGCGACTGAAACGTGACCGAATGGGGCGGAAGCGATAACCTCGTCCCACACTGGCCTGTGGTGGAAAGTCATGGTGCTTGCAGCTGGCGGGTTGGTAACTGACTCAGTAACGGAAAAAATCACCAGCCTGTTATTGCAGACTGGAATCCACATCGCGCTACAGTTTACAATCAACATGTCACGGGGCGGTAGTTACGGCAGGGCTGAATGGAAGCATTACAAGCCATTTTCCGTTAGAGAAACGAGGTACTAATCCTAGAGGCTCGAGTCAGGCGGCCTATGTTGTGTCGGAAAAACGCCCGCTCAAGGCCAAATTAACACCTGCCATCCGGTATCATGCCTCGGCTTGACAGCGCTCATGAGACAATTCAGAAACTATGGGAGAACGACGCAGTTAGAGCCCATGGGACCGGGGAGTGACAACCCCACCCAGCAGGGCGCCGAGTGAGAGGTGTACCATCTGACGGTGAGGTGAGGATGCAGCCACTGACCGAGAAGGTGGCAGTCGGCCAGCCGGCAGCCGCGCAACACGCCGGCCAGCAGGGCGTCCAGCGGCGCCGCCGACAGCCGGCCCGCCGCCAGGTAGTCCAGGAACAGCAGCGGCCGCCCGCCCTGGCACAGCAGGTCGTTGACGCACATGGCCACCAGGTCGACGCCCAGTGCCTCCGGCCGGCCGGCTGCCTGCGCCACCTGTCGGCCGGGGTGGTGACAGGAGAGCGGCAGGGTTCCCACCGGAGCGCTCTTGGAAAAGAAGCGACTCCCGGACAGAATTCGGCGGTACTAGTGACGGAACCGACGACACCCAAGGTAGATATTTGTATTTATTTTTTGTGAGTACCAACAAAAACGCCGAAACAGCACAAGCCAATGCCAAGTACATTAAAATATAGCCATTGCTCTTACTACCCGTGTGCATAATCTTTCAAGTGGGAATAATGCAGGTAAATAAATAAATAAATAAAATAACGCCAGAGCTACCTTCACAATACGGGAGAAACGCTGCAAACTGCAGTTGGTGAGACAGCCCTTTCATATCACAATCTAGTGCGCATGCGCAATGATCGCACGGTGATCATACAGTGTCCCAAATCCCAGGGTGCTGGGTGAAAAGCGACACCCAGGCAAGCTAAAATTTCCACTCACTTCTGTGTCATTTTATCTAAATTTTCCACTCGCACCTTAAGTGGAGCCTTTTAGCACATTTACACAATCCTGGTGCATATTAACTTTTAAAAATATGGTAAAAAAGTCATTCTGATGAAAATGTATTTCTAATAATTCTAGAGTATAATTAAGGGTTTCAATCGACTCTCACTATGTCATACCGTGAATTTTCCACTCGTCGACTGTATTTTCTAATAGGAATTTTACACTTAGCACCCCAGCGTAAAACCAGTTTTGGGACACTGTGATCATACAACCAGAATCGATCTCAGCATTGCCAGTCGCCATTTGTTTATGTCCTTCTTCAAAATGTTATGACATACGAAACTTCTTTCCAGGATTCCCTACTGCGCATGCGCAGCTGGAGAAGAAAGGCTCAATGGATAGCTCAATGGATAGAAAGGCTCAACGGAAAGTCACAGATCTCGGGTTCCAGTCCATGCTCTCCGAAGAACTGTAACCCGACCCCTACGGAGGCCAGAGGCAGGTCACGAGGAGGCAAGGCACTGACCCGCAGCTTGGTGCCGACGCCGTCCGTGCCCACCACCAGCAGCGGGTCCCGCACGCCGGCGGCGGCCAGCTTCAGGTCATACAGGCCTCCGAAGCCGCCCACGCCGGCCACCACAGGACCGTCGGCAGGTCGCGGTCCCAGCAGCGCGGCAATCCGGTCGACGAACGCGTCTCCTGCGGCCACGTCCACCCCGGCGGCGGCGTAGGTCAGCGCTCCGGTCGTCAGCAGCTCTCTGCCGGTGTCAGGCCTCCAGCGTCAGGCGACACACCGAGGTGGTCAGACCACACACCTCCAGCGTCAGACGACACACCGAAGTGGTCAGACAATACCCCCGCGTCAAATGACACACCAAGGCGGTCAGACAACACACCGACAGCGTCATACGACACGCCGAGGTGGTCAGACAATACCTCCACCGTCGGACGACACACCGAGGCGGTCAGACAACACACCGACAGCGTCAGACGACACACCGACGTGGTCAGACAACAAACCACCAGCGTCATACGACACACCGAGGCGGTCAGACAACACACCGACAACGTCAGACGACACACCGACGTGGTCAGACAACAAACCACCAGCGTCATACGACACGCCGAGGTGGTCAGACGCGGCTGAACAAGGATAGGAGAGCAAGCAATGCCAAAATATGGCATTCCATTCCGTACATGCATTTTGATGACAGCTTAGATTTCACACAATAACCAAAAGAAAACGAAAAACCAGACGGTGTATACTAATTCATAATGAGAGTCCAGACACGGAAGCCGTAGGCTCTCACCGCGCCATTGCCCGCGCGCCGATATCGTCGCGGCTTTGCTTGCCCTGGAAGGTGACCTGGCCGGCCGCCGTCAGCGCCGCCTCCCGGGCAGCGGCCACACTATCCCTGACGGCCACCAGGTTCAGCACCCGTCCACCAGATGTCTCCAGCGTGGCCGGGTCACGACGTCGCGTACCGGCGTGGAAGACAAGGCAGTCGGACACGGCAGGGGGAGTCCAGGCCTGCGGGCGGTACGCCGGGCCGGTACAGTCACAGGCAATGTGAAGAGAGGACGCCGAACCGGCGACCACCTGACTCGGTAAATCCTGGAGCCTGCACCGACAGGCAGGAAGCAAGACAGCTTATGCGGGGGTTTGTTTGTCTTTATGCAGAAAAACGTCTTCATTTGTACGTTCACTTATTCATAATTACAAACAAAAGGTCAGTTAAACACACAAATATATGGAAGTAGAGATACGCACACACGTCATTGGTAAGAAAAACACGATAGAACAATGTGTACTAAACTTGAAGGTTTCAGTGGTGAATATTGCACGAAGTTTGTGGTGAAGATTCTAAGAAGTTTGTAGTGAAGATTGTAAGAAGTTTGTAGTGAAGATTGTAAAAAGTTTGTGGTGAAGATTGTAATCTGATGTCCTGATGACGTCACAACATGGCCGCCCTTGCCCAGAGGCTGCATTTGACTATAACCCGCCCAACAAAAGCGAACAGAGTCATCCCCGCATCTGCCGCGTTTACGACTACCCCTGGTTTCCGGTTTGAGGAGGTTCAAGTCAACTCCGGTCGTTTCACAAAACGCAGTCTCTGCGGATGCTGTAGGGCGGGAATTCGGGCGAACAGTCTGGGATGCCGTACATCAAATACGATCAATCTCAGTGAATTATATACAGACAATTTTGTCTGACGTGGGGAAGAATTGTAAATTAGTGTTGCGAGGTCGTCAATTTCTGGCATTTCTACGCCTCCTTTCTCTTTCCCTTGTCCTGTCCTCTACCCTACATATTACAAGCCCCAGGAAATCACAACTAACCCATTAAACTTACAAAAAATCCAAACCACCTCGAACAGATCCCCTCAGATGTACGACTGGGCAATTGAGACCATACTGTCAATCTGATAACTGTAAGCAAACAGAGCAACGTAAAAAACGTTTTTTTGTAACTGCGAGCTCCCTGATACAGTGCCGACGACTGCCATTCCAGCGGCACAGTCGGGCAGCCGTCCACCTACCGGTGATTTCCAGCCCCTTGTTGTAGCGTCCCGGGTATCCGTCGCTGACGAGCACCACATCCACAGCTCTGAGGTCGTCCAGCCAGCGGACCGACTCCGGCTCCAGCCGCCCCTCAACACACGACTGGGGAGCACGGCACACACCTAAGGGGGGTCCACACGCGACTGGCGAGCACGGCAACACCTCGGGGTCCACACACGACTGGGGAGCACGGCATAAATTTAAGTGCGGGTCTATACACGACAACTCTGACATCCCACACTTCCCGAGATTTATAAATCTGTGGATAAACCTGTGTGTCTCCGACTGGTATCAGGGGCCCTATTCGACAGACAGTGCAGTAATCTTCCACATCAACGCCTGACGTGCCTTCAGTCCGACTTTTGAGGTTTCCTCAGCCTGAACTCTGGCCCCTCACACCAGCTTCAGTGATCCGCGGAGGCATAAATTGGGTCACCAGCTCGGCATGCATGGACCCACCTATAGAATCTTTCCAGGGGTATCATTTAACCCAACATGAGGAACTCCCCACGATCGGTACCTCTTGGAGGCTTGTCCTAGATTAGCAGTCGGTGTGCCTCAGATTCCGCCTCTCCGAGAGGTTTATCAAAGTATTACTTCAAAGGGCCTTGTCTAAGCTCACAGGCCCCAGATAAGAACTCTCTCCCTGAGCCTACATTCAGACCGATCTGCAGCCGGTACAAACACTATCAACACTAGGGTTCGTTCACGGTGTTACCATGGCAACCAGTGAGTGCGTCAAAAGCGGCGCGGCGTTACCATGAGCAGGGAGTGCAGGTCGGTCTCCAGCAGCGGCAGCACCACCTGCGTCTCGGGGTCGCCCAGTCGGCAGTTGTACTCCAGCACCATGGGCCCGTCACCGGTCACCATCAGGCCCGCGTACAGCACACCTGCACTCAGTGCGCATGCGCAGAGCCGAGGTGGGAAAGGCCGATATACATGCACTGTGGGGCCTGTCCTTATGTCTATAACTACATATATCGGGTGGAGTGCATCCACACCACGACTAGCAGCTGGGGCGGAAATATTTCTGGTCGACAAATGCAAAATGTAAAGCACAGGGGAGCCCAAAACCGTGCGCAGTGTAAATGGAATCGAAATGCGTGCGCAGTGGAACAGAGTCGAGAACCGTGCGTAGTGTAAAGGGAGCCGTGAAAAAGGTCACCACTAGTATATCAAGTGATACAGCCCAGGGAAGTTACCTTCATGAAGAGTATGATGAGGTCTGAGCTATTTCCCCGTATGTGTTAAGAAAATACGCAAATATTAACAGTTTTAATGTACCAAGGCGGGCCAACGCTAATCTTCTAGTCGATGGGGAAGTGGGAAGCGACAAAACCAAATGCTAGATGTCTATGCCCTCTTGGAATCATGTCTAATGGCTTAGATACGGTAAACTAGAGTTATAGTTGTATCTAAAAAATCTGCAAGCTCGGAAATTTACACCATTCCAGTGGAAATGACCCTTGCGCGAAACCACGTGGGGTCAGGGGCAGCCAGCATCCAGGCTTCCAGGGTAATGGGGGGAAGACTCTCATTTCACCCTCGTGGACCCTGCAGTGGAAGCAGAGAGTCTTGAGGCTTAGCGTTAATTTTATCATTTTTATCTTGAGATACTCGGCAAATCATGATGGATTGCCATACCTCTTTCTCCCCTCACTTTACGTGTTAAAGTTAAAGAGCGTGAACGAAATTATACAAAAACGCGACATAATATTTACAGCTTTTAAGCAGCCACATCGGTCTAAAAAGAGAAGCCTGGATTTACTCTAGCCACTCAAATGCAGCATGCCCAACAACACAGAAAAAAACGTATGAGGAGAGCATAGATATAACAGGTCACCGGTCGATCAGACGCACGTGGTTCAAAAACAAAAATACAACAGCGAGAAAAAACTAGCGCTGACAAAATAAACAGCGTGCAACATGCGAATGTCGTAACCGACATTAGTTAACTGAACAACACCTCACTCACCCACATAGGAGACCCCAGCGGCCCTCCAGTGGTCGACCAGTCTCTGGAAGCAGAGTTGGGACAGCTGGCGCAGCAGCTGCGGCGTCAGCGAGCCGGCGGCCGGCGCTACAGCTCCCATACCGCCCGTGTTGGAGCCGCGGTCGCCACTCAGCAGCCGCTTGTGGTCCTGGGCCGGCGGCATCGGCGCCACCCGGCGTCCGTCGGTGAACGCCATCAGCTGATTACACACAGCGCCGTCAGCTGATTTCACACGGCATCATCAGCTGGTCACACGCAGCGCCGTCAGCTGATTTCACACGACACCATCAGCTGGTCCCACGCAGCGCCGTCAGCTGATTTCACACGGCATCATCAGCTGGTCACACGCAGCGCCGTCAGCTGATTTCACACGGCACCATCAGCTAATCACACACAGCGCCGTCAGCTGATTTCACACGGCACCATCAGCTGGTCACACGCAGCGCCGTCAGCTGATTTCACACGGCATCATCAGCTAGTCACACGCAGCACCGTCAGCTGATTTCACACGACACCATCAGCTGGTCACACGCAGCGCCGTCAGCTGATTTGACACCATCAGCTGGTCCCACGCAGTGCCGTCAGCTGATTTCACACGGCATCATCAGCTGGTCACACGCAGCGCCGTCAGCTGATTTCACACGGCACCATCAGCTGGTCACACGCAGCGCCGTCAGCTGATTTCACACGGCACCATCAGCTGGTCCCACGCAGCGCCGTCAGCTGATTACACGGCACCATCAGCTGGTCCCACGCAGCGCCGTCAGCTGATTTCACACGACACCATCAGTTGGTCCCACGCAGCGCTGTCAGCTGATTCACACGGCCCCATCAGCTGGTAACACAAAGTATCGTCGGCTCGTTAAGTATTAACACACACAATATGTCATCAATCTCTCACACAAGGTGGCACTTCATCAAACAAAACTGCACCAGACAGCTTCAGATTGGAAGAGCGCTGTTGCCGCGAAATACGCTAAAAGCCCAGAAATTACACGTCTGAGCCTAGTTATCAAAATCAAGACGTCATCGCTGGGCTGCCGGTCCTCGGCGGACATGTTGTATCCAAAGCACAATATTGAAAACCAACTGATAAAAGATGGACAAATCAATAGCACAACCTTGCAATAATCAAGGATGCCCGTACCTCACACATAGACAATATTACTGGAAATATCCCATCCAAGTGATGAGTTCCAGTGTTGCCTCTCACACATCGGGTCACTACAAAGGCAGCTGCAGCAGAACTGACCGAGACCTCCTCCCCGGTGAGAAGCTGCTCCACCAGCACGGTGCTGCCGGCAGCGCCGAACGCGCCGTCCACCAGCATGCGGTCGACAGCACGGCAGGCCTCCTCCTGGTCGGAGGCGACCACCACTCCCTTCCCGGCGGCGAGTCCGGCCGCCTTCACCACCAGTCCGCCGCCGCTGAACCGCAGACAGGACAGGTCTCAGCCTCTCACAGGACACCCAGGACAGGCCTCAGCCTCTTACACGATACCCAGGACAACAGACAGGACAGGTCTCAGATTCTCACACGACACCCAGGACAGGCCTCAGACTCTCACACGACACCCAGGACAGGCCTCAGCCTCTCACACGATACCCAGGACAGCAGACAGGACAGGTCTCAGATTCTCACACGACACCCAGGACAGTTCTCAGATTCTCACACAACGCCCAGGACAGCAGACAGGAGAGGCCTCAGTTTCTCACACGTCACCCAGGACAGCTAAAGGACAGGTCTCAGCCTCTCACACTACACCCAGGAGAGCAGACAGGACAGGTCTCAGCATCTCAGATCGCTCACAAACGCATATTATGTGCTCACTGTAAAGGGAGAATCAAACACACCAGGCGGAAGCGATATCTTTTCGTGGCTTTCTGTTCCCGCCGCCATAACAATCTTATCATTTGATGATATTACCTTCTGATGTATTCTTTCGCATCTTCAGCGTTGGTGAAAGTTTTGAACGGTGCTGTGGGAATGTCTAGTTGGCGCATTAGCCGCTTGGCGGCGCCCTTGTCGGCCTCTATCTGCGCGCCGGCGGCGGACGGTCCGAAGCAGGCGATGTCGGCGGCGCGGAGCGAGTCAGCGATACCATCTGCCAGGGGATCTTCTGGTCCCACCACCACCAGCGAGACGGAGCGCTCTCGGCACAGCGCCACCACCGTCTGCAGAACGCACCGATGTCAGACAGACAGCAGCTGGCAGTCTGACAGGGCATGCCCAGCACCCTAACTGTGCGTACATGAAAGCCTGATGTTTCATGACAACCTGACTCAGGGTACATAAAAACCCGACTAAGGATGTCGGAATAGCGCATGTCAGCGGTCACCCTGTCCTGGTCTTGTTAATTAATCACGTGGGCCTAAGGAAGGGCGCACCAGGCTGCACGGTCATCTAGCGCCTATTTTGGGCTTGCCAATGTCTAGCTCTTACCTGATGATCTTTTACATCTAGGCTAACCGTCTCCATCTTCGAGCCAGCAATGCCGCCATTTCCGGGAGCTACAAGGACCCGCTCGACGTCAGCAGACTGCGCAAGCTTCCACGCAATGGCGTGTTCTCTCCCTCCACTTCCCAGCAAAAGCACCGTTGCCATATTCTATGACCCTGCAGAGCATACAAATCAAGGTCAAAGATACAACAAAGCATGTGAAAAATATAAGAGGCATATGTACTAAGACCAATGCTAACTTATTTCAAAACATTACGTATCTAATCATGACGAACATGGGTGGAGATATCGGGGGTTGGGGAATCAGGACCTCTTGAATTGTGTATCTCCATTAGACTTTGTATAGGACTTGTATTACTGTGCCAGGGCTACCCCGTCCAAACCCCCCTGGGCCGAGAAGAGATCTCCAGCCTTGATGACGCATATCAAAAAGCAATCATAGAGTTTTCCAACGCCTGAGCCGGAGGTACTTTCACACGCATGAGCTGGGGGAATTTTTTCACATATATGAGCCGGGGGTCAGCCACTCTCTGACTACCGCTCCCTATCAGGGGAGTTCATTGTGAGAGAGGGTTTACGCCAGGGAGCTGTGTCCTCACCAATGCTCTGGCTATGTTACATCAACGACCTTGTGCCAGTCCTACGTAGATAGGGAGTGGACATCGGCCTGTACGCCGACGATTTGGACATCAGCTGCTGCCACAGGGACATTGACATAGCCACTTCTATGGTCCAAGCCGCACTTGAGGAATTGGAAGAATGGACAGAGGCCTAGAACATGAGGGTGAGCGAGTCCAAAACTAAACCTATACTTTTCTCGAGCCACCGCGATGAAGTAAATAGCAAACACCCCATCCATCTGTGCCTGGGAGATGCCGTCGTTGAGCAAGTCTCGGAGTCTCGATACTCGGGGTTAAGTTCGTCACCCAGTTGAGTTTTCGACCCCACACTGACGCCGCCAAAACCAAGGTCGACAAAATAACCGGCGCAATGAAGGCCTTGCTGGTACCAAGTGGGGATGTAGGGAGAACACACTCCGTAAACCGTGTACAACTCCTTCATTCAGCAGGTCACGCTATACGACAGCGAGGCCTACATGCAGTTCGCCACGGCCACAAACCGAGAAATAATGGATGGATCTGCCAGGGTGGCTGCAAGGGCCATTACTGGCTGCCCAAGGGATACAAATACAGAAGCTCTAACGGCAGAAGCTCAGATCGGAAACAGCTTCTCTAAGGCGGACCCAGCCTTCGAGGAAGCTTCTCTAAGGCTGGGAGCCACTAGAAGGGAAAACTGTTAAGACTGGATACACAAATCCCAGCACGGATGACGGCTGATTGGTTGATTGATTAGTTGGGCTTAAGGGCGCGCCAACCCTAAAGGTCGTATAGCACCGCGGATGACGGCTGAGAAGAATATCAGAAGACAACTGAAAAACCAAAGCACATGTAGAGAAAGGCCGCTGGAAGTAGCTAGGACCTCCAAGCTGGAAATTTGCCCACGTGAACAGCCCAATCTCTCTAAAATGCACCCATGGGACCGTGCTATGTCGGACAATCTTATAATATGCACCCAGGCAGCCGACACTGCAGGTTGTTCAGCCCCACCGGACATCCACAGAGGCCTTGGAATGTGTGTTCTCAGGACTCCCTCCAGCACAGTCGATATACTCCACTGGCAGCTTAATGAGAGGAAGTTTCGGTGACGGGAGAGGCGGCATTAAGAGGTCAGAAGAAAAGGGCCGCGGACATCGCACCTGGGCGATCCCGTCGGGGACAATCACCAGCTCCTTCCCCATCGAGATGGTGGCACTGTGTGAGGGCTTGGGGGATATAAGCCAGGCACTGGAAATATACATAGCTTCCATATATGTGCAGACTCACTATCCCTGTTGCAAGGGCTACAGGACGCCCCATGGGGCTCCAAAACCGAAACTCTAATACCAGCCATAGCCATGATCAGGGACCTCACCAATCAGGAAAAGAAGCTGCAGTTAGTGTGGGTTCCCGGGCATGCAGGTGTGGCAGAGAACGAGGAAGTGGACAGGGCTGCAAATAAGGCACAGTCTCGGAACCAGCAGCCCGACCAGCCACCACTCCATATCGACTTCATGACGGCCAGGACTGCAATCCATAAGATGCGTCACCGCCGTTGACAAGGGGCCTACCACTAGAGGGTCCTGCCAAACCACATACATCGCTGCATATCACAGGGCCAGCCACCGAAAGTGAACAAGAACTGGACGCGGCAGGAACAGGTGATGCTGCTCCAGCTCTGTGCCAACAAATGCCCTCTCCTATCAGAAACCCTCAGAAGGTGGACGAGGCCGGGGCACAAAGGTAGGTGCATCCACTGTGATTGGGCTGAGGACACAACACATTTCAATATGAACTGTATCAGATACCAGAGACCATGCACCAGACACCTGGGTTCCGTCCCAGACATAGGTATCCTCAACCAGGAGGGTCCTGAGGCGGCCGTTGGATTCATCCGGGCGTCCAGCCTTCTCCTGGATGCCCAGTAATCAGCGATTGGCTGACACCGCGGGACAGGAAGAAAAAGAAGAAGCCAGTGTGCAAAGTATGGCATTTTCGACAAGATCTCGTCAGTGCGAGTGCCCTTGAAGACAGCACCAAGTGAAGCAAATTTTACCAAACCTGGTGCAAATTTGAGAGGTTAGTGGCACTTAAACTAAACAAATAATGACTGAGTGGCTATCAAGACACAGGAGAGGGCCTTAGAAAAAGTCCTTAACTAACTGACTAATGATTGAGGTAGCATTGCATTGTAGGGGTAGGAATGGGTGCATTTTTTCCCTGGTATGTGGTAGATTGGTGCGAATTTTTGGAGGCTGGTGGTGCGAGAATTTTAGATGGCTGGTGCGACTCGTCTGGCCTGCTGCCATACTTTGCAGACTGGAGAAGAAGCAGCTCCCAAAATGAGGGGTCAATTTAGAAGCATACATTTAACATCCCACAAAGCACATGGACGGCTGCCCTGCTCGGGTCATCCTCTCACCAGTCAGTTGCCAACCGACCTATATCAGGTAAACTATTGAGCGCCAGAGTGTATTAGGGGAACCAAACAGTGTGCACGGTATGGCACCTTCCACGAGATCTTGTCAGTGTGAGTGCCCTTGGAGAGTATGCATAAGGTAAGGTAGTATGTATGTATTGAATTGTTATGCTTCAGCATCCATTCCTAAACAGACATACTCAAACCGAAATAAACCAAAGTAAGGGCTTAAAAAAGAAGTAGCCTGAAGGGAACTTGGACTAAGCTTCCCTAAACCATATAATTAAATATCTGATTTGTCTTGAATATTTTCCCTCTTTTACCCAGATGATTTTCTATGACAACATTGATGTGACGTTAGTTAGTTAAGGGCTTTTTATAAGGCGTTCTGTGCAAAGCACCTTTGCTCGTCTCAAAGGGATGATGTGACGTTTTTACTGTGAAATATATCTGTGGTGATGCTCTTTCTTTTTAGGGCCTTGGTGTGTGTGTGTGTATGGACACCTACTCGTTGCAATTTCTTTCGTCTTAAGCGCGCCGTTTGCAGCAAATCTTAGCTCTGCTTTTAATGGCAAATACTACTACTAGTATTCATATTTTTAGCTTAAGATTAGTAGGATTTGCTTAAACTGAAATAGTGCTGGTAATTACCGAATCAAAGAAAACCTTTCTTGCTACTTTTTTCTTGATCACAGATCTTTGCTTTCGCCTTTGGTGTCCGGTGCCTGCTTGTTGTTTACAGCCAAGGCCCTAAAGATATTTACAGCACTTGGGCGTGTGCAAACTTGGGATGGGCGGTGGGCAGCGCCTCTAATTCTCCGCGCATTCGCTCGAATTTGCCGTATAAGGTAAAAACAAATTAAAAAAAGGATTTTCAAATATATATTTTACTTGTACTTGCCACTTACTCTGCGGACAGTGTCGCCACGTTGTGACAAGCTACTGCTCTGATTGACAAGTGAACTTTTAACTTTGCACGTTACGTCTGTTGTTCCTAATTTTCTGAATTGTGTTTCTGGTAAATGTATTCTTATTTTTTCCGTCCTCCTTTCCTGTTTCCTACCTATGTCTCTGTGTGTTGTTTGTCGTTTTTTTGTTTAATTCTTTTAGCCTCACATTTTTCCTCATCAAATGTCATGAATATAGACTTTTGAGCTTTGGGGCCTGTTCCAGCACCTCCTCAAACCTGATCTAACCTCCTCAAAGCTTGTCCAACTTCCTTTTGCCCGGTCCAGCACCTCCTTAAACTTCCTCCAAGCTCGCCAAAGCTCATCTCAAATCTAATCCAACCTTCTCTCAAACAAAAGGTGGTTTTTCAGAGGAGGTTGGAGGAGCTCAATTGGGGCACACAAATTTCCAATTGAGAAACTAAAATAAGTTGTTTTACAGTGAGAAACGACTTTTGTGGGCAGCTAAAGGTTTTGATTCTGTTGTTTTTCTGTATTCCACTTTCACTAAAATACATTAAATGAGTATCAGAGGCCTCAATCAAATTTGATTAGTTTCTTAGCTGTGCCACGCCCGCCATATTGGCGCTGATCAGGCACAATCAACTGATATCTCATCCCATCTCATCCCAAATTGTTCCAGTGGACACCGGTTTTTGCGCCTGCTTAGACTTACCCTAATCTACTCTCATCTTTTTGTAAGGAGGTGCTGGAACAAGCCCTTGATGTGTTCCCATTGCTGTGTAAGTGTGTGCTCATTAGTTTTTAGTTTGTTATTATTTCTTGTTGCTCTTGCATCTGTTGTGTAACATCTGCAACAAATGAAGGCCCTTGACTTGAAATTATGATTGATTAGTTTTTCTCTTATACTATTTTATTTGTGGGCAATGTGCATGTGTTCAGCATAAATGCAGCATTCATTTTGTTTTATTTTCTTCATTTCTGTTTATGTTCTCTCCCCCTCTGTTTAAAGGTGGTGATGGTGCCATGCCACAGCTGGGGAGAGGTTTGTTGCTGAGACTGGGTGCCCTGTAGTCTCTCTCTCTCTCTCTCTCTCTCTCTCTCTCTCTGTCTCTGTCTCTGTCTCTGTCTCTGTCTCTGTCTCTGTCTCTGTCTCTGTCTCTGTCTCTGTCTCTGTCTCTCTCTCTGTCTCTCTCTCTCTCTCTCTCTCTCTCTCTCTCTCTCTCTTTTCTCTTTCTCTCTTTCTCTCTTTCTCTTTCTCTCTCTCTCTCTCTCTCTCTCTCTCTGTCTCTCTCTCTCTCTCTCTCTCTCTCTCTCTCTCTCTCTCTCTCTCTCTCTCTCTCTCTCTCTCTCTCTCTCTCTCTCTCTCTCTCTCTCTCTCTCTCTCTCTCTCTCTCTCTCTCTGTCTCTGTCTCTGTCTCTGTCTCTGTCTCTGTCTCTGTCTCTGTCTCTGTCTCTGTCTCTGTCTCTGTCTCTGTCTCTGTCTCTGTCTCTGTCTCTGTCTCTGTCTCTGTCTCTGTCTCTGTCTCTGTCTCTGTCTCTTTCTCTTTCTCTTTCTCTTTCTCTTTCTCTTTCTCTCTGTCTCTTTCTCTCTGTCTCTGTCTCTGTCTCTGTCTCTGTCTCTGTCTCTGTCTCTGTCTCTGTCTCTGTCTCTGTCTCTGTCTCTGTCTCTGTCTCTGTCTCTGTCTCTGTCTCTGTCTCTCTCTCTCTCTTTCTCTCTCTTTCTCTCCCCTCTCTCTCTCCCCCAACTATCTAAAGCTTCCAGTCACTCCTGCTGCTGTCATTCCAGCAACCTGCAGTGTCAGTGCAGTGAATCTGACATGTTTATTGCACAGCAACACAGCATTTAAAGACACAAGCATTGGAGCACTTCACCCCAGGAATGGAAGATGCATGTTAAAAGTGGTGTGGGGAGGGCGCAGGAGGGAGCAGGCACTGGAACCACAGCCCGACTCCACTGGTTCGCTCGCCCGGGTGCCAGGAGCAGATCTATCCATGTGCTCGTCAGCGAGCACATGGACAGATTTTACAGCCTCGGATGTGCATCATAGATTCTCAGCCCGCTTGGCAGGCTACTCAACTATGAACTGGGACGGGTCACCCCTCTGCCACCTGACGGACACAGTTGTTCACGGAGGGTATTGCTGGAGCACCAGTTTGGACGGCACGACAAAGCCCAGATCCACAGAGTCAGGCTCCGTCCGAGAACGATGTGAGTCAGCACACGAACAAATTCTCACTGATGCAGTTGTTCAAGAAGGCTTAGTCCAGCCGGCAGGGTGCTCAATTGTCCGTACGATGCGTTTTGTCTATTCTGGGTGCTCATGGCCAATTCTGTGGCCGTTCAGCATGTTATATGAGGTGACATACCTTCCCTAGATCACAAGGGTGGACTGAGAAATTATCTAGCAATAACCAAACCGAAATGAAAAAATGTTGTATGGCCCAGTCAGCTTCAGTACTTACCTCAGCCACCCCTGCTCCACCATGCCAATTGACAGCCAGGGATCTGAATAGAATGGAGGGGCGAAACCTGCTGATCAGGGGAGGGTGACCTCCAGGCTGCATTCCAGACCCTTCATGGGACAGTTGCCATGGCGGGCTGGCTGTACTGAAGGTGATTCCAGCTCCAATCTGGGGGCGCCCTGCTGGGCTGTGGCAGCTTGGCTCTCCCCACTCTTGGCCTTCATCTAGGAATCAAAGTTGTCTTGAGCCATACCAGAAAGGGTTAACATTTCAAATGAAAACTTGAGTGCCATTCGTATAAAGCATTCCAGAAATGCAAGCTGCCATATATGTGTGTAATTGGTTCGTCCCTATAGCTCATGTTGCACCCTTCTGGCCTGGGGGACAAAATAGATGTTAAGCGGAAACACCGTGGCTTGCTCTGGTTCTGCATTGCACCCTTCACGTCTCAGTTCTCTGCCTTCATTTCCTGGTGCCCGCCGACCGACCCCGACTGAGGTCGGCTGGCGGGGGCGCGCGCCAGCACACCAATCAAAACACCTCATGGGCGGAGGAAGGGCCATCCCATTGACCCCACATAGACATAAACTTCAAGTCAAGTGAGAGGGGATAGAAATTCACATGAGACCCCTGGTTGCCTAGGGTTTTTATGCTGAAATATGTCAAAAAATTAACCATCCAAGTTGCGAAGAGCTAGTCTGACTTGTTGTTATTCTGCCATCATTATCACCCAAGGCTACCTGGATCCATCTATGCAGGAATCGCTGTATTCCATTTTGTGACATGGTTGTAGATTCAGTGGTGATTTTATTTGAACAGCTTAGAGAGAAGGAGGCCGAGATCATGTTGGTGTGTTCAAACCCGAACTTCGATAAACAGACTTCATGGCCGTCAACTAGATTTGTTTTGTGTCTGAAATTCACATGAACTATGTGTTTTATTATGTGTGATACGGTGGTATCATGTTTCAGACGCAGTCCTACCAAGACAGTCTTTCCATCAGTTTGGCTCTTCATTTAAGACACTGCTGTTATTATAATGCTGCTTGGTAGCGGACGCTACCCCTCGCCTGTGGCAGGCCTACTGGACAATGTGGCGTTTGTATTATCCTACCCATGGCTGACAATCGCCAGTCTGACATTATCGTGTTATCAGTCCACCCCATGGGAGGAAGCTCACCCACAAACCAAACTCACACACTACTTTGTGTACGGGCCTGCGCTTGCAGTGGTCTCAGTGGTTTTCCTCCCGCTTGGCTTGGTGGGCCTTCTTCTGTCAGTGCTGATCTGCCATGTGTTCAGGGGTAACAACTACATCCACATGGTCACTAAACATAATCCGGCTCAAAACGGCGTCCAGCCTGCTTGCACCGGCCTGTCGCCGGATTCTGGCCCAGCAGAGGCCTGCTCCCACCCAACCCGCAAGTTTACCTTCTGCTCTGCCAACGTCCTGCTGGCCCCGGAGTGTGTCGTGCGGTTCAACAAGAACAAGTTCGTGTACACGCGGGCGCCGGAGGTGGCGCGCCGGCTGCTGTGGCAGCACGCGCGCACCGAGAACGCCCAGAGCGCCTCCGTCGAGCGTCACGTCTCCACGCTGTTCCCGGAGGTGGACTTCTTCTGTCTGCAGGAGGTGTGGGAGCGAGTGTGGGCGCTGGTGCTGATCAAGGAGCTGCGCCGAAAGTACTCGCACTTCATCTACGATGTGGGAGAGTACAAGCTGCACCTCAACGGGTGCATTGCTGGTGAGATATAGTGTCATTGCGGTGTCGAATCGGACGTTTGTGTGCTTAAAACGTTTCTGTCTTAATAGTCTTTGGACCATGAGATTGCTTAATTTTGTAAATTTAGTCTCGCGGAAAAATATCACGTGTTTGTAAATCTTCCAGCATAATCACATATTGACCACAAGCTTCAGTTGAAATCCCATGAAGGTGCCACGTTCTCTTCTATGGTCTCAATGTTTCAATTGCTCAGTGTCCAGGTGATTTCACGGTTCAGCCTCCAACTCTGTGCTGTGTGGCTGCCAGGGAGCGGTCTGTTCTTTTGCAGCAAGTACCCTATATTGGAAAAGAAGTTTGAAACTTTCAAGTGCCGAAAACAATGGGCCAAATGCATTTCGTATGGAGTTCTTTGCGTCAAGGTAGGTGTGAAAATCTGGCCCTTTAAGTTTCTGTGGAGCGATTTCCCGACACACGTTTTAATAGTTGGATAACTGCCTGCTGTGGAAATGACTTAATCGTGCAAGTGTCCGCGTGTATTATTTCTTGAACGCGTATCTGATTCCCAACATTGTTGAGAAATGGGTTAAGTGTCACGAAATTTTAGACCGTTTTGAAATGCTTTCTGGGTTGCACATTTCAGTTGATACAGAAAGCGCCGCACTACCCTCTGCCCTGTTCTTGTGACAAGTGGAATATTTTTTCTCTTTAGGTTGACGTTGGCTCTCCCGATGAGAATCGGGTAGGCTACGTTGCCAATCTGCACACGCAGGCATACCAGGACAAAGAACCTATTATCTACCAGGTAAGCGTTGGTTTTGGTCATGTCCAAGCGGGTAAGGCTCAGGGATTATCTGTGCATAGATTTTCAAAAAGTGTGAACCGTTTTTGGAGTTCATAAAGCGCTTATGGTCTTATATTTATTCGTGCCAGGGGTGTTTGACCTGCAGAGTCTTCGCATATTTGAAGAGTCTGAATCATTGCTTGAACGGATTGGACTCGATTTGGTATTGTTTGAGTCTGGTAGGATGAGGCCAGCCCTGACCTGGACTTTACTCGTCAGTTTGAGCTAGATCAGTGTATTAAACTTCAATTTGTGTATACAAAAAATGTTCAAATGTTACGGAGGTTTGCGTGGGGAAAATGTTTTTAAAATGTCAAATTATTTTTTACAGGAGCTGGAGCAGGCACGTGCGACGTACGATAAGTTCGTGGCGGATACCTTGCAGCCCAAGGAAACTTGTCTCTTCCGAGTCATCTGTGGTGATTTTAACTACGACAACACATCGCCTGGTGAGCAACTCGTGTGCCATTTGTGTCAGATCAGATTATTTCATGTCACAGGCCCCACACCGCTCTCTATAAGACTAGAATTGGCTTTGAGTTCTGTCTAAATATATATTTCTAAAGTTAATGAGCAGCCATTCTCTCTCATGGTCAAAGCATTAAAGTATCTGCCAACTGGATCATAATTTGGCTATCCATGAGCCGAAGCTTGTTGCGGAATTCATTAAGCTTAGTCATAAATGCAGTTTTAATGACGATAAACGACGAACGCCCATGTTTTCTTACAGGGGATGCAGGAAATCAGCACCATCCTCTTTTTGAGGAGTACAGCGACTTCTGTCGCGCCAGACCGGGACTTGACAAGCCGTGGGCTGTTGGTAAGGCTCTGCATGTTATCATGGGCGTCCTTCATGAGTGCATATTGCATACAGGCACACATCGTCACGAGTAACATGCGTGAAGTTTGCACGATTGCAAATTATCATGGCCAAAATATGCATAATTAACTGGGCTAACCAGACCTTTCCGTGCATTTCTTATTGGTTGTCAGTGCTATCGCAATGGAGGGAGCTTCACTTCTCAAATGCTGAGGTAACCACTTGTCTCGCCTTAGGTACGGAGATGCGCCAGGTGATGATGTTTGACGAGCGACTGAACGACCCGCGCCAGTTTCGCGCCATTTTGTGTGACGACGTCGAGAGAAGACGCTTCATTCTGGATGCCGACGTGGAGGTGAGCGGTGTTACTTGGCGGGCTCCAGTTCCACAGGTGGGCCCCGAGACGTTTGCGTGGCATATCACGGGGATGGTCGCTGGCTGCCAGCAAGATCAGGGTTGTACGTGGCATGGATCGTCAGGGTCCGCGAACCTACTCTGTCCGGCCGCATATTCCGCGCCGGATTACCGCAGGGGAGTGTTCTCGCCCCAACCCTATACGCCCTGGTCTGCGGACCTGGTGGAGGCCCTGCGGCGCGTTCCGGGCACCTCGGTCTTCATGTACGCCGACGATACGGCGACATTGAGCTCCGGGTGCACCGTTGCGCTCGCCAGAGAGCGCGCCCAGCAGGCTGCCGACACCATGGCCAAGTGGTCGCGTGACTGGAAGATGGTTAGCCCCTGGGCTACAGCCGGCCGTAGGCCGGCCCGGGGGAGGACGACAACAACAACAACAACCTACTCTGCCATGAGCGGGTAGGGGGGCAACCGGATCCTGGTGCCGACGAGGAAAATGCCTCAAGGCAAGAGAAAGGAATGAACGCTGGACGCAGAAATGGACGTTCATGACAGCTCTAGTATATTCATTCAGGAGTTGTGCGACTCGGTTTGTTTGAGTACATTTTCCAGAACTCCAGAGAAACTCCAGAGATTTTCCGTTTCCAGGTAAAAATTGCGTGAATAAGAATTCGGTGAAAAAGATAATTGATACTGAAAGAATAATCGCGTACCTACTGGGCTACCATTTACTTGTTCATGTAGACTTTGTACCTGTGTGATGTGCAGAAAAGAATGGATACATTTAACACCAATGTCAATACCTTGTTTTCCAGTTTCTACTCAATTGCAGTGGCACATTATGTAGTGTATCAGTATTTCAGCCCTGACCGCTACCTTCGCGCAGTCATGGGCTGAAATGTCATGGGCTTCTCCCTGACCGCCACTTATGAAGCGGAAGCGTCGGAAGCCCTGACCCAGCTCTGTGACCGGCAGCGACAGACGGCCCTGACCCAGCTCTGTGACCGGCAGCGACAGACGACCCTGACCCAGCTCTGTGACCGGCAGCGACAGACGACCCTGACCCACCTCTGTGACCGGCAGCTACAGACGGCCTGACCCAGCTCTGTGACCGGCAGCGACAGACGGCCCTGACCCACCTCTGTGACCGGCAGCGACAGACGGCCCTGACCCACCTCTGTGACCGGCAGCGACAGACGGCCCTGATCCACCTCTGTGACCGGCAGCGACAGACGACCCTGACCCATCTCTGTGACCGGCAGCGACAGACGGCCCTGACCCAGCTCTGTGACCGGCAGTGACAGGCGGCCCTGATCCACCTCTGTGACCGGCAGCGACAGACGGCCTGACCCAGCTCTGTGACCGGCAGCTACAGACGGCCTGACCCAGCTCTGTGACCGGCAGCGACAGGCGGCCCTGACCCAGCTCTGTGACCGGCAGCGACAGACGCTGGCGCTGGCCTCGGCGCCACCTCCCGTCGACTCCGACGGCCAGGTACGTGCCACCGCCAGCGGAGGCCGCCGCCGCATCGACCACATCCTGCACCACCGCCAGCAGCCTCTGCGCGTGCTGGACTACACGTTCGTGACGGCGCTGGGTGGACTGACCGATCACGTGCCGGTGGCGATGACGGTGGAGACGGCGTGATGCACGGACGCAGACCGGGACAGTATCAGACGCGTGAAAAGAGGTCCCGGGTGAGACTTAAGCGCGCTGCATGCCGGCAATGCTATGCTGATGAATGTGGGTGGTGTAGAGTCCATCCACTGTGGAGCTTAAGATGGTGAGCTTTTTCAGTTTAATCTTTCGATTTTGTGTTCCTGTTCTCAGTTCCGGGTGAGGTCACGTGATATCCGTGAGATATCGTCGTTTGTGAATCTGGTTATTGACACCAAGGATCGTTCAACACTTAAGGGATTTCGCTCAAAGTCTGCCGAAGAGCATGTGGTTATGTAAAATATATTTAGATTGCTTTGTGTGCAGTCTTCTTAGTCTGAAATTGTGGTCTTAATCACATGATAACTTTTGCAGGGTGGTTTGTAATACTCACGGTTCAGCTTATGGTCATAAAAGGCATTCTGGCAAGTGAGTGTTTTTGTGCCCGCAATGGGTGAGATAAATCTTTTTATTTCGAGCTTGAATCGCTACATAGAACTGGTCAATCATTCGAGTTTTTCAGTTGTGTGCCATATGATGGGCGTTTTGTTCCGTGCATGCTGTGTGAGATAAGAGCCGTCTCAGATTAAGGTGGGTATTTCTTCGTTGCATTCCTAATGTAGGGAACAATTATTTAATGAAAAAGCTGTGTTAACCTGGAGCGTGCCGGTACAATACTCCACTGGGGTGTGTAGCTAACTGTGTATGCTATCATCGCCACAGTTTGCTGCCATGGAGTTGATGTTAATTTTCCAAAGTGCTCAAACGACTGTGATTATTCCAAAGGGTCTTGTTTATTCAGTTCTTTGTCGTAGGAAGAATTTACACCACAGTGGTAACATGCAGTAGCAAGATGTATACAGATCACTGACAAGATGTATAGATTTATATCGGGTGAGAAGCAGTCGTTTATGTGGAGTGTCGTCGTCTGCACCGCTGTGAGCTTTCTTTTCACTAAAAGTGATTGAAAATTTAGTATGGATTACATTTTGCATCATATATATTCAAAATTTAGTATGGATTACATTTTGCATCATATATATTCACTCTTCTGTGTGTTTTCAAAGCTGTAAACTGCAGGTGCATGTTTAATGACCCGCTCTCTCATCTCACTAACAGTGAAACCACCGGGTAGTCCCCGACCGTATTCGGGGATGCCTGTGTTCAGGTCAGAAAGAGACACCCAGAGCCAAAATGTGTCGGTGCTTTACAACTAAGATATTTGGGGTGCCCCTAAACTCAAGTAGCTGCCGATTGTGCAAAGTGTTACGATCTCGTAACGATATGTGTGTGTGCCTGAAAATGTACACTTTGCTGATGTCACCTGAAACCACTGGCAGATCCGAGGGCACACTGGCCTTATAACCGCGTATTATCTCCCGCCCCCGAAGCTGGCCCATTTTCGTGCATCGCTTTCTCACGATTTCGGCGTTTGTCGTGCCTCAAGACATCCCTTGTGCATCTGGTGCCGGTTCAGGGCCATCTTTTGTTTTGTTCTAGATGTGTTTCTGGACAATCCCGAAAAGTGTGATCTTGTAGTTTTTAGCGACCGTGCAATATGTTTTTGGGTGTGCTATCATTTGTTTTTATCACACATATCCCATGGAACATGGCGTGTTTCCAATTAGAATCAGAATATTGCTGGGTTGCTGAAGCCTAGAGTCCGACACTGATGCTCGTGAGGGCTTTCGTGCTGCGGGGTCTAGCCAGTCGTTGCCCTTTCACATGAGTCACCCAAGTGCACTCTTGTATCTGGCGTTGCGAGGTGGCATTGACGGAACCCATCGTGTCGATGTCCGGCACCAAGGTCTCGCTAAGCAAACAAGATGGGTAATACCTGCCCGTCGAGGATGCCGCGAAAGCACAGCGGACAATTGTATATTGTCCGAACAACCCCACCGATTATCGCGTTTGTCTACGGTGTGAAGTAATAAAGTATCCACCGATTGAAAATCTTGCCTCGTGAAAGCTAAGATGTTTTCTTTTTTCCTGACCGGACGGTTCTATTTTGCGGCTCAACTGTCTCATGAACGCCGAACCATCTTGGCGCTGAATCTACGTACAAAAATAAAACCCCAACAATTAACCAATGACTACATTCACACGATGAGGACCATTGCAACGTTTCCACAGTGGTGTATCTCTGGACAGCGAACTTAAACCCCAAGGCGTGTGGACAGCGATCAGGGATCACTCAGGATGTATGCCATGCGCGTCAGCGGCTCGGCCTTATCGCGCGGCAGACGTCATAGGTGGTATCAATCGCATCCGTTCACTATCGGCGGCCGCGGCCGCGATAAGGTCTACGGAAGCTCCCGATCGTGTCCTCCCCATGTCGTTCGTGTAAGCGCTGGCCGACCTCGTCTCCTGCCGCTGCCGCGGTCCGCACCAGGTCAGTTTCCTGCTCGCCGTGAGTTCAGAACGCTGGACGTGTGGAATGCTGGCGAACGCTGTGTTTGCAGAATAGGGCAGGTTTTCGTTTGTTTCCGGCGTTCCCGACCTCTGTGTAAAGTTGTTGGGTATTGTTTATTAACATGATTGCTGTGACGGCTTCTGTCTGGACGTGTGGGCGTGTTCGTAAATTCTTAAGTATGGTAAAGTGGAGCTTTCTGAGGGTGTTATGTTAATACTATATTGATAATTGTGTATGCTTTCTAACAAAACAGATCAATGTGAAGAACGTATGGCAGAACCTTGTGTACGGAGTTCCACTAAGTGAGGTTTCACGTTCAATTCTTAACCCCCCACACACCCTCTATATCACGCGATATGATGTTCCAGATTCAGTATATATTTCGGGTCGTGAATTAGGCACTCTACGGCACCTGGCCTTCCTGCTTTCGTTGAGCCTGTGACCGATACCATGCTGTAACATCTGACTCGGAACTCCACATGAGCTCCGGCCAGTGATCGTCCCGGCCGTTCTCCGAGCTGCTTTCGGACCAGGCTCCAATAGCGCCCTCAGGGAGAAGACTCCCGTCTTCTAATGCCTAGATTGCCAGGCGACCTTTTGTAGTTCGTGAAGCGGCAATTAATCAAATGCAGAATCGAAATGCGGAATTATTGAGCTTATTGAACGGTCACAAGAAAGATGTGGAACGAAGCAACGTTTATTTCACATTATTTTCCTTTGCTTCATTCTCTGATATCAACTAGGCATGATTTTCTGCCAAGCTGGATAGTATTTGATGTAGCTAGGCTGCACTTATTCTTCTTGGTTTCTATGTTGACGAGGCCCTGTTGGATGCTAAAGTTGATTCATAGTGTTGTACTTTGGACATGGCCGTGTTCATTAAAGAGTGTAGAACGGTAACATCGGTTTGACGCGCACTGGGATTGCCTGCACAGTCCGTCTATCCATATTGTTAGAATGTTTTTTTGGGCGAGAAAGAGATGCTGTGCCGTGAAAATTGTATGAATCCTGAATTTGGTCGGCATATGTTTGCCTACCAAATTATAAATATTTGTTCATAGTCCTAAAAAGTGACCCGTCAGTATAGGGATATTCTAAACTTGAACGCAAAGCCATGCCAATCATAAAAAGGTTATTAATGGTTCACTTTGCTGGATAAAAAACCGACCATGGATTGTTAATGATTGGATGTGCCTTTCTCACCTCATTGTAAGGTGATCAGATCACAGACCGGGATATTCAGCAGGCTGTAGTGGTTTTTGGATTCCGGAAGTCATAGAAGTGTATAGACACACTCCGCATTGGTCTCCCCCACTATTTTGCTGGCGTCGCTTCAGAAAGAGGCGCCGCATCCTCAGATTGTTGGCGCTGTCCCCAGGTCGGGAGGTGCCCACCGAGCGTTACAGAGACTCGGCCGTCCGGGCACAGGCAGCGGCCATGCCCGACCCCAGGGACAGCCTGGGGGGAGAGGAGTTCGACTATGATGACACCGAGGAGCAGGCTCCTCTCACCGGGTGAGTTCTGATTGCCTGTGGCGGCTGCATCTGTCAGGTATCGAGCTGTACGGTAACTGAAACCCCGGTCTTTGGATTAAATACAGGACCGAGGCAGAAAAAGGGCCAGATGCCCTTCGCAGCAGCGGCAGATTCCGGCCATGACCCTCCCAAAACGAAATTGAGGGGCTCAACCCTCTTTCCCCTCTTAAAGTTAACAAGCGCTTCATAATTGATGAATTCGGAAAGACTTGTCCGTCGGAAAAAAGGTGTAAACCTCTTTTGCTCCTTCGCGTAGTGCATCATTGAGGGTGAAAAACTGGCTCGCTGTACCAGTCTGCTGCCCGCCACCTCCGCTGAACACGCATATTATTCTATGCCGACTGTCTAGAGCTGTTCAAGTTGCAGTTACTAAGTTATTTATCTTCTCTGGTTACTTGGATTAAAATCGCAGAAAAATCAAAATGCTAAGAAATTGAACCCGCAAGTCATCCCGGTTTCTCATTTGGATGAATGTTGATAATCATAATATTTGTGTGAAATATGCTAACACGCTTCGCAATCTTCTTCGTCAACGCCTCTTACATTCATGGCTTTTAACTAGACCCGGGGGAATCACGTCATTGTGGCGTCGTCCCACCCACAGATTATCAGTGATGTAACGACAGAATTTCAGCTCCGCCATTGGGAACGCGTGTAAATTCCAAATTTTGCGCCTCTGAAATCGTTGCCTACTTGTTCTGTGTTACCAAATATTATTTGGAAGAGGCATGCATGATGAAAGCCACGCAGCAGAGGCGTTGCACACACACAGTGGCAACAGAGGGCAGTGCCCTGCTCTTGTGGCCGTGTGTGACCACAACCGGGCCATAGAGACGCCAGAGGCTTCACCCTGCCGATGGGCACACCCGAAAAAAAACCGGGAGTAGAGTACCTAGGAAGCGATGAGCAGGGGGAACTCAAGCCATGAAAACTACGTGTTCCGTGTTCTATGAAACGTGCGTGTGTAAACACAAGCATGTACTCCGCCTGCTTTCGGAAAGCAAAAACGTCTCTTACGTCCTGGCAATGGAACAACTCATATTGATAAGCTGTACTTGCTTTCTCTAATTCTGCGAGCTTTGTAAGGGGTTTTTCAATCGTTGGAAGTTTTGAATTAAAACAGGGCAGTTATGAAGCGCAAGTCTATGTGTCTCTTTGCGTTTTCCAGGGAATGGCTTCATTCTGTAGATCAATTGATCCTACTGTCTGCCGAGAAGTCTGAAATTGTCATGCCACTCAAAAACTGTTTGATTTTTCAAAAACACAATAATGTGATCAGAAGCACTGAAGATTATTTTAAGGGATTCCTGCAATTCAGAGAAGGGCACAATTGCATGTATATGAGATGACGTTGCATTTTTTGGACAGTGACGGAAATGACGTGGTGACACCATTAGATTCATGTCTAGTGCTAGCGAAGACGTCAGAGGAAAAACAGCCATCCTGGGTCTACCTGTAGCGTGAGCTAACGAATAATCAATGCAAAGATAATTGAAAATCAAGGTCGTACTAAAAATCATTTCCCAACGAATTTTTTTGTATGATATGTCTTGTTCAGCTGTTTAGATATTTTCATCTGGAGGGTGCATCCTGGGTTAACTTATCGCCTTCGGGAATTTCGAGAGCGAGATAAACCGCCCTAATCTCTCCTGCCTGCATCTTTTGTATACCAGACCCATTTCCGGTTCCGTCAGAGTTCAAGCACTGTTCATTTTGCTGCGTTACACGTGCAAAATCATCAGCTTTCTTCGTGTACACTAAACGAGTACAGGCGTAATGGCTTGTTTTGCTGCATGTCATTGGTTGAATCTGACCCGACAAAAACAGGTGCGAGCCGCCAGCCGATGACGGGGTTATCGCGCCTGTTTTATCGGCTATCAGCGCCGCAAGCATCAGCGTCATACGGGTGTCCAAGGTCATTATGTTGGACTTCACCTTTGGGACGGGAATTTAGTGTTGCACAGGAGCAGAAAATATTAGTTACGTTGTCAAACATTGGCCTTTTCTGCAGGGCTCGTGTTCGAATCGCCACAGTATCACTGTCCCGATTTATCCGCCGGGAAAGAGCCTCGTATCTAGTTCAGTCGATTTTTCTGCTCGGGATTAGGTGGAGGAGTCACAATCAACAGTTACAATATATTAATGACGCATTTTATCCGATTTTCACCCAGGAACTGTCATGTGTGCGGAATATAACCATGATTTTGAAGGATGCACTTTGATGAATGGGTACAGGATATCTGCTGGTATTCTTAATCTAATTTCATGTTGTTCGTTGGCTGAATATGCATCAAATGAATGCATTCGTTCGATAGCGTGATTCGTTGCCGGAGTTTGCAATGGAAAATTGTTAAACATCCATTAAATTGGTATTTGCCCTTTCTCCAGTGAACTTCTGAAACACCTTCGACATGGGAGGGTTCCAGGGTCGTATCCATAAACTCCTGGCGCATTCAATGATTCCGCCAGGAAACTGCCGAGAATGGTGGTGAATTGCTTCTCCTGTGATTAATGTTTTGTCTGCAACGGGCAAAGTTGACTTCCGATAGTTCGGGCAGGCGTACCTCATTAACGGTAGGTGCGTCGACTGATTGAGCCGTGAAACTATTTCCTGTGAAATGTGATGGATTCATTGTAAATAGCTACACAGGCATTTATTCGGACTGTAATCTGTTTTCATTATCGTTCAGTAAATCGGAACATCTAAGTGGTGATGCCGCTAGAGTACCTAATACCTTTGCGTAGTAAAAAACAATCGTGGATATGTAGAAGACAAATTTAGGTGGATATGGTGACCTCGACCAGAAGTATTAACAGTTATAGATTTTCCCCAAAAGTCTCCAATTTTTACCGCAAGCTGAGGGGGCCCTCCTCGTGCCGTTCCAGTAAGAAGGCCGGGGGCGCCATCGTTTGTATTCAGAAAGACTATCAATGTTTTCACCCGCGTGTCGCGCAGAGAGGAGCCACAAGAGCCGAAGTGGAACATATTCCGGCAAGTGCCTGCCGAGGAGACCACGGGCTCGGCACAAGAGCATAACATCTACGATGTCTGCGTCAAAGTTCTGAAGGTGGTGGCGTATCTGCTGTCTTTCGTGATGGTGCTGGTTGGCTGCGTGGTCGCCAAGGGAACGTCGCTCTTCATGACCTCGCAGCTGAAGAAGGGCAAGACGCTGGAGTACTGCGACACGAGAAGCGGTGAGTTAGCCGGCATGATGTTGAAAGTGGTTTTGTTTGTGTAAATATCGTCTAAAAGGGCCGTAAATGTCTGGAAACGTAAAATAATAACATATTTGTGAGACGGTGTTAACGAAGGTGCATAGGATGTTAAAACAATCTGTGGGTATTTGTGAGATACCAAGGATTAATTGAGATGTTTTTTCAGTACCAACAGTCACCATTTTCTTCCATGAAGAGTGGCTCATCCGTTAGAACGTGTGTCCGTTAAAGGACAGACACTTTCTGATATAGTACGAGTAACCATGCATTCCCTAACCAAAATCGTCACTCGCAATCACATATCAATACGCAATACCTAGCTCAGGTCACCGTTGGATTTGCTGATTCGTTTTGGTCAGTGATTTTCCAAAAACCTTTTATTAACGAATTTTTCTTTTCCAGCAGATCTTATTCTTGAGACTGGAAAAGACAGACTTCTGCTTGCTGTTATGATACCGATCTTGTAATTGAAAATATATTTTCTCTCTCTCCAGCGAGCCAGATACCGTGAGGTCGTGTTCCTCCGCAGTGCGGCTCCAACCTCTCCGGCAGGTATCGGTCGATCCTGGCGGGTGGACCTTCCGGAGGTGGAGATGGTGGCCTGGGTGTGGTGCATTTTCCTTGCCTTCATCGTACCCGAGGTCGGCACGTTCGTCCGCTCTGCCCGGATCTGCCTCTTCAAGGTAGGTGCAGGGAAGATACATACCTCGCGGCCTTTACGGAGGAGACTTCCGCTTTACCTTTTATCACGCGAGAGTGCTGCAACGTACCGGTCGATTTCGACCATTTTTATTTGGGTCATTATGCGTGAAATCGGACAGAAATTATCACTTTTGGGACTGGCCCGGTCTGATTTTCCTGAGACGCTGCATGCATTTGCAGCCTAAGCAGTTGCGAATACTCGCAGAATACTAGCCCCGGATGGCCATTGGGATCAATTCTGAAGGTAAGCCAGTTTTCTGAAGGAAGCCATAAGCCAGTTTTCTAAATATCGCACCGGTGAGGCCTGTAGATCTCGGTTTACAAGATAGCTAAAATAAAAACTTGATTTTTTGTATTCCTTGCACAATCAGATCAAGTCAAACATTTGATATCAGTGACCTTTTCGATGTCATCGTAGCTCATTTGGATGCACCATCTGAGTTCTGAGGTCATCATGAGGTTTTGTGTTGATCAATAACTTTGCATTGATAAGTTTTGAAGTGCTGCGGCGAGGAGCATGATGATAAGTTGATAAGATGTTCACTGGCCTGTCCTCTCGAATCCGGAAATGTAAAAAGCACTGAAGATTATATATTCGGGCACAGCCATTCATCAGAATCATGTAGTAAATATTAATAATTCTCAGTCATAGTGTAGTGTAGTGTAGCCCGACCTCGAATTGAGCTACACTATGACTGAGAATTATTGATATTTACTACATGATTCTGATGAAGGGCTGTGCCCGAATATATAATCTTCAGTGTTTTTTGCATTTCCAGATTCGAGGGGACAGGCCAGTGAACATCGTATCAACTTTGCATTGAGTTGAACTGGGGTTGTCATTTTGGTGGAAATATTTTCTTGTCGTGGCGTGGCCATTAATATGCATCTTGACCGGATTAAGTCATAATATGACCCTGATGGTTATGCTTGCAATCGGAACTAACATGGTCATGTCACATCTCGATCAACTCCTAACGATGAGAGAATTTTGATGGTGCTTACAATATGCCATGGCGTCGCTCATCCAGAATTGATAAGAGTCAGAGATGTCCTGGTATAATTTGGTCAAACCTGTGATCTTCGCTGGCCTCAATTGACCTCACCTACGAATGGCTCGTGTATGTTAGAAAAGTTACCAATACCTTCAAAATTTCGACAAAATTGAAGCGAGTGAGGCCAGCTCGGGTGCATTTGATGTGGAACGACCCATATTCAGACTGTCTCACGGGAATCGCTACTATCCTCGGATTCTGATACGTCTAATCCCGTACTATATCGGGACCCACGCCTGATCAGCGTCATAGCCATCGCCACTGCGATGCGCTGACCTGCAGTGGTGATGGTTTGGGGTGAGGGTGTAAAATGCCGCCTGTCACGCCTGTCGCCACCGCCGTCCTGCGCCGCCGGAGCCCTATCGCCTGTGGCTGGTGCATGTGACCCTGTTGCTGCTGGGGCCGTGCCCCTGACGAGCGGCTGACGCCGGAGAAGCGACGCTCGTGCGAACTGGTGTACCGCCTGCGACTCCTGTGTAGAACCTCGTGCCGTCGGCTGTCCGGGGGCTGCCATGGTTCGACCCGAGCTACCTTAACACGAGAGCGCTGTATGATCGTGTTGAGCCTCAATATGAGAGAATATGAGAGAACCAGACACATGCTGTTCGAATGCTGTTCACCTGCATGCTGCCTGATATGTTAGTACTTAAAGTTAAACTTGCCACGTGGTTACATACTCATCCCCCTGTGGCGTCTAATGTCCATTGACTGTACATCCAATCGCCCGTAAAACCTGGAGCATGATCAGCCCCCGCTTCACAAGCCAACCAACCCTGAGCTGGCGCTGACCGTGGTCACCCTCCCGCCGGCAGAGCTTCAAGTCTCCAGCCTTGTGGGAGCTGGCGACGGTGGGCTTTCTGGAGAGTCTGCACACAGTCGGCATGGCGCTGCTGGTCTTCACTGCGCTGCCCGAGCTCGACTCCGTGCGAGCGCTCATGCTGACCAACTGCGTCTGTCTGCTGCCGGCCGTCCTCGGTCAGAATCCACACCTGTACCTATTCCTTAAACGCATATGTATGTATTTTCACACACACACACACACACACACACACACACACACACACACACACACACACACACACACACACACACACACACACACACACACACACACACACACACACACACACACACACACACACACACACACACACACACACACACACACACACACACACACACACACACACACACACACACACACACACACACACACACACACACACACACACACACACACACACACACACACACACACACACACACACACACACACACACACACACACACACACACACACACACACACACACACACACACACACACACACACACACACACACACACACACACACACACACACACACACACACACACACACACACACACACACACACACACACACACACACACACACACACACACACACACACACACACACACACACACACACACACACACACACACACACACACACACACACACACACACACACACACACACACACACACACACACACACACACACACACACACACACACACACACACACACACACACACACACACACACACACACACACACACACACACACACACACACACACACACACACACACACACACACACACACACACACACACACACACACACACACACACACACACACACACACACACACACACACACACACACACACACACACACACACACACACACACACACACACACACACACACACACACACACACACACACACACACACACACACACACACACACACACACACACACACACACACACACACACACACACACACACACACACACACACACACACACACACACACACACACACACACACACACACACACACACACACACACACACACACACACACACACACACACACACACACACACACACACACACACACACACACACACACACACACACACACACACACACACACACACACACACACACACACACACACACACACACACACACACACACACACACACACACACACACACACACACACACACACACACACACACACACACACACACACACACACACACACACACACACACACACACACACACACACAGACACACACACACACACACACACACACACACACACACACACACACACACACACCAAAGCACTCAGCTGAAGCATTCCTGATTGTTGCATTTCTGTTCAGAAGTCTGTTTATTTGAGCATGCATTGTCCACAGCCATACTTACAGAATGCAAAATTGGTCAGCTTACTGACAGGTAAGTTTTTCGCCAAATGATCTTGTATTGGTCCGCCATTTCTGTGCATAGGCTTCACTTGTGTTCTTCCCTGTTGTGTTCTCTACATCAGGTTTGCTGTCGCGGCGAGCCGAGGACGACGGCACCCTGACCATGGTGGTGGACGGGCTGGCGATCCTCTGTCAGCTGTGTGGCTGCGTCGTCTGGCCGGTGATGGAAGCCATGAGCGAAGACGGCAACACGACTCTCGTCTGGTCCATACCCGTCGGACTGGTCCTGACATCTTTCGGCTGGTGGGAGAACTACGTGGAAGAAAGAGAGCCTTCTGGAAATCGGCGCGACAATCCGAACGAAGGCGGCATCTTTGATGCTGTGCTCCCCGGCGAGGAGGAAGAAAGGGGAAGCCGAGCGAGTAAGTCCGCAGCTTGAACTTAGGTCTTCTTTGCAAATGAAATTATGTTTCTTAGACAACTTTACCGTGTTTTGTGCCGTATGTGGCCAGTCTGTGTTTTTAAATGAGTGTAGTATTAAACAATGGCTTGCTCTTGTCGATAAATGACAGATCCGTGATTGACTGGACTGCCAGCTGAACTGTCTTTTTCATGGGAAGCTCTGGAGTCAAATAGAACGATGAGATAACCATATTTTTATTTGCCCCACGTGTTGAATCGAGCTTTCAAAGAGGATAAGAGCGGAGGTCAGATGCATCCGGGAGATGGTCTTTGGTACTCCCGGCTACATGAGTTGATAAGTCCGTTCCCGCGGCCGGCACGCTAACAGAGCGTACTGAAGCTGCTCATGTATCCGGGGTAGTCGTGCCTGTTTCGTCGCAGTCACGAGCCCACAAACATGTTCTGAACGAAATTACATGGAGGGATATGGGTCCGGAGAGGACATTGACTTGTGTAGCTCAACAAGCACCGCCAAATTGGTCGAATTAGCAGCATTATGTGAATAAATAGCATGCATAAACGACATGACATCATCTCTGGGTACTATTCTTGCCTAGCGTTTCTTCGTAATTTTACACAGCAATGACAGTTAAAGCTCTATATAGATCAGTTTCTTTTATAATCAGTTTTGCTCTGACGCTCTCTCTCTCTCTCTCTCTCTGTTTCTCTCTCTCTCTCTCTCCCTCTCTCGCGCGCTCTCTTTCTTCTAGGTTTGCTCACCCTCCTTGGCAACATCAAGTACCGGATGCGAAGAAGACGCTATATCATCTACCTGGTCGTCTCCCCTGTGGAAGATCGCTCTTTTCTTCGGTATGATGGTTCTCTTGATGATGTCGCGCATGGACAACGTGAAGCTGCTGTTCACGGAGCTGCGTGACGGCTTCGCCAGTCACGAGATGACTGTGAATGAGGTACGGCCTGAGGCAGACGGAAGGTGACCTGGTAGAAGCGGCCTGAGCGGCTGGTCTTAGTATAGGCTGTTGTGTGAGAAATAGTGCAGAACGCTGAGCCATGCTGCGGAATTCGCGAAGTGAAATATTCAGCGAGAGGTTTGAATACACTTTTGATTACGATTTTAAATGATGCCATTTAAAATGATATGAATATGGAAGTGGCTCAGGAGTGTGAAATATTGGAGATAAAAATCGGGGACATGACATATGGATAAGCCGGTGGGTTCTCGTGTTCTAGGTTGAAAATGTGGAGAGAAAATGACGACTTTCGTGCTCTCCATCGCCTTTGAAGATTCTCATACGAAAAGCTGAGGCTCATTTTCGAACGAATGATTGAAAGTTTGCCATAACTATTTGGGTTTGCAATGCACCAGTTAGGTTATCTTAAGCAACTAACTCTCATGCTGTTGGCAGTGGTAGCAACAAGGGGAAGTGCACCGTACTTAGGGACCTTGCCAAGTGTATGAACCTGCGCTTCAGGGCCCCGAAAGTGATAGAAAAATATCACCTTTCTTGCAGCGGGCTGGGGTATCTTTTTTATAAAATACCCATGAACCCACTTGAGCGTGATGTTGGCTTTCTGCTGCAGACGGGCGGTTCGATTCAGCACTCGTACTCTGCGGCGGACTCCTTCTCCACCGACTTCATGGAGACGAAGACCATCTGGTCGCGGGCCCGGACGCCAGCTTACGTGTGGCTGGTTCAGCTGTTCGCCGCCTACGTCGCCTACATCACAGGTCAGTCAGCTGTTTAACTGGGCAACCCGCTGACACTAGCCGGAAATTTCGCCTTTTACAAAGGAGTGTGACGAAAATACGTTTCCTGTTAGGAACTAATGCTATCAATGCCCCGGTGAGGTATTTGTATTTGTGAGCGAAGGGTGGCCTCATTATGGTGAAGTTTCTCTTCGCTTCAGCAGGAATGTGCCATTTAAAAAGGAATATGGCTTACTATGTAGCTTGTGCCATTCTCTTCTTTTCGAAGCTTGATACCTAGGTACGGTCTAAGGCAGAAGTATGGCCTACTCGGCGTGACAGATAAATGGTAGTATCGGTATTTTTCGACCAAATCTTCACCATACAATCTGAGAGTGTTACCCCGTGTCACGACTACACCATATTGGGTTTGTGCGGTGGAAATGCAGCGTTTGGAAGGGCATCATTGGTTAGCTGTCGAGCTGAGATTCACCATTACTTTTGTTGAGGACTGTACGTAACATGGCCACCATGCTTCCAGTGCTTTCCTTCGTGACGCTGGCCACTGTTCGCTACTGACCTCTGTCTTTTCTGTGCGAACAGGCAAGTTCGCGTGCAAGATCTATATTCAGCCCTTCAGTTTCGCCCTGCCCGTGAGCCTGACGGTTCCCTGTAGTCTCTCGCTGATGCTGCTCCTTTGCGGCAAGCGAGCCGACGATGCCTGCTGCTTTCAAGACGGAATACCGGCATATTTATTCTTCGAGTGCCCGCACGGCAGTTACATCAACTCTCTCCTTACCAATTATGTGAGTTGGATTTGAGGGCACATAAAACTTAGAGGGGTTGATGTGTGAGCTCATTAGAGGGTAGGAAATGCAAGAATAGTGGATGATACGGGAGAGAGGGCATGGAAAGTAGAAACTATGTTTGTTTAGTAAATGAGCGTCACGTGTCTGTGACAGAGACGTCTGTCAAGTCTGTCAAGAAAAAGTTGAGGAGCGCTCCCGAGTGTGAATGGCAATGCAGCTATATCATGGTTGTAGCCGGTCCCGCCCACGCTCCATCTCATTACACTTGTTTGTTAAAATCTATTCATCAAGTGTCTGGAACTGTAAGCCTGATTGGAAATCGGCGTGCTTTAGTGCCATTGCCAACCCCTCAAAGCAGCGGTTGCCCAGCTCCCGATTGACGCCCGGCGCTGCCGTTTCGCT
The DNA here is from genome assembly GCA_034440635.1 of Lepas anatifera. Lineage (NCBI taxonomy): Eukaryota > Metazoa > Arthropoda > Thecostraca > Lepadidae > Lepas > Lepas anatifera. The sequence continues at coordinate 976,997 of JAOTON010002137.1, forward strand.
CGGTCAGGCGGTCTGGATGTGGGTGCTCTGGATGTTCTCACAAACCTGGATCACGCTGCACATCTGGACGCCCCGGTGCGAGCGGCTCGCCGCCACCGAGAAACTCTTTGTCTCTCCCATGTACAACTCCATCCTGATCGACCAGTCGCTGGCCCTGAACAGGCGGATTGACGACGGACCCGACCGGCTGATTGATGTAGGTGACGTCATAACCGCTGGGCTGGCAGGGCAGGTGACGTCATAACCGCTGGGCGGGCAGGGGTAGCTGACGTCATAACCGCTGGGCAGGCAGGGGTAGGTGACGTCATAACCGCTGGGCTGGCAGGGGTAGGTGACGTCATAACCGCTGGGCCGGCAGGGGTAGGTGATGTAATGCGGACCGAGTGGCTGAAATAGATGACGTCATTAGGAACGTGATTAGGAACGCAACTCTTGTAGCTGCCGAGCATACTCGGGTTTCATCAACCACGTTGTAGAAAAACAAAATCGGCTTACGGGGGTTTAGAAATGAGGGTATAGCTCGTTGAACTGCCCTGAATTTATATCAATCTTCAACCAAAAGTTGTCCTGTTATCACCCTACAGTTACGCGAAATGACGCGTCTCTCGTTCAAACCGGCTTGGAAGCGTGCGCGAAAAACACAAGAGTGGAGGGTGGGGGTCAGAAACGGCCTCCCAGTCGGAGCTGGACGAAAGTCTCCTTCAATGGGTTAAACTTTTTCCGAAACGGTTCCACTTCTTTCCATATCTTGGCGTGCCAGGCTAATCCCTCGTGTGAAAAGTGGTGGTATTTTTACCTCGTTTTCAGGGTCTGGATCTAGACACTGCTATGGACGACAAGCCAGGCAACGAGCTGGACGAGGTGTCGGAAGACTCCGATCCGAACAGCAACGGCTCGAATATACACCACACAGACACGATCCCGCGGATCCTGGGCTGCGCCACCATGTGGCACGAGGACAAGAACGAGATGCTGCTGATGCTGCAGTCGGTGGCGCACATTGACGCCGACCAGTCAGCGCGCCGCTGTGCCCAAAAGTACCTCCGTATCGTCGACCCCGACTACTACCTGTTCAAGACCCACATCTTCTTCGACGACGCGTTTGAAATATCCGACGACGAAACAGAGGAACAGTTTGTCATCAACCGATTTGTGCGAACTCTCTGCGAGAGCATTGAAGAGGCCTGCTCGAACGTGCATGGCGTCAACATCGACCTTCCGCCCCCGACCAAAATACCGACACCGTACGGAGGACGCCTGATCTACACACTCCCAGGCAAAACCGAGATCGTGGTCCATCTCAAGGACAAGGACAAGATCCGACATCGCAAGCGTTGGAGTCAGGTGATGTACCTCTACTACCTTCTCGGCTACAAGCTGATGGAGCAGGACATTCCCACCGATCGCAAGGAGGTCATCGCCGAGAACACGTACCTGCTGGCGCTGGACGGAGACATTGACTTCCGACCGGACGCCATGAAGCTGCTGGTTGATCTGATGAAGAAGAACAAGATGCTGGGCGCTGCCTGCGGTCGTATCCACCCGGTCGGCTCCGGTCCGATGGTTTGGTACCAGCTGTTTGAGTATGCCGTTGGTCATTGGCTGCAGAAGGCTACCGAACACACCATCGGCTGTGTGCTTTGCAGTCCCGGCTGCTTCTCGCTGTTCCGTGCCAGGGCCTTGATGGACGACAACGTGATGAAGACGTACACAACGCCTCCCACAGAGGCCCGTCACTACGTGCAGTACGATCAGGGCGAGGATCGGTGGCTGTGCACCCTCCTGCTGCAGAGAGGCTACCGTGTCGAGTACTCGGCTGCCTCCGACGCCTACACACACGCTCCGGAGGAGTTCAACATCTTCTACAACCAGCGCAGGCGATGGGTGCCCTCGACTATGGCCAACATTCTGGACCTGCTTCAAAGCTCCAAGCGGACGGTCAGGATCAATGACAACATCTCGACGCTATACGTCGCCTACCAGGTGAGGCCCATCGTCCAAAACATCGCAGTGTTCCACAGTCAATATGTCTTAGCTGTCGCAGAGTTTGCCAATGAATTCAGTTATGGGCTCTGTTAAGCTAGTGGATGGGAGTAGAAATTTTATTCTTAGAGGGAATATCTTACTTGTATAATGCATGTTGAACTGACATAACAGTTTTGTAAAGACTGTTGAGAATCGACTATTGGCATACTTAATTTCACCCTAAGCTCTCTGCATTTAATATCCGCACACTTTAAAGTCCAAGATATAGAACGTAAGGTCCTAATTTAAACCATCAATGAACCCCTCTCCATCTGGTTGCAGCGCTTTGATTGACCCCATTACTAAGCCCCCTCTCAATGCTACACAGGTCACGTGATAAATGCTAGCGATGGTAACGCTGATGCAGCGTTGGCGTGCTGCGAACTGCAACCTAGTGGCCAGCCTCGCAATTGCGCGATGCTTATCAACCCAAAATTAGCGAAATCCTGTTTTGACGACATCATGAATATTGAGAAAAGGGCTATTTTTGTTTTGAGCGATTCAAGGTGAAAACAAAATATGGTTTCCAGATTTCCAGACTTACGTTGTCCATCAACAGTCCTTTTAACCAACTGGTAATTTGGAACATTCCCTCTCAGGCTGTGGAAACGGGCAGTTTTATCTTCTTTTTCTAAAAAGTCTGTGCTTGTGTAATCATATACTGCCTGGTATAAGACTGTGTGCATCAGGCTCCAATAATTATTGTACTCATCTCACACAACGTTCAGGCCTCTCTCTCTCTGTCGCTCTCTCTCGTCTCTCTCTCTCTCTCTTTCTCTGTCGCTCTCTCTCTCTCTCTGTTGCTCTCTCTCGCTCTCTCTCTCTCTCTCTTTCTCTGTCGCTCTCTCTCTCTCTCTCTGTTGCTCTCTCTCTCTCTCTCTCTCTCTCTCTCTCTCTCTCTCTCTCTCTCTGTCGCTCTCTCTCTCTCTCTCTCTCTCTCTCTCTCTCTCTCTCTCTCTCTCTCTCTCTGTCGCTCTCTCTCTCTCTCTCTCTCTCTCTCGCTCTCTCTCGCTCTCTCTCTCTCTCTCGCTCTCTCTCTCGCTCTCTCTCTCGCTCTCTCTCTGACTAGCTCACCGGCCGCAGGTGATGCTGATGATCGGCAGTATTCTCGGTCCCGGCACCATCTTTCTCATGCTCATCGGCTCCTTCAACGCCGCCTTCGGCCTCAGCTTCCCAATGGCAATGGTGTACAACGCTATCCCGGTGGTCATTTTCGTCGGATCGTGTTTCTTCTGCGACTCCAAGATTCAGGTACTCACGCGTGGATACCTTGAGTTGTTTCATCCGATGATTTGTTGATTATTGCGCCTTGTACTGCTTTTGGTTAGCAGCAGTGAAGGCGATAGCCATGTAATTCACATATTGCGACACCGAATAAAAAAGCGGTCAGTGTGTAAAATTGAAATAATTCAAGTTCAAGCGCGTGGATGTAAATTCCGCGTAAGTAGAATGAAAATAAATCGATGATGCAACTATAATAGCGAGCACGTACTTTGTATCGAGATGACCCACTCACTTCCGGCATCCAAGCGCGCCTGGAACCCCGTCCGATGCGGCGCACCCAGCCGGGGATCGGCAGCGTCTCACGCGCGCTCCTCCGGCAGCTGGTGCTGGCACAGCTGCTGACGGCTGTCTACACGGTGGTGATGGTGATCGTGGTGGTGGGCCTGGCGCTGCAGTTCGTGCAGGAGGGTCTGGAGTCGCCCACCGCCATCTTCTTCTTGGCCACCATGGGCAGCTTCGTCGTCACCGGTCAGTGACGGGTACCGGGCGGGCGGGGGCTGAGCGGGTCGGCTCAGGGAGCGTTATTCTGCCGTGCAAAGGAGAAAAGGCTATCTCTCATTGCTAATACATTCAGTTACCTTTTTCCTTTGCGTGGCAGTATTGGCATGAATTGATCTTGCCTGTAAATGTCCGTGAATCAAATTTCGCCGGGATTTGATATTCTTATGAACGATCAAGAATCTCTTGAATCAAGAATAGCCAGTATTTGACATGGCCAATGCAGATATCCGAGCCGGTTCATATGCTTTGCTTTCCCGACTTTTTTCTTTTTCCGACAAAATCAAACAAAATGTTTGCACACCGGAGCACTAGGGCAAAACCAAAGACGTCATTGTGTTCGTATTGTCCCAAATATGCAAATGCTGTATAGCATTGTCCTTTAAGGTCAAATTGTGACCTTGGCTTCACCTTGACCTTAGTAAAAGGTCAAATAATGACATTTTAAAGTCGTGATGCACAGCATTTTGGTCTGCAGATCAGGCTCATTACTATGATACCAAATGCATTGTTGTACCTTGTTTCGTTCAAAAGTTAAAGACACAAACAATTTTGAAAGCTGCGACCTTCTGTGACCTCTGGTGCCTACGTTATTGACCTTACCTGGGTATAGATTACAATCTCTATATTTTAATGTGCACGAGCTTTCAAAAGGTGTTTATAAACTAGATCTAGCCCTTCCAGAAACATTGTCTCACCGTTGTCTGTTCTGCCTCATTTTAGAAGAACATAATCGTCTAACATGGGTTTAAAATCAACGTCACAACTTGTTGGCATAGCCTGACACCTGATGCCAATTTTCGGCCATAAGCTATCCAATTGATAATCTAAGAGGTGTGGAAGGGGATGTGAGTACCATTGATATCAGTTCGGAAACACTCACGAGAAATCGAAGGGGAGAGTTGTCCGATAAATCTTCCTCCCTCCCCCTTTCCCCCAGGCGGTGAAGGGTCAATGTTCCGATCCGAAACAACTCAATTTTTTCTGACCACCCAGATTCAATCGGCCAGGTGGTTGGATTGGATCTGATGTTCATGCACACATCCAATATATGCCACGCTCATCTGCAAATTAGCCATCGTCGCCACGTAAATGACCTGTTTCCGACCCCGCGTTCTCACCGGGAACTGGCCTGTCACCAGCCTCACGTTGCCACCACGTAACTGATTTGTCAGTGACCTCGCGTTGTCATCCCGTAACTGACCTGTCACCAGCCTGGCGTTGTCACCTCGTAACTGATCTGTCAGTGGCCTCGCGTTGTCGGGTCGGAAAGCGGAGGCTCTGTTCCCCGAATTAAGACGCAGAAAGGGTGTGCCCTCAACAAGGTTTGAAAAAACACCAGAAGCGAGATTTTCTCTTCCGAGATTCAAAGGGTAAGAAGGTCTGGGTGCCCAGGGTGCAAAAAGAGTTTCCTATTAAAATCAAGCAAGCTGGCTCCTTGGAAAGCTTTGGAGAAGTGCAAAATGTTTGGCAGGATGTGCCGCGTCCTTCTGCTGTCAGTGACGGCAGGCGTTCCGAGCCGAGAGTCCGGGAGGCCTACATGATCGGGAATGCGACATTCGTTCGTCGCTCTCCGCCCGAAGGTCTTAGATATCCAGAGCGAACGGAGAGACCACCACACCAATGGGATGAAAGCACAGCTTGGTGTGTGTCAGAAATGTTTGACGGGAGGAACTGGGAAACTTAGTTAACTATTCGATATTGCCAGGTTTCTTGTCACTCCTTGAACTATGTATATAGTATATTATGCTTGCCATGCTTGAAGCTGCATCTACATCCGGCATGACTTAGACTAAACGTATTACTGGGAATTGAGAAATCATCACAATGACGGGCGCGATATAGCCCAGTCGCTGAGAGCGCCCTTAAACACCACTGCACACGACCTCGCGTTGTCACCATGTAACTAACCTGTTACTGACCTCGCGTTGTCACCGATAACTGACCTGTAACTGACCCTGCGTTGTCATCCCGTAACTGACCTGTCACTGACTCTGCGTTGTCACCAGTAACTGTCCTGTCACCGACCTCCGTTGTCACCAGTAACAGAACTGTCGCCGGCCTCGCGTTGTCACCTCGTAACTGATCTGTCACCGACTCTGCGTTGTCACCAGTAACTGTCCTGTCACCGACCTTCCTTGTCACCAGTAACTGACTTGTCACCGACCTCACGTTGTCACAAGTAACTTTCCTGTCATTGACCCCGTGTTCTCATCAGTAACTTTCCTGTCACCGACCTCCGTTGTCACCAGTGACCGAGTCTGCGTTGTCACCAGTAACTGACCTGTCACCGATCTCGCGTTGTCACCAGTAACTGACCTGTCACCGATCTCGCGTTGTCACCAGTAACTGACCTGTCACCGACCTCCGTTCCACAGCCATGCTTCACCCCATGGAGTTCTACTGTCTGCCGGCGCTGGTGGTGTACTACGTCACCGTGCCCAGCATGTACTTCCTGCTGATCGTCTACAGCTTCACCAACATGAACAACGTCAGCTGGGGCACGCGCGAGGTGGCCGTCAAAACGCGCAAGTCCAAAAAGGTACTGCCGCTGTTTGGAGTGCACGTCGGTTGGGCATAAGTTATTCATCAGACCCAACGGTAAGAAGTTTTGTCTTGAAAACTTCTCGCCTCGTGTCGGCGCTATGTTCAGCAGTAGGTCCAGCCACTCGGTGTGAGGACAGCAATAGGCAGTGTCTTAGCTCATGTTGACAGATCTGGCCTGAAATTTGATGCACATCAAACTCGTCCCAAAATATGTCTGAATCTAGCCCTACTAGATAAGATAAAACTTTTCCGACTAGATAAAGGACAAGTTTTTAATTCAATTCCAACAGCCCAAGTGTCGAGTTGATATTATTTCTGTGTCATGATGGGGCGTGGCTGATATATTTTGTCAATCGGGGGGGGAGAGAAGGGGCCCTGGATGGAATATCATTGATACTTTAAATCACCATGGGACACTCTAAATTCCTATAGGATACTAAACATCTGGACTGTCTAAGTCTCCCCTCCATCTCTGTCCATGGTGCTTTGAAAAGAGATGTGCAGAATCGATCAAACCCTTTGTAAGGCCAAATTACGAATTATTCTATCTGTTTGGAGCCCTTCTCGTCTTTCAGAGTGGACGGGACAAATGCTTTATCCTGGAATCCAGTACTGTTGATCTTAATCGAACCCCTGTTTGGCAAGCGGATTCAATGGCATTGACCAGAAAATCTGGGCAATGCGGATCCGAATATGAATCTGGATTCTCTTTTTGCGAATTCCTCGTGTTTTTCGGATACTATGGGGATTAAATTGATGACCCTGGTTTATCAACGGACCGGCCCGGATTTGTAGGTTAAACTTCCGAGCGGCTTAAATTCGACCTGGATCCTCTGGGCCGTGAGACTGCACTGAGCCATTTTGCAGGCATTTGAGTCATGATACACTCAGCTTCCAACGCTCTCTACATCCTTCGCCGTCGCACATCGACCGCCTCCTAACTCGCTCTTCTGTGGCCGCTGCAGCAAAAGAAGGAGGAGGTGGCTGTGATCGAGGCGGCGAAGAAGCAGCCGGGCGGCATCCTCGGCTTCCTGCAGCAGTTCAACAACACCATGAAGGACGAGGACGGCGCGGTGGACTTCTCGCTGGGGAACGTGTTCAGGATCATGTGCTGCACCACGCCTAAGGGCATCGACGAGAGAGAGCAGCTCAAGAGGATCGCTGACTCGATAGAGAACATGAACAAGCGCATGGACGCGCTGGAAGGGTGAGCTCTGAGACGTGATGAATCTGAAGGAGAAATATGAAGAGATTGCTATACAATTAAAGTATAACGAAACTGAACTTTTTGTGGGGAATGAAACCTTCAAAGCTTGACGGAATATTAATTTCTGTCTCGGGATTGTTCTACTTTGTCTTACAATAACTGTTTGATGAGTTGATTTGATCCCCCAAATCCCTCCCAACAGGTTGGAAGTTGGCAGCACCGTATAAACCTGGCAGTCGATGTATCTTTAAATCCCAAAACAATATTTTTCACAATAAATGGATAGAATGGACTCTACGTATTGGATATGCTGGAATTTCTACGGATTTCTTTCCTCGGCCAGCCTATGTGGTACTGCCCTCAGAAAGATTTCATTGGGAAAAGCTAAGTTAAAACCATACGGAAATGAAATTAAACTCCCCTTGGGCTTATATCAAATAGAGAAGAGACAGCCACTATCAATGTTTTCCTGCGCTGACTTATTTTATCATTTACCGATAACGGATTTTGAAATCCGTAGAATATAAAGCGCCCGTGTGCATATCAGCATGAGATGCACTGGGTCTGTGTGTTCAATGTTTACTGCTTGTTCTGACTCATGTTTGCGGCGCAGCCTCGTGCTCTGCCCCGCCCTGTTCTGATGCAGCAGGCTTGCAATCCGCCGTTCCGCTCCTCAGATCTCCCGCTCCGCCTTGCGCGGCTACTTTCCGTGGGGTCGCTCTGACATGCTGTCCCGGCTCACAGGGTCGCTCTTTCTTGCTTAGCCATGTAACGCCAGGGTCAATATAAACCCTGCGCCGTACTGCGGCAGAATCGCTATAATCCCTGCGCCATGCTGCGGCAGAATCGCTATAACCGGCTGCGCCGTGCTGCGGCAGAATCGCTATAACCCCTGTGCCGTGCTGCGGCAGAATCGCTATAACCCCTGCGCCGTGCTGCGGCAGAATTGCTATAACCCCTGTGCCGTGCTGCGGCAGAATCGCTATAACCCCTGCACCGTGCTGCGACAGAATCGGCGGGGGTGCCCGGCGACGCACCAACAGTCGCAGCTCTCTCCGCAGCACCAACCAGATGGGCATGCTGAAGGAGGCCAACGAGTCGGACCCCGATGCCACCTCCGAGGGAAGCGAGGACTCCGACGACTCTGGTCAGTCAGTCACCGAATGACGGCACCAGTGAAGTTTTTAAAAAGATCAGTAAATAACATGGAAAAGATTCTCTCATAAAGTGCAAGCAATACAGTTACAAAATGGACCCTGAATGAAAACACCGCGTGCCTTTTTCCTAGAAATAGAGTATCCGATCTCTCCTTTGGATATTTTTTCCCACAATTCTTCGTCGGAAAAGGCTAGGAGTTCAATGATTGCCTCTGAACAAAATTCTTCTACTTTAGCAGGAGCTTTGGAAAATAACTCACCGCTGAAAGCTGGCGTGTCAGAACAAAACAAGCGCTTGTATTCTGTCAGCTCGTGAGTGTCTCAGCACGACCGGCTACATGAAAAATCTTCAAAACTTTGAGGTTTGGAAGGTGGAAAAAACACCTCCGTGTTTCCTGGCCAGATCGGGAGTAGACCGGGAGCGTAAAGAACCTGCTCCAGCAGGATAATGTTGTTCTCGGCCAGGGACTTTTTCGTTCAGTGCGCTAGAAGAAGTGAGAGTTGTAGCAGAATTATTTGTGGCTATTTCATGGAGATGAAATCTCTGCTTCCAACGCCCAGACCATCCGACAATTCTTGGCTGAGGAGAAAATCACCAAGTTGGAACTGCCTTTTCTTACACCGCGTTCGGTGTTTCCTGGCTTCCGAGAAACCCTGGCTTCACGCGGTATTACCCCTCCCCAAGCTTAAGGGGATCTTGAAGACCTGGTTTGAACACTTGGACGACATCGGGGTGGCTGTGATGACTGAGGTGCCGATTATTCCTGTATCCAAAATTGCTCGGAGGCGTGGTTTAAAAGACTGGTAAAGGTCTTTAGGATCTAGAGAGGTCACTTAGAAGTGAGGAGATTGCACTACGTAATTTCGATTTGAAGCGTACGTTCAGTAACGCCAATGATGGAACCGTTCTGCCACATCTCGTGCAACTACTGGCGTTGAAGTGTGCTGCCATTCTACACACGTAAAACCAGATGCCAGCTATTTCCGGGCTTCTTGTGACAGACGAGATAGTGATGAAGCAGCGTGACTTCCTGAAGAACCCGCTGTGGATGGAAGACGCTATCTTCTCGGACCGTCGGTGTAAGACGGAGTTCCTGTCGCAGCACGAGATCGAGTTCTGGCAGTCGCTCATCAAGCAGTACCTCCTCCCGCTCGACGAGAACGCAGACGAAAAGGTAAACACGGCGCATGCCGACTGGCTCTCCCACTGAGACCACTGAGTGGTAGATGCTGGTTGTGCTTATTCTGGAACTCGGTGTATTTAATTCTATGGTTTGTGGGGAGTTGAAACTGAATGAGAGCATGGTAAATAGGCCGTGCTGTTTCAATACCAGATGTAGCGGAATGAACTACGCTTGCAACATGTAACAGGAATAGTCAGTAACTCATTAAGCTGTACTGTTAACTTCGTCCCAGTTTTTGGATATTTTTATTTGTGGTATAGTTGCTGTCATTTACCTTTGAAAACACATAATTGCCGTTAACACCTCATTGCATAAAGTAAAAGCGCGACATAAGATTCTAACATCATCAATCATGGTTAATTTCCTATAAGACGAAGTCTGGAAATAGCACGAGCATTTCCCCTAATCATTCGTTTCACTGTTGTCCAATTTTCTCCAGAAACGAATCGCGGGGGAGCTGGCTGACCTGCGCACCGCCGTCTGCTTCTCCTTCCTCATGATAAACCTGCTGTTCGTGGTCGCCATCTTCATCCTTCAGCTTCACCAAGATGAGCTTTACATCAACTGGCCGCTCGGCAAAACCTACAACGTCAAGTACACCCAGAACGCCGTTGGCAGCACCGTAAGAACTGGTCCCGCAGGACAACAGTGTGGTTCTTGTGATAGGGATGTTTCAGTGCAGACATATCATGTGGGAGCTCTTGTGTAAGTTGCCTCTGAAGAAAATAAGGTATCACGCTGTCTGCGTAACTTGTCCAGTGATCCGAAATCCGATACGTTTGGTTTTCTCATCTGCCATGAGGCACGCTCTAAGTCTGCTCAGGCTGCTGTGTGTCTATTATCTCGACTTAATGAAGTGGGCTTCTGGACAAGCCAACCGTTCGGCCACATATCCCACATGAGGTACCATCTCGACCTGCATCTGGTACTGACCGAGCTCGTGCTGCAGATTCTCATCCGCGTCACCAACCTGCCGCTGGAACCCATCGGCTTCATGTTCGTCATCTTCTTCGCCATCATTCTGGTGATCCAGTTCGTGGCGATGCTGTTCCACCGGTTCGCCACCATCTCCCACATTCTGTCGCTGGTCTCGCTGGTGAGTGCCATGTCAGTCGCAGAAGTGACGCTGCTCTTTTAGACATACGTCGCTTGAAGGGAATGTGCTATCGTTTTTTATGGGGTTTGAACTGAAGGATCCGAGTGATGGAGCGTAATGGAATGCCTCCGACTCAGCTCTTCATTCATCTAGAACCATTCTTTTTGGGAAGGAGTAGGAAGTGCTGAGAGAGAAATCCGTCCCGCGCGGCCCTGCGCTGGCTGCAGTTCCCAACGAACAGCCGTGCGTGACCGTAAAGCTCATGGGGAGGGGAGGGGGAGAGGGGTGGCGTGGGAATAGTGCGGGTGAAAAGAAGCAAGCTCATGAAGCGTTTTTGTTTTTGTAAAACGTCAGTTTTGTGACAGACGAAATGCGCCACTTGGTCATTTGGTATGCTGTACGGTCCTGTTAGCTCAGCTCCGAAGCCGTGAAGGTGCTATATTTCCTAAAAAAGGAATTTTCTGAATCTGAAAGCCAGACCTTACCTGGAAACCCTGCTCACGGTAGATCATAGAGACTCTGTATTTAGTCCCTCAGTCCCGGTTGTGACCAGCTTGATCTGTGCCGCGACCACTGAAGATCGAATGACACTAGCTAATGCGTTAGACATAACCACATCAGCTGTTACTGCGGCTTCCTTGTACGTGGCGAGAGCCGAGTAGAATGTCGAAAATGGACTTACAAGTAGTGGCAAATTCTAGCACGGATCTAATGACACCTTCAATGCCTCTGGAGTATTTCTTCTGTGTGTGCCGGATTAGTGTCGGAACCAGGATCGGGCGTGGTGGGACCTTATTGGGACTAAGCTGAGGTTACCGGGGCTGTCACCACCATCGTTTTGGAAAAGTAGAACCTCCTGTGGGCAATAACATTATTTTATTAGTAGTTACTGTGTTTAACTGTAATGAGATATGAGTGTTTGAAAACAATTGCTCAAATATCTATCCAGCCATAAGAAATGTAACTTGTCAAAGGTGCTTATTTTTGTTTACAAATTACTATGAAGAAATGCTGGGCTTTGTTCCCAAATTTTGATTCCTCACGTTACCACTCCCCTAAATATTTGTACTTCTAACACCATGACACTTACCACACCATAACTTACTGCAGAGATCTCAGGAGGACATTCCAAACGAGATCAACAAGATCGCCAAGGACATGCAGCGCATGAAGGAGCGCCGGGAGTCCACGGAGAGCACCAATCAGATGGACCGCAGGAAGACCATCCACCGGCTGGAGCACGAGCAAAAGTCCCGCAAGATCACCTTCTCTCTGGACGACAACTTCAAACAGCGCATGGAGGAGATGGAGAGCGAAGAAGTCGGTGAGCGATTGGCTGGGGCAGGGCCGGGGGCCGATCCAGTGTTGTCCTGAGTTAGGGTTGGCTCCTATCAAAGGATGCTATTTCAGGGGTCGAACAGCCAGGCCTCTGTTCAAAGGAGTGTCAATTTTCTTAGCTAATTTTTCCATGTTTTGCAGCACTGTGCTTTTACTACAAAAGCCACCTGCAACGCTTTATAGACTCCCATCAATCCTGCTGGTCAAATATATTTGTCCATTTGATCATCAGGAGGGCGCTGCCCCCCCCCCACAATGGTCGTGTACAGAGGGTTGAAGACACTCATCGTTACTATCGCGTTCGACGGTCAGGAGCGCCATCCTCGCTGCTATTTTGGAGGGCGGGACTGCCACCCTTCCCCGCACCCCTGAGTCCACCTCTGTCCCTGAGTCTCTGAGTGTACATCTTCCTTGTCCTACAGCAGATGCGGCAGCCGCATTTCCGGAATTGTGATCGCGCTTTTTTTTGCTTTTTTCATGTCAGCCTGCTCCACAACTAGAGAGCAGCTAAATCCGGCGCTGGGAAGTTGTGTTGGTTGCCAGTTTCTGAAAGCTCACCACACTGACTCTTTGATACGACACATGCCACGTTTCCTTACTATTGCCAATTAGACTGCTAGTAGCAGCCATGGTGGCGGAATAGCCGCGGCGCCTGAACTGGCTGACCGCCTCCTGACGTGCAGGTCTGGGCGGACGCGACTCCAGAATGACCAAGCGACGCGCCACGATTAAGGCGGCCCAGGAGCGGCGCAAGTCGCAGATGCTGGAGCGTCGCAAGTCGCGCGCCTCCTTCGCGGCCTCGTCTGTGGTGAGTGGAGCCGGATGGAATGCGCCGGTTGGCTGGGCGGCAATAACAGACGGAAGGGGCAACAGCCTAACACACGCACTCTCCCCAGAGACAGTCGTGTTTCTGAAATAAAAATATTTCTTAAAATGATGTATTAAAATGGGTGGATGAGTGGTAAAGCGCGTGCGTGTCAAAACGAGAATCCGGGGGATTCTTTGAACTGGGTTTGGTCTGATTCCCTAACCCCTCCCCCAACGGGATGGAACTTGGTAACACCAGCATACCTCAATAGCTAATCCACTTTGAAACCCAAACTGTCTTCTCATAAGCCTCCATTTCTGTACATCGTCGATGACACCACAGTGGTGACGTCATCGATGACACACCCCTGTCCTTCAGCTGCGGTCGCGCCACTCGTCGGTGCGCGCTCCCTCCACACCCTCCACCAGCAGCCAGCACCCAGCGTCGCGCAGCAGCCGCGCCGGCCTCGACAACGAGGCCTACCATCCCAGTGACGACGAGGAAGACGAGGTGTTCCAGGAGGCGTCCTCCCGGGCCAAGCGCGTGTGATGGACCGGCGATGATGAACTAGAATTGTTCTGTGCTGAGAAACTTAGTGAAAGGGGGGTGGCTAGTTTTGTCCGTGAATATATTTATCCTCTTTTCTTTGGATTTCCAGCAAGATTTTTCAGATATACTTATCATTTGGGGCCAGTTCTGTGTTCATACTTTCCATTACGCCTGTTTTATCAGCCCTGTGGTGGAAGAGACGTTCTATGGTGTACACAACAGAAGTCCACGGTCAACGCTGCTTCTGTCATCATGCGGTACAGACACCAATGCGGGCTGTAGATACACTAGCTGTGTTTGAAGACGCCCCGCGGATATAATTTGTACGTTTGTAGCTCGTTTGGAACGGTGCCGTCCGTAAATTACGGAACGCAAATGCGTCGTGGGAGGGGAGCCAGTTACATCGTTAATACACCTTTGTAAGTGGCGTCGCACGTTACATGAGGGAGGGGGATGCAAATTCACAGAAATTTGCGGTACGTACTTTATGGACGGTCCCAAATAAGTGAAATAGGTACTCAAGAGACGATAGATTACGTACTGGAGTTGTCAAACTGTTGTTTGACTACGCCGTGTGAAGCCATTTTTGACGAAGAGATAGATTCGTTCTGCTAAACTAACTGGTGGTTAATAATTCAGAAAGTGTTAAGAAATAAATTCAGGAATATACAGCATTTTCTCATCTATGAGAAGTTCGGTGATTTTGTCCTGTGTTCACGTTTTTGCCCTGAAAACCAGTGTATCTATGTAGACGTTAGGATCTCTGTCATGGCCGGTATATTTAGCATTGCAGTATTCACGTTCATCAATGTCATGTTGAAGAGAGTACCTGCTAAGTGGTTGCTTGCTTAGGTCAACTCCGGTTGCCAGTGAGATGCCTCTCAGGCCCTGATCACCACAGGCACGCCGAACTACGCCACAAGATTCCAATTTTCACTGAAGCATTCCCCTTCCCAGCTCTGTCCTCACCAATGCACATACAAATATCGTTCATTTTTCCACACCTAAAGCATCATCTTATAGAGCAGCTGATGAGCCGACGGTCCTGCTCGTGGCTGCACGTTCTTGGTGTTGATACGAGTCATTTTCTCCACATTCGAAGCCGTCGTCCACTTCTCGCCTCCTTATTTTTCGTTCAACACTTTCATCTAAAGGGATATCTACAAAAAATCCTCACCATGCACCAACTAGTGTGCTGTCCGATGAAATGGCAGGGCTCGTGCAGCGTCGAGCTCTAGAATTAGGTGTTGCTAAAAATAATCCTGCTGACATGTCCATGAATACACCGCACCAATAGTAACAGATCTAGCATGTGGCTTAGACTGTCTTCCGTTCATATATCATATAATAAATCCTCGATGGCGGGGTGAAGAGGAGGTAATACTAAAGTGCTGTTCAATAATAACCTCAATTTTGTTGGGAGATTCACTACCTGTAAAGGGTAGATTAATTAAAAAAACAATACTGACATTGTCAATCGGAGACGGACGTCAGTGACATTGCAATGACAACAATCAAGCGTTATATAGCTGAGCGTGATTTCACCGTAGAAAACCAAAACTGTGGGCACAAGCTCACGAATCTTCAAAACGTTTATAAAAATCATCAACTACTAACACGTTCGCCATTCCCGAGGGCAATGCAATCGGCAGTGTCCTGTTTTCAACGGGTAACACGCTCCAGAACCGTCCCCATATCACAGGCTTCGTAAGGGTGAACTGTTTGCACGCCATCGAACGGCGTCGCAAACGGTGCGTGACGCCCGCTCCCCGACGGGCGCGGAGCACCGACCTCGACGTCAGTGTCATGTACTCGCAGCTCACAGTCCTTCCGACGGAAGGCCCGCTGAGAGCGACGCTCACGTCCGCTCTGTGTGGCAAAAGATTGCACGAACCGACGCGCGGCCCCTGGCGCGCCACAGCTTTCGACTCCAATCAAGTGTCCGGTCCGTTTTGAAAGTTCCTCAAACCGATCTGATGGCTTTGCGTCAGAACCACACATATTCCGCTATTTTCACGACAGTGCGCTGGTATTTTTGAGCGAGCTCGGGCTTCGCTGCGGAGTGCCCGGCCGGCTCAGGCGGCGGTCGGGGGAGCTGGGGGCGTTTCACCGGCGTCCGAGAGTGCCGCCGGCGGCGCCCTGCTCGGGCTCCTGCCACGTGACGCCGTTACGCGGCAGCTCGTCTCCGGAGCTGTTCTCGTAACCATCGTTCTGCGCTCCGCGTCCGCCCGGAGGCACGAAGGCGCCCTGAAGACTCTCCACAGCTGACATGTTGGATGTCCGGTGCCGCTGTGGGAGAGGACACAGCAGCGGGTGTTAGAGCTCTCTGTGGCTGATTGGCAGATGTGCGCTAGTTATGCAGTGAGACGATGAATAAGGTTGAGCCATGCACATATCACAAGCACAGTACCATGGCTTAAGTGTGAGGCGTACACTGTAGGAGCGTATTATCAAGAGGTCATTAAATGTATGATGACTTTAACATCTAAAGCCTCCCTTTGTTCTCCTTTGGCTACGATACAGTCGTTGTCCTCGCCACTCACCTTTTTGTTATACTGGTTCCCTACACCAAGCGTTTCCATCTTTTTCTTCTGTTTTTCCTGCATGACAGAGTTTTTCCTTTGCTCCAGAGCCCGCAGCGCGTCGGCTCTCATGCTCATCCGTCGCATGTTGCCCAGAATCGGAGTAGCTGGGGAGGTACACGTCAGCTGTCAAATATCTTTCATGGCTGTCAGGAAATGACTACCACCGTGCGTACCTTCAACTAGATATGACTTTCAGCGAATGAAATAACCTGAGCTATCGAGATGCATCAAGAACCAAAGCACTGATGAGATGCACGAGTTTACCACCGACCTACACCATCTTACGCATCTCTTTCATTGAGGTGTTTTTCTAAGGGCGGTCACATGGTGCATAATCTTGGAATGACTTTACACGGCTTACCGGCCTGAAAAATCACCAACTGTGGCTTCTCGTCTTCGATTTCTAGCGGACTTCGAAACCTCGTGCGATTTACTTTACTTTTTAGGGGCCAGGGTGGCCTAGTGGCTTCGTTGCCGGTCTACGGATCGGATAGCATGGATTAACGTGGGTTCAATCCCCACGGCGGGAAACCACCTTCCGTGTCCGATCTGACCCGGTCGAGAGGATCCTTACACACTTACGCCAATACTCCCTGTAACTGGGTAAGTGTGCCTGCTGGGAGTGGCCCTAATAAAATAAAAATGAAATTCGTGTGCGGTCTGACTGTGACATTTACTGGTATATAGCTTCAGATTCGTGTGTGGTCTGACTGTGACATTTACTGGGATATAGCTTCAGATTCGTGTGTGGTCTGACTGCGACATTTACTGGGATATAGCTTCAGATTCGTGTGTGGTCTGACTATGACATTTACTCGGATATAGCTTCAGATTCGTGTGTGGTCTGACTGCGACATTTACTGGGATATAGCTTCAGATTCGTGTGTGGTCTGACTGCGACATTTACTGGGATATAGCTTCAGATTCGTGTGTGGTCTGACTGTGACATTTACTCGGATATAGCTTCAGATTCGTGTGTGGTCTGACTGCGACATTTACTGGGATATAGCTTCAGATTCGTGTGTGGTCTGACTGCGACATTTACTGGGATATAGCTTCAGATTCGTGTGTGGTCTGACTGCGACATTTGCTCGGATATAGCTTCAGATTCGTGTGTGGTCTGACTGTGACATTTACTGGGATATAGCTTCAGATTCGTGTGTGGTTTGACTGCGACATTTACTGGGATATAGCTTCAGATTCGTGTGTGGTTTGACTGTGACATTTACTGGGATATAGCTTCAGATTCGTGTGTGGTTTGACTGTGACATTTACTGGGATATAGCTTCAGATTCGTGTGTGGTCTGACTGCGAGATTCACCTTCGCCCGTCTGACTGCTGATCTGCTGGAAGCGTTTCCGGAAGGCGACGTCCAGCGTTCCGATTGGCTGGCGCTTCTGCTGTCGGTTGACAAGGTTCTGGATGGTCTTCCGTCTCGCCAGTCGGTTTTCTCCATCGTAAGACTCCTCCCGGTCGTCTCTAAGTCTCTGCATGTTCTTTACAATCTCCACAGCGTTCTTGGCCAACACGTCGTCTGGAGAATCTTGTTTCTGTTGTCAAAAGAGCGATGGGTTAACATCATCCGTGGATTAACATTGGAAATAAACACGACTGACACAGTAAAAATCACTCCAAAGCCATTAATTGATGGCAATTAGAATGCTTGGAAGCGTATGATTTTGTTCCTCTTATGCCTAACATTAGATATTAAGAAGCGCAAGGCCTGTATATCGTTGACAAATTCAGTTTATTCAGCGCTTCAGGATGTAGCATCCGCTGGAAATTGGGGTCTTGACACTTGAGGAGCGAAATAATAAAATTGGCATTCCTAAAAAGAAGAGCTTACCTCTTGACTGCAGCAGGTGTTGAGCTCGCAAGAAGCCATGATATGTGAGAGGGTGCCGAACCGATGGAACAACATAGCAAAGAACTGGATCACCAGAATCAGGGCGAAGAAGAAGACGAACACAAGACCGATCGGCTCCATTTGCAGATACTCTTTGTTGATAAGCACCTGCCGGTATAGAAATCCGCATCTGAATATGGTGTACAACTTTTCAGCGATACATTTGATCACTTGAGCTTCCAGATGAAATTGCAGCGCTGAACAGCCGTGCACAGTACATTCACATTCAAGGTGTCAGATGTTGACCTCCACTACGAATATTGGGGTTCTATTGAGGCTATTATTTCCGGTTGGGTCAGTTTTTGCTGGTAGAAAATTTCGAGCAAGGCTCTAATTACACTGGCTTCAAACAGGTGCTTCTACTCAGCCACAAACTGAAAGTGGAGGTCGAGGGTTTTAGTCAGCCTTTCTCTCAGCCTGACTGGGAGCCTCCTCCACTGAAAGCCCAGTTTATTAGAGTTTTTAATCATAAGTCACCCATGGCCCCGACCATTATTTTTAGATTTATGCAATATTTCGCCAGAACTAGAAAAGCGACGTAAAAAATGGACACGGACTTCTGACCACACCCCTGGCGAAGACGGCCAAGCTCCAGCCCCACCACACGTCCACCTGCCACCCGAACACGCCGCCCACCTGTCCCGTCTCCTCGATCAGGGTGATGTTGTACTTGACGCCGAGCGGCCAGTTGACGTGCAGGTTGTCCTTGTTCAGCTGCAGCAGGAAGACGATGAGGCAGTAGAGGGCGTTGCACATGAAGAAGATGAAGACAGACTGGTTTCTCAGCTCTGCCAGGTCGGTAGCGATCCGCGCCTGTATCGGGGAGAAGTCGGTTAGTTGGCTGATGGTTTTTATACGTATTGGAAGGTGGAAATTCCACATGTGCAGCATATTCAAGGCTAGAAATTTACACTCTTCGACTAAGTTTTTTTATTGAACTCGGTATTACGATTTATCTTACGGACAGATTAAATGTTATTTTTCATCACATCACTCTCTGTATGCCTTTTCGACTCTCATACCTTCTCGGCCTTGTCTTCATCGATCGGGAAGAGGTATTTGGCAAGTAGATCGTTCCAGAACTGGACCTCATTCGACGTCAGGTATTCCACTTTGCCCTTCCGCAGAGCCTTATCTTCGATCCAGAGTGGGTTCTTCAACTGGTCTCTCTTCTCCTTGGGCTCTCCTATAAAAATGCCTGGATGTAAGTTTTGCCTCCACACGTTGAAAAGAAAACTTGCATCAAAACTTTACCTCGGATTCGATACATGTAATTGATAAACAATCCACTAACCAACACAACTATCTGTCAGTGTTCCAGTCTGCAGATAACAAGGACAACTTTTTCGTGACCATTACCAAATACTTCTTCGTATAAAACCTGCGGCAATTGGTATTTGAGTGATCTTTGAGCTACAATTATTTCCTTCAGAGGGCCCTTTTATCCCTCCCGTCCTTCCTGCCTCTCCCCCTCTCTCTCCCTCTCTCTCACCGGAAGTCTCGCTGGTGCTGTCGTCGTCGTCGGAGCCGGCGTCTGCCTCCTCCTTCACCGTGTTGACGCCGCCTGCCGCGGAACTTCTGCTGTAGCTGCGGTGACGGTGGTGCTGCTTGTTCCCGCTACCAAAACAGACACGCTGACATTAGACAGTGTTCGAAGGAAGCCATAGCATCGAGTCACTGATGAGTCTCATATGCGACACCCATGTATGTGAGAGCTCGTGGAATGATTGGAAACAGCAGGAATTCCCTGGTTATCTGCAGGTTCGGTAACTGAGCGCGCCCCTTACCCCTCCACCTCGTCCATCCGCCGGTTGAGCGAGTCCAGCGAGTCGGCGATCCGCTTCAGCTGCTCCCGCTCGTTGATCTGCTGCGGGTAGGTGCAGCACATGATGCGGAACAGGTTGGCGAAGCTGAACTCGATCGAGCCGTCCATTTCGTTCGGCTGTGTGTTGTACAGATAGCCCAGTATACCGTCTGGACGCTTCTTGGCTTCTTCTTGCGCCTTGCGCTCTTCCTCAAGTTCCTGTGAGCAAGCAAATACGCAACAAATTAATTACATGGTTTCCTGAGCCATGATAAGGACAATTCAAAGAAAGACTAGCATCATACTACACATATATGGTCACAAATCTCCATGAGAATGCTGCATCAAGTAGTCAAGCTTCAGTCATTATGTTCGCACGTGTGCTGCTGCAGTGATTAATTACACAGATTAGTTACACTGATGGACTATCGCTGTCATACCGAGACAAATGTGGGAAAGTCGAGGACACAATAATTAGGCTTTGTTCTTGATTTTCACCGAGTCATTTGACGGCTGTGCCTAGTTCTCTTGTACGTCCAAATTTATTTTTCTTTCTTTAGTTAACTTGAGTTATATGGATCTGATCGCTGCCGTAAACCTTACTTGAATGAGTTTTTGACTATCCGTACGAGTAATATATCAGCATTGTTTTTTCTATCATGAGTTAAAACTTAATTAGTTAATCGTTTGTTCGTCATCAAACCTGAAGATGATACTCTTGGGTTATATATATATATATATATATATATATATATATATATATATATATATATATATATATCATATGTTGGGAAGGGGAAGGATGGCCCTCCGGCGTGCAAGGTGCATTCAGTTGCGTGTATTACTCGATGGAAAATAAAAAGAAACCGAAAAAGTACGCATTACAGTTCATTTTTGCAATGTGTGCCAAATTGAAGATAATAAGAAATTTACAAATATTCCCCCGAAAACATAAGGTGGCATTTGCACCCTTATACGTTGCTTGTGATTATGGAAAGGACATTGGCCGGATGAGGAGTACCTAAGACCCTGCTCCTACCCATGTGTGGATATTTTCCACGGTTACGGCGCCCCGGCATACGACCTGGTGTGCAGCCGCGCCCGCTCCAGTTAACACATATATGGCCATACCACCGGATCAGAATCCCGAGGCGTTCCACAACGCAACCAGTCAGAAGTTCAGCAAATATTCCAATCAAGTCGCCTCGACAAGCCACCACATACGTACCTTCTTCGTTTTCTTGGCGAGCACCTCGCGGGTTCCCCAGGTGACGTTGTTGAGGTTGATCAGCGAATACAAAATCAGAAGCAGGTACATAGACGGAATGGACAGCAGGTAGATGAAGCCGGGTATGATGCACTTGAACTCCTGCGGATGCAGCAGCGCGGCCACCACCATGAAGAGAATGGTGGCCATCAAGAAGATGAAGGTGGGGGAGCCAGGACCGTCCTCGTACAGCTGCAGCGTCTGACCGACGATGACGGCCATCATGATCAGCGCGTAGCCGGCAGACAGGATCTGGGCGAACAGCAGCTGTCGGCGAGGATTCGGGTGTCACAAAAGATCGCTGCAGAATGGCCTAATGCGTAAAAACATACATCGTGGCAGTCATTTAACTTATCCCAAAATTTATTTATACGTATTTTTGTCCCCTGCTGGTACGTGCTTTTGGCCAATTTCAGCGCGGTTATAAACTTGTTGCACAAATATGATGAGGCCTTTCGGTGCCTGTGATGATTCATTTGCTGCCTATTGTAATCCTCATTGGACTTGATGCGGGCTTAAGATTATTTGATTGCCATGATCCTGGCTGACGTGTAGTTTTATGGGACCAAAACAACCCGGTTTCATTGCCGGCCGTATTCCACCCTCGTGTTGAACATTTATGGAACAGTATCGCGGGGCATCAGCTGATAACTCTTACCTGTATGTTGGACTTGAACACGAAGCAGATGAACATGAAGCCGATGATGGGATACACGTTGTACTGGAAGCTGGTCCAGTTGTCGATGCGGAAGGCGGCCACGAAAGCTCCCACCAACATAAGGAAGATGGTCCCGGGACCGAGGATGGTGCCCGCCATCAGGAACGTCTGTTGAAAAGAAAGGATGTTCAGCCGCAAGCTCACATTCACTGCAACGCAGCTGAGAAGGAGCTTCAGTTCTGGCGATGCTTCGTTTTTCGAGATCCACCCCTTAGACCTAAGGGACAATGAAAATATAACATAAATTTGTGCGTAAGTGTAAGTGGACACTTATTGTACTTTAAAAAAGAACTTCCATTAAACAACATGAAACATTCAGAACTTCACACATAAACAATATTTAGTTTGTACTTACATCAACATACCGAAACAATTAACCCTGAACATCATTGTCACCCGTCACAAGACTAGCGTACATGACCCTTTTCTCTGCCTGTTTAGATATGAAGCGAAGCGAAACGAAAGCGGAAAATTGACGTATTTTTGTCGGCATATAATTGATAAAAGTTTCCAGACACAGAACGTTATCCGGCCGTTGCAATAAATTTACCTGGTAGCCGATGTACGGCAGGGAGATGTTGTCGTTAATCTTGATCGTGTTCTTGTAGTCCATGAGCAGATCCATGATGTTGGCGATGGTCGAGGGCACCCAGCGGCGCCGCTGGTTGTAGAACTCGCTGAAGCCCTCGGGAGCGTGGGTGTAGGCGTCGGAGGCGGCCGAGTACTCCACCCGGTACCCCCTCTGGAGCAGGAGGGTGCACAGCCAGCGGTCCTCGCCCTGATCGTACTGCACGTAGTGGCGCGCCTGGTGCGAGGTCAGCGTGTACCGCTTCATTACGTTGTCGTCCATGAGGCCCTTGGCGCGGAACAGCGAGAAGCAGCCGGGACTGCAGAGCACGCAGCCGATCATGTGCTCGGTGGCCTTCTGCAGCCAATGGCCGATGGCGTACTCGAACAGCTGGTACCACACCATGGGGCCGGAGCCCACCGGGTGGATGCGGCCGCAGGCGGCGCCCAGGTTCCTGTTCTTCTTCATCAGATCGACCAGCAGCTTCACCGCTAGTGGCTGGAAATCAATGTCTCCATCCAGAGTCAGCAGGTAAGTGTTATCGGCCATGATCTCCTTGCGCTCCACGGAGATGTCCAGCTCCATCAGTCTGTAGCCGAGCAGGTAGTACATGTACATCACCTGGCTCCAGCGCTTCCTGTGGCGGATCAGCATCTTGTTCTTAAGATGTGCGACCATCTTTGTCTTTCCAGGAAGGGTCCAGGTCAGCCTTCCGCCGTATGGAGTTGGGGTCTTCACAGGTGGGCGAAGACGGATTGGGATCTCGTGCACGTGCGACGCCGCCTCGTCGATGCACTCGACCAGCATCTTGACGAACCGGTTCGCCACCTGTTCGTCCTCGTCCTCGTCCGACATTTCAAAGGCGTCGTCAAAGAAGATATGAGTCTCATATTCGTAGTAGTCCTTGTCTCTCACCTTGAGATACTCCTGCGCGACTTTCATAGCCGACTGGTCCTCGTCTATTCTCAGCACCGACTTCAGCATCTCCATCATCTCGTCCCGCGTCTCGTGCCACATGGTGGCGCAGGCCAGGATGCGGGTGATGTGATCCGATGGCTTCACGTTAGCCGTTTGAGACGAGTCCGTGTGGATGCTGATAGTCTCGTAGTGTTGGGTGCCGTCAGGATCGTCGGGGCCGATGGCTCCGGTGTCAGATTCGAGACGTTCAGGCTCGTCGTCCTGGCGGCGGTTCATGCTGAGCGACTGGTCGATAAGGAGAGCGTTGTACATCGGGGTGACAAAGAGGGTCTCGGTGGCGGCGAGACGCTCGCAGTGCGGAGTCCAGATGTGCAGCGTGATCCAGGTTTGTGAGAAGAGCCACAATACCCAAATCCAAACGTGCTGCAAACGGAAAACAGTTGTTAAATAACCGTTTTGAGCAACAATGATACATATATATATATATAATTATTTTTCGCCCACAAATTCGTTCAACGTCAGGGTATGGATTTACTTTAAGCTATAACTAATAAATAACCATTCTGAGCCGAAACTTACGATGGTTTCGAGTCAATCGCGGTTCATACTTCCACTAATGTTATTGATTTTTCGCCCTGCACTTATGCACTCTCCTCTCTCTAGCTTTTGCCCCTTCCCTCCCTAAGAATAGCATTAATTCTTATCCCCTCACCTCGCCGGCGATGAAGTCCTTGATGTAGTCCCCAGAGGGACACTCAAAGAACAGGTAGTTGGGAATGGTATCCTGCAGGAAGCAGGCGTCCCCGGAACGAAGTCCGCAGCTCATCAGCAGCAACGACAGCGTCACCGGGATGGTCAGGTTCACCGGGAAGGCGAAGCTGAACCCCTGGATACAGATCTTGCACGCGAACTTGCCTGCAGAATTGAGCGAGGTGGAGTTAGAAATTGTGCGCGACGCTCAACTTCAAGCGTACCAACACATGACAACACAATTTTATCAATAGTGGTGACAACTTTACCATATGTCTGTATAAGAACGCTTGCCGGCTCAAATAAGTAACCAAATGGAATATCTCCATAGCACGCCAAAAGACTACACCGCAGACTGCCTATAATCACTGACAAGAACCCAGTGGCATCCAGGCGGACCTGCTGCCGCAGCCCTCACCGAAGATGTAGGCGAGATAGGCGGTGAGGATCTGTATGAAGCAGACGTAGCTGGCCGCGCTGTCGTCCGAGAGGATGGTCTTCGTGGTGGCGAACCTCTGGTCGAAGTTGGCCGTGTCTGTGGCGCCGCTGATTACCGCACTGGACGTCTGGAAGACGCAGGAACACGGTCTCAGCTTATTGAAAGTTTTTCTTCTAACATGGTCAATGGTCATTTCTAACAGACACTCTTGCCTGCTTATTTATAGGGAGCATTGGCTTGGATGAAAACCTACCAGGCCACCCGACCCCCGATAAAAGTAAATAGGTAAAGCTAGCTCCTTGATATTGTAAGGTAAGCACGTGCTAGCGTGGTGTAATATATCCACTGGAGTAATATTAGAGCTGTCGCTCCTTAGAATAAAAAGGAACTCGAAACATGTGAATTTTTCTCATTAACAAAAAGGAGGCTATGTACAGCACTAGATAATAAATAATTACGCCAAGCTGCAAGATTCAGATAAGAGCTCGTCAAGAGTATAACTTAAACCTCTTAAATACACTGCCAAATTGTTAAGCGTGCCCTAAGTTACACACCTCGTTTACAAAAAGTTTATGTTGGCTGAAGCTATCTGTGAACTTGGAGAAGAGATCGCTGATGTCATCAAGCCGAAGGAACATGAAGAAAGTCATGCAGGAGAAGAACACGAGCACCTTCCAAATGGGCACGAAGGTGTAGGTGAAGTAGCGGGTCTTCTTCATCTTCTCCTTGATTGTGCCCAGGTACTGGATGGACCCTGCGGACAAGCGAGTGAAAGTATAGATATGGTACGTGTCATAAGGAATTGTATATATACACTTGTCACAAGCCTGATGCCCGTGATTTATAGTGGCTTTCATGTAGGTGGTGCTGAGCTGAAATTTGAAACGGAAAGATAAGCTTCTGATACAATACGTGAGTTTACTAAGCTTGCTGTCAGGATTTCCTACTGGGGTACTATCAAGAGCGAATGATTTATCGGTGCGGAACAGGAAACCTGTTCACCTTAGAAGATGGAACTGATTGGTGGAAGGCTATCATTGCATTTAGAATGATAGATAAAAAATACGATGATTCGTGACTAAAAACTAACAAAGCTGACACTTCACGGCAACTGGTAGTGTCAGAACCAGTTGAAAAACTGACCCCGCCTGCTGCTATCTGTGTGCCGGAAAGTACTTACGGACGCGAGACTTCTTGTCCACGTAGTTCTCCCACCAGCCGAAAGATGTCAACACCACCGCGAGGGGAATAGCCCAACAGGCGTTAACATTTCCCTTCTGGTATTCGATGATGGGCCAGACGATGAATCCCGTCGCTTGGCCCAGAATGGCAGCGATGTCACAGATTGTCTTGAGGAAGCGTTTCGATTCCTTATTGGTCCGTGAAAGCATGCCTGTGGATTGATGAACAGTCATTGCGTGATACAATCCCCGACAGGGAAGGGAGTAAGTACAACAAAATTGCATATGTAGCATGAATATGTGATTGGATTCTTGGAACCCCAGTAATGGTGGGGCGGCATCCGCCTGTCAATTTGCTCTAAGCCTGGATGCAAACTAGCGTCTCTGGATTTTATGTTCAGTATGCTCACCACTGAACCACTCAGAAAGAGTCCTTAACATACTGGAGAACATGTTCTTAAGCGAGACTATCTTACTTGGCAATGGATGTGATTTTTAGGTAGACTTGACGATGCTGGTTGCTGTTTATGTTTCCCCGTTAACACGCGCATTGACGGGGGTCTGAGCCACCTTCGCTTTGACGAGGGGGGCCGGTACCCGCCCCCCCTAAGATCTCAAGAACCACGGTAGGTAGCGAAAAACGGTAAATGGCGTTGGGTAGCCCATCCACTTCTCCATCGAAAATAATTGAACCATTTTTTGTGAGGTCACATTTAAGGTCACGAGAGGTCAAAACATGCTGTGATGGGGATAACATGTAAATTAAGTTTTTTAACCATTTCATTTGAACAAGTAAATATAGAGCAAAACGACTTAAACTTTATGAATCCTCGCAGCAAGCCGAATAAAATGATATATAATTTGACCTTGCTAGGTCAAATCAAGGATTTGACCTGACCTGAGATCAGGTCAGGGTCAAATTATATAAAATGCATATCATTAGAACCGCAAAGCCTAGGCCAATCTAATGCAGCTAAAATAAAGGCTCTATCGCCATTTGTTACCGAGTTATTCAGTAAAAATCATTTTTCCCATGTATTTCCAATGGAGAGGTCATGCCTCGTACCTGACCTTAGGTCATCGATATCAAAAATACCGGAACATATTTTAGAGAACTCGGTGGGCCCATTATGTGATATGAGTTTCAATCGGATAAGTTCACCCTGCTCCGACTTATGCTGCCTTAAACTTTTTTGAGGTCAGGTCACTTGACCTGTACTGGTGACCTGACCTGAGATGACCTAACCTTAAAATTTTCACAAAAGTTATAAAATGATGAGGAAAAGGTATGCGAAGTATGGCGGCGCTACGCGCCGCCGTCTTTCTGCTATTTCTGAAAAACTCTAGGGGAGGGCGGGTACCCGCCCCCGTCAATGCGCGTGTTAAGTTTTAAGCTCAACTCAACTTCATATCCAGTTGAATTTCCCGAAAATTTTAGCGTAACCACAGCTCAGGCCTCTCACAAGCTCCGGGGCCTACGCATTCCTGAAGTCCTGAAGACTTACCGAATATTCCCGGAACGATGCACACGCAGTTGGTGAGCATGACGCCCTTCACGGCGTCCAGGTCGGGCAGCACGAAGAAGACCAGCAGGGCCAGGCCGACCGTGTGCAACGTCTCAAACACCATCACCACGAAGAAGTGCGCCACCTCAGGTCGCTTCACCGACTGTGCGGGGAGAAGGGGTATGGGGTGTAATGCTGCCCACGTGCATAGGCGGATCCAGAATTTCTGATCGGGGAGGGGCACCTGGTCGGAGGGCATCCCGACCGGGGACGCCACTTTTGGGTGGAAAAACCATCAAGTGCTCGCCAAATCCTATCTTGGAGCGGCGATACTCTCATTCTGGAGGGGAGAGGAGGATAAAAAACGATATTTCAGGGGGCCTCATGACTATTTCAGGGGGTCCCGAGGGTCGATTGGGATGGGGAAACTGCTCCCCTCCCTCCCTGATCTGCCTGCGGCCTATATACATGTGATTTCAGGTGAACAGCGTGTGGCCGTCCATGTTCATATTAATATGCATGGACTGGCTGGAATGCGTGGAGGGATATGAAAATTATATTACCCATTTTTATCACCGGACAGTCAACACGCATTCCTGGGTACCTATTTCCATCATTCTTTTCGACAGAATTGGACAACTGATCATCCCATTTTATCTCTTGTTTGGCAGGCCCAAGAGCTTAGAGAAAGACAATAACAAAGAAGTAATGTCACCCCTAATCATCGATCTCTGACCCGTGATGCACGACTGCTCACCTTGAAGACGCACATCCTGGCGGAGCGGAAGAGAGTGCCCGCCTCCGGCACTATGAAGACGAGGAACAGGCACCAGACCCATGCCACCTTCTCGATATCCGGCAGCTCCACCGACCACGTCTTGTCCAAGCCTGCAGGAAGAAGTGGAGGTCAGTGACACGAAAGGTAACTTCTTCTTCAGAGGAGTTTATCGTCTCCATGCTCATCAGATTGGGGTTTTTGCAACCACTCTTGTACGCTTAATGGTTCGTGACACGAGCTGGGGGAGTAGGTACAGTCGTAAAACTGGGTGGACCATGGCCGAAGTGGCTCGGCAAGGCTATATCCTCCTCTGTGACGCCTTGAGGTAGATGGCGAGTTTTCAAGAGGGAAATCAGAGGCGCATTTGAAGCTTCTCCACTCAGAAATATGTTAATGAGACTCGGAAAAGTGTTCTCTTCTTTTGCAAGTCAATAGCTCATCATAGGTTTCTGGAAAACGTCAAATCCGAGGGTACGATCCGTTAAATCGTATCTGAAGGGGATGACTAATGCCCAGCCCATGACGTTTGATTGAATTAAACTTCCAGAACCAACGCTGTACCCAGAATTTTTTACTTTTCAAGACATTAAACGTGATAACTCTCATGATAAGGTTAGGGATCCACTTCCATCCTTCGGGCGCAGACACGATGCACCCCTGTCATTGCATCTATCACAACACACATCATCCTCATCCTCACTGAAATATTTGATGTGTATTGTATGGGGAGCATAGCTATCGAGAGGTAATCAGATACACTCCTCAGATTTTCCGACGTAAAAGTATCGTTCTTCATATCCGGGCGGGCCACTTCACGGTCAAATACGTCAAATAAACCACCATCCTTTTTGTTTAAACGAAATACGTTTTTGGGGTAAATTATGCCCATGAACCTAAAAGCAAAAGCATAAGCCATATTTCTTCCAAAACATAATAAAGATTCAAAATAGTTCATCCTCAACTGCTATAAATGTCTTCATTCGTTATCATACAATATTTCCCGTGGTCAAACAGGAGCGAAAAGGGGTCATGTACAAGACGCGTGAAATGCAGATAGCATCGAACATAGAGCTGTAACTTGGTAATTCATAAGGGGAATGGTAGACCTCCCTTGAACAATACGCGACTGCGCACCCGATGCACTTTCACCCGTCGTGACTAAAGGGTCCGCTATCGCCACCATGAGACATGAGCCTCAGACCGGGGCACATACTGCGTGCTGTTCAGGACCGCTGATTGTGCGAGGGAGCTGTAACCAGCCAGCTCTCACGCAAAGACAGATGAGCACCATCAGGGGGAGTGGGCGATGTGACTAGACTTCCGACAGGAGGAAGTGAGCACAGAAGGTCACAGCCAGATGAACAGTTACACCTGAGAGAATGGCGTGCTGTATTCTGGCTGTCGGATATGCGAAAGAGAATGGGAGGAGTCACGATGTGATGAAACGACGGCATTACTCCGCTTGAATTAATGATATTTCACGTGGTATCTCACGAGCTGCACCGCTTGCTTTGGAAACGGACGGACGTCTGTCTGTTTCACAACGGGCAATACACCAGGAATAACCAAGGACTGGCGCTCTGATTTTTTCTGAGAGAGTATGGGACCTATAAGCATGGATAATGAGGACAGCATCTTAAAAACATTTTTTTTTCATTTTAGTAGGGATAAAAATGTTTGGTTCATTCTATTAAGGATAAAAATGTTTGAAAGTTGCTTTGTCCTTTGACGACATCGGCCGGCAGACCGGAACAAACCACATTCTACTATTTGTTTGATTTGTAGCTGTAAGGGCATTTTGCATTGGAGGTGACCAGCCCCCGAGTGTTTTGTTTCCATCCAGCGGTACCACATGCCCTTCCGCAGCGTCGGGGCGGCGCGGCGGCCTCCGGGACCGCGGACGCGTCACCTGCAGGGTGTGGCCCGTGCTCAACTCAAGGTCGCTGGGGTTTTTGCCTCCTGCTAGTGACTAGAAGAGGAAGTTCTCTGGAGTCAACAACAACAGGGCCAGGGAGGGGTTATCGGGAACCGATATTTCCTGGTATCCAAGAAAATAAGATTGGCTATCGGGGAAGAAGACACGGAAGAACGACAGGTAATTGATCATTACAGAGTATTTTGCTCAACTCTCGCGCCGGCGGGGAGGAGGGGGGTTGAATACCCCCTCTGGTTTTTCCGACGGCGCCAAAAGTTACATCGTATTTTTGATCGATTGCACAAATTCTCTGAAATATCTATGCATGGGTCATCTCAAGTCAGGGCATTAGGCCAGATGAACTCACTCACAAAAATGATTGAAGTGCAATCGAAATATTTCTAAAGGTGAGGTATGACACCAGTGAAAACAGATTTATCATACTGAGCTGATATTCATACCATATGACAAGCCCAACAAGTACTACAAGATTTGGTACTGCCATTGTTTATATCGATGACCTGGGATCAGGTACAAGCCATGATCTCCCCAATGGAAATAGACACCTACATGAAGACAACGAGAATTGACCGAAAATAATGTTTTTTAATGAGACGATTGAGAATAACTTATTCTCAATATCCTAGTATCAAAGACTCATCTACAAGGTCATGCCGTAAACTTGCAAATGTGACCTCTGAGAGGTCATCGGGGTCTGCTTAAGTAGATTTTCAGAATTGGATCAACAAATTTGCAGGAAATGGTGAGAGAGCTTTCATTTGAATGGCATAACGTTAGAATATCGTTGCACGTCGATCAATATGCATATTCAATATTATAGGTCAGATAATTTTTACACTTTGACCTAGCATGGTCATGTTATAAGCTATTCAATTTTCTGTAACGAGAGGGATCGAATGATTAAAAAAATTGGCCCTAACTCAACCCAGTCAGACGCTAGAGCCAAACAACATTCTTTAACATCTTGCCTCCTTTGACCTGTAATGACCTCGATATTGAACCGAGTAAAAAAGTGACTGATGTGCTTTCTTCATAATTTATTATGAGCCATCTATCACCGTTTGCGTTTTCTCGCCATCCCGCGTAGGAGCTGAGATCGAGAGGGATGTTCGAGAACACCCCACCCTCAGCAGGATGGAGGTGGATCCGAGACCCAACGCAGCGGGTGACAACCGGCCGGTGTGATGCCTTTATAAAATATTATCCAGTATATTTAAAATCACCACTCAATCCCCTGAAAACGATAGCCACAGGAAAGCCCTCAAGAGACTTATAATTAAACAACGTTCAAAATTATATCTATCGTCCAAGTTTTTCACCATCAATCGTACTGCAACAAAAATACCATAATTGTTTTCTGCAGCTTCAACCACAGCATGGATTCCGAGAAACAGTGATCGAATCGATCGTGCATGTATTTACGTTCCTTTTTAGGCACATTTGCCAATACAGTGTAGAATGGTGAACTACCACATCATCGGT
The DNA here is from genome assembly GCA_034440635.1 of Lepas anatifera. Taxonomy (NCBI): domain Eukaryota; kingdom Metazoa; phylum Arthropoda; class Thecostraca; family Lepadidae; genus Lepas; species Lepas anatifera. Next base: position 1,008,527 of record JAOTON010002137.1, read on the forward strand.
AAAGCATTTGCTGCGCCTGCATGGAGCTCGCATATTCCCTACAAGAAAACAGCTATCAGGTATGGCCTCAGAGATCAGATCATGGGCACCGGCCCCGTCACGTGTGTTTCGCTCTGGCGCCGGCCAAGGTCACGAGCTGGTCCATCTGTCGGTCTGTCCTAGGGGCAGGGCGCGGTCCAGACCGGTGGGCCGAGCCAGAGCCCAGCCCAGTCCGCGCCAGGCTCGGCTTTCCCAGGCCACAGCCAGCCGTCTATTGTTTCAGCACCATACGGCGAACAATTTCAATACCATGGTGTGAGTGGGAGACCGCTGTGGGCTCCTGGATTGATTGCACTGTGTTATACTTCTATGCGGTCGCGAATAATTCGCGGACAACAAAGCATGTTTTTAGAGTGAAATATTCTGGGGAAAGGATTAACAGATGAGCGAGGTGCGACATGAATGGGGTGGTGTGGAAACGTTCTAAGACCCGTGCCGATCCAGCAGGTCACGAGCGTTGTTGAGTGTGAAGACACCATCCTTTTTATAACATCTTCAGAGCTTTGGTGGCCCAGCCTGGATCGATGAGCCCTCCAGTATGACAGGCATACATAATCAGTGATGCGAGTAATACCTTCACAGGAGGGATGTAAAGGCTTGCATTTTGTTACCAGTTTTGCCGATTCAGGCCAAGGTGAGTAGTGCTAGGTCACGATATGTGCGCACAGCAGTGGAAATGTTCTTATCATCATCGGACAGACTCAGTATAAATGGTGAAAAAATTAGCATGGACTTACCCCAGCGCCTTCCAAAGATTGATGTTTTTGTCAGCGCTGTTTTGGTGGAGCTTAAATATAAAATCGCTGAGATAATTGACCCGCTCTTATCGGAATTTGTTTATAAATCACCATGAAAGAAGAAAAGAGAACCGAGACAATTTTCCAATGCTATATCTTAGAGATTTGTGATTATTGAGCTGCAGTCAATAAATTTTGCAATTGGTCCTGAGCTAAGCGATTGATCCTAATTTCGGGGCAAATTTTGAACAACGATAACATCACTTAGACGATAAGCATTCAACAAAAATAATTTGTTTCCTTAGATCGAAATGTTAACTATCTAGAATCTGGTCAGTTATAAGCTATACATGTTCTTTGTATGACTACTTACTTTTCTTTGACTCTGGATTTATTGTTGGCATTTTTTTCTTTGAAGACCTCAAATTACATTCTTCTTTTACACCACAACTGAGGTGCCCCCCTGAATCAGCAGGAATTGTAATAAAGTAGCGCCCTGTCACGGCTTTTGGAAAGACGCAATGACTTTGAAGGATTGTTCATCGAACCAATATACTTTTCTACTCACACGCACCAGTAGAAAATTTACAACTAGCGAGATGTACCTCATTTGAAGTGCCCTCCCTCTCGGACGGGAAATTTCCGCCGCTTGTGCTTTCACTTTCAAACTTGGGATATGTCGCAGCCTTCCGTGATTTGTCCCAAATTTATCTTTCTGATTGCGTGTCTTCCCTCTCCGCGGAAGACACGCGTGTTAAATAATAGTACTATTCCAAGTACTTCGTAGGTGCAATGCACGCGAGTTCACCGTTCAGCCTGATGTCCGCTCCTTGAACTTTACGCCACGCTTAAGCTCCGCTGCACAAACATGTACAGCCTTCTGCACGAGTTAGTGCTTCAACCTTCCATCGGACTCTTGTTCACTCTCTTTTCTAGTGTTCATCACTCATCCCAACTGACCCTCTAAAACAAAACCGCCCACAGCTCTGCCCGTTCTTAGAACACCGCCAATCATAGCACAGCAGCCGACCTGCCACCCGGAACTGAAACCGACCAGTCGATCGGAAACGCCGGTGGCGGCGCGTGGGCGCAGGTCGCACCCAGTGCCGGAAGTGGTATCGCAGACTGAGCATCACTGGCACTGGAGGCCACAGCGGTGCTCCGCTGATCGCGACGCCGAGACGCGCTCCCTCTGTTCAAAAAATGAAAGTTGGCCGGCCGGCCTTGAGCGCGGGTGGCTGCCCGGCGGCCGCGGTCTCTCAGCCACGCGGCGGAGATCGCACCGTTACCCGGGGGCCGGTACGCCAGGAGAGAGAGAGAGAGAGAGAGAGAGAGAGAGAGAGAGAGAGAGAGAGAGAGAGAGAGAGAGAGAGAGAGAGAGAGAGAGAGAGAGAGAGAGAGAGAGAGAGAGAGAGAGAGAGAGAGAGAGAGAGAGAGAGAGAGAGAGAGAGAGAGAGAGAGAGAGAGAGAGAGAGAGAGAGAGAGAGAGAGAGAGAGAGAGAGAGAGAGAGAGAGAGAGAGAGAGAGAGAGAGAGAGAGAGAGAGAGAGAGAGAGAGAGAGAGAGAGAGAGAGAGAGAGAGAGAGAGAGAGAGAGAGAGAGAGAGAGAGAGAGAGAGAGAGAGAGAGAGAGAGAGAGAGAGAGAGAGAGAGAGAGAGAGAGAGAGAGAGAGAGAGAGAGAGAGAGAGAGCTCCTGAAAACCTATCATGTGTTGAAAAGCTGCTTCGTATCGTCTTGAAGAAATGACCTGCCCGGCGAAATTCTGGATTTATTCCCTTTATTCTGATGTCCCGTCGTGTTGGCCTTGTAATGTAGCTTTGCAAATGTCGGCGTAAGCGAACTTTTATCAAACGGGTGTTGGCTAAGGGCGGAGAGGCGGATAAAAAAGCTAAAGGCGGATATGAGAGTTGTTTTTTGCGTTTCAATAAGACCAGTGAATCTGAATATTATCCATTCTTAATTTGTGCAACCCTAATTTGCGTAATCTCTCGTGCCTTGACACTTTTTCAACTCTGGGGGGGCTCTAAGAAGTGCCAGACTAAGTTTTTGCGTGCTCTGATTATTTAATCAGATAAGCAACTGAGTTCAGTTGACAATCTGATACAAAAACATAGAAGGCACATGAGCTTAATCGAGGCATAAAACCAAAGATTCTGACGCAAGGCTAACGATAAACATTGCTACCTTCTTCTCACGATGATTTTTAGGTTCCCTGAGGATGCTTAACACGGAAAGCAAAAATCCAACGCCAGGGGCACCAGGCAGATACTCTGAGGAAATGCCAAAAATATTATCGCACCTCAACAGCACAGTGAAAACTATAGGATCCACTTTGTCCCGTACGTCCCACCAGCAACTAACCCTAGAAGGTTTTTAGGCTATGGTAGTAATCTAGTCAAAGTTACGATAAAAATGTGAGGCAGAGCCTCTGTGTAAGTTTTACTTTTTGAGCGCCAAGTTATGCGCGCGGTAAATACACACTTGGGTTTCGATAATCCTGCACGAAAAACTGAAAAATATTTATCGACAATTATATTTCTGTGGCCCCAAGGCTGTATAGACTTCCAGACTCAAACCACTTCCAGTTTTTTTCTACTTTTACCACCAATTAGGAAACATCATTTGCATACCATCGACCCTCGCCAGTCAAGAGCTACTCGGCAATTAAGAAATCGGAGCCCGGGGTAGGCTGTATAAGTGCCTGAGAGTGCGATATAGATCGAATTTCAACACAGACCTCCGCTGCTGATTCATTAGGGCTGTCATTTCCTCTCGTCTGTCATTTCGGAACATTACATGACATCATTCACTATTTCGAGTCGGGAAAGACCAAACACTGCGAATTCCGGGATTAAAAGCAAAACAAGGCTCGGAATTCGCTTTAATTCTAAAATCAATATAGAATTACGCCACGACAAAGATGAACTGGATTCAGCCATGTTTGATATAATGAACGGGTGCGAAATATTACTTTACGCCAGGCATATGTGAGATGAATAATATATACAAGACACACCGGCTATTGACACCAAACCATGCTCTACCGCCAGCCTACTTAACCCACATTGGCAGCATACCGGTCCCTATTTCGCAACAGGTGCGCCTGTTATGAGCTGAGCGCAGGACCGCCGTCGCCGCCGCCGCCGCTGCCGCCGAACCGTGGCGCTGCCGACCAACCGCTGGTGTACCATGACATTCCGACTGATTCACTTGATAACCGTGCCAATACTGCAAGTTCATCGGGTTCCTTTTTCGCTAGTTTTGTTGTATTCCATTTTTTGGGGGGGAGGGGAAATACTTTTTGAACAAATATACTCTAGGATCATCGATTAGAGATCCTGGGATTCAGTGAGGCAATTCTGGCCTCACCGTCAGGCGCACCCGCTGTGTCCTTATGTGTTCACCCGGCGGCACTGGCAAATGAGGGAGCCACGGTCGCCGGGCGGCAGACATTGGGCGATGAGAAACCTTCGCACAGATGACAGATGATTGGACACTTACACAGAGGAACAGGAAGCGCAATTACAGCGCCCAAACAGGGTTGAGGCGCGAAGACTGTATTCCGGTTCCCACAGGTATGTAATCTCGTCTGGTCACTAGGTATATGGGTCATACATTGTCAGCTCTGTTTGTTTCTTCTTCTAATTGGCAGGAAGGAAGTGTGATACGAAGTAGATGCAGATGCATCTGCACCAAAAACAATACTGCCGGACGAGGCTCGTAATGAGCGGAAAGAGCTTGAAGCAAATGCAGATGAGCTTTTGTATGAGAGGAAACAAGTCACATAAGCCAAGGTTAGCAGCCTTGTTAAAAGCCTGCTGGCAGTCCAAAATGTCAGCGAAATGTTGTTTTATTATGTTAGAGTACGGAAACGTCACTGTTGAAAATAATCAAATCGCTATCGCACTAGTTACTGACTTCCACAGAAACAATTTAATTACAATAATGTTGTGTTTAGTCAACTTGTGCCCTAACACCATCAACAAAGACAAACCCCTTGATGACTCAGCTTCACGGCCAAATCCACTAACGTAACAAAAGTGCCGTAATAGTCCCGGCGCCAAAACTCAGCTGAATTTAAACAAAACTTACTCATACTCACCAAAAGTCCACCATAGGGTTTCATGTAAAATTTAAAGGAAATCCATCAGAGGCCCAAGGCAATGCAAATAGATAATAGTGCCTTAAAAATACTCAAATTATGTATTTTTCATAAAAAATCACAAGGTATGCTCAAGAATACAAATGAAAATGTAGTCCTAGTAGTTTAGAAAAAGGAGGAATCTATGATTGTAGGTTCCGCATGTTTCATGGACTGGAATAGTGGCGTATTGAGTCTTTCAAAAGACTTCTCTAAGCTCTCCTCATTTAAGATCAGCCATCGAAAATATTTGAGAAGCTGTGCACAAAAATAATAATAAAAGTGTGGCCTACTATCTCCGAACAGTTCCAACTTACAGAGCTTCATTTCATGGAGTGGTATCAGATAGTTCCATGGGACAGAATGCCCCAAGATGCACTGGCTGACAGGTCTCAGAAATGTATGAAAACCTTTAAAGCTGGGTTTTCGGCTCCCCTTTCTATGTTTTAATCTCTGTACCACCCCTCTGCCGCTTGCTAGCCATCGGTATGCACTCTGCCTCCTGTTAGTGGTCGGTTACAACAGCACTCTCTGCAATGTTGCACAAACGGCCTCCATAACCAATAGCGCCGTATTGCACATGGAGCGTGCCCCGCTCCAGACCGGTCGCAGCGAACCGGGGGAGTACCATCGCTCAACTCTTATTACCCGGGATACATGAGTAGCCTCGGAACCGAGGTCCTCAGTACGCACTATTACGTCGTACACGAGACAGACGAAATATGGTGAAGCAGAACGGACCATTGTAAAAAGCAAATTAATGATCCGTTCTTTCATTTGAATGACATGCTAAGCTCATATGAGAAGCTGTGAGCTCATAAACTCTTTTCCTGTCTTTTCTTATTTCTTTACAGTACAATTACTGATGTCCAATGAAAGTATTCTATTTTACATACAGACCTAGTCAACGATGTAATTGTATAATTTATTTGCTTACTACTGGTGCGGACTAACCTCAAAATCCCTCTTCTAGGAAGGATTCAGACTGAGTGGCAAAACCGTACCAGGCAACCAGATACATGAGTAGATTGGTCCGTTCCAATGGTCGGTACTGAATTAGTGCTCACTGAGGCTGCTTATGTATGGGGGGTAAGTGTCAGGGATGCATGAGCAGATACACGATACATATGTATCAGGCAGATCGACCTCTTGCAAGAAAAGCTACTTTTAGCATATATCAGATGCAGAGTTGAGCATGCGTGAAAGCTATATATTCGTGCTAAGAAAGTCACTGAATGATTTCAATGTTAAGACTGATTTTTAGAGATACAGGGAATGTGAAATAATAAGAAAGAATCCCTCGACCAAATGTGAGGGATGGCAAAACAAAGAGAGTACAGAGCTCTTCAAATAGGTACTATGATCGCACATTCTTGAACTAGTAAAGCCCTTCATACCTGTCAAAACAGACATGCCAACAAACCAGAGCCGGATTTGAAGCGGATTAAAGGATCTTTAATTTAGAACATAAGATAATGATGGGTATAAGCCGTGAGTGGTGCAGGGACGAACGTTGGACAGGGACGGCGTTCTGACCACGGGTCGTCTCTCATTACAAGCTGACCCCAATCCTGGCTGATAACAGGCTTGCCAAACGTTTCCTCTCTCCACTGTGTTCCAGTGCTGAAACCAGCTTGGAGGAGATAAACGGCCGTTTGGCAATGCCACCATGCAGAATGGACAGCATCATCACCACTTCACAGCCCATGGCTAGATAGCTGATAATTATGACTGTATGAGAGGGCTTTTTAGTGTTTCGATATCTCATAGTCCAGTTGTTGTGACTTTCTATCAACGACTAAAATACATGGTCTATAGCTCAACTATAGTAGGAATTTATTAATGTACGTAAATTAGCTGCCAAACACATACATCTTCTCTTTGTCCGAAGCCCCGTGAGGTTTTCCCCCAAATCTCAGCTGGGAGATTCTAGAAGACAGCTGAGTGAGCCGGCGTAAACCGCGCGGCCTTCTGGCATTCGACCTTTGTCGCGGGTGTAGGGAGCGCGGACAGACGACCTTGAACCCAGCTGTTCTCTCCCGATGGGGGAGCCATAGCTGCGGGGAAATGCCTCCGTCCAGGATGGAGTCCGTCATCGCACGGAGAACCATTGGTGTGATTAACTATCTTCTGTTTGGGGGCATAATCCAGGTGCCAATTACAGCTGGATTGGTAGTGTCACGCATCGCACGCGTGCAGTAGCTGGTACAGTTTTATGCAAGGAAAAAACTGGGACCTTACACATGACTGTGAGCTTGCAGAGCTCAGTTTTGGTACGGCACATTGTGGGATGTTTGTTGCAACAAGTGAACTGAAGTAAGCGACTTTCCACAAGAAAACAGTTAGGAAGTGTTAAAATGTATGTGAAGCCCGATGGATGTTGGCAGATTAAAAGTGCATGTTACAAATGTCCCACATAGGGTAATCTCACACTCAGGTGCAAAAATAGTTATGTCCATTCTCATGCGGGATGCGTAGCATTAAATCTGTTATACCCTTACATTACCAAAAACATATTAACACACTATCTAGCCGATCTTACACGTCAAGATATCCTATATACCATAAAAATGTCTATGTGTATACCTCTCTTTTCCTGGTCGAACATTTAACCTGCACACACTAAATCATATTGATTCAAGCGTTTGCTTATGAGAATATGCACGAAGCTATGAATCACAAGTGGTTGCCAGTATTGTAATTTTCGGGGTTTAACGACCCATTAACTGCCAGGGTTATACGACTCCGCCAACACTCACCCTAGTGGGAAGAGTTTCGGGTATCAGATTGACTTATTCAAAGGCTCTTCAGGGACACGAACCCAGGACCTGTGACTCAGAGGGCATGTGCTCACCCACTGAGCCACGCAACCTCTGAAAATGGCTTCCAGAATCCAGAACTGACCGAACCAAGTCCCCGACTGCACCCATACAAATATACTAATAATCTGGTTAAGACAGTGAAAAAAACAATAGTTGATGGACTGTGCAGTTTGCAGTGAGCAACATTATTGTAAATTGGTAACAAGCTATCCGGCTTATCGCCTCAAACTCGCGATGCAAAATGCGGCAGGTTGAACGCGCTTATATATTCAGAAACAGCACGTCATCAGAATTCCAATGTAATAGGTCATTAAACACGATTTTGGTCATGGGTATGAGTAGGGACAGCGGTCGTTACTCACAGTCTATTACTTTGAGATTCTGACGAAAGGCTGCGCCCGAATTTATAACCACTTCGGACTGATTATATAACCAGGCACAGCGCTTCAAGTTTGTTCAAATTTTCATCTCTGAGCCAGGCAACAGACCGAATTATATACTACTGAAATATAGAGCACTTTGTGTTAAACGCTCTCCTCCATATATACTAGAGCTAAAAGCCTAAAAAAAATCAGTTGGAACACAATTAAGTGATGAATGTTTCCGGAAAAAGACCGATGAGGAAAAATAGCTTCCATCGAACTCCTGGCGTTATGTACGTTTTCGGCTGCTGCGGTGGTTTATTTTTCCACGCAGTGCCGTTGAGTGTGTGTACTGTGCGTCATCTGCCGTCGGATGACGCGGCCGTGGCTAAACTCGGCCGTGCAAACACACGCACAAGCTCAGTTTGAGTCACACTTCAGAGTGCATTGACCCTCTGACAACTGACATAGGGAACCGATGAGCATGAGCACTGGCTGTAGGGCCTCGACCAGTGGATTTCCCCGACTACTGGGCAGCGAAAATCTAGCTTCAAGGTCACCCATGGGCATGTCTGGAGATTCATGCATGATGCGTGCTGAAAAAATCCCGAGACGAGCCGTAAATCAGCCACCAGTTCAGTTTGTTTTGTGAGAGCGTAAAAAGCGACTCAGTTCACTTCTTGCGGCCTCGGGTGCTAATGACTATGAGTCACTGGCTTCAAATATGAGAACAACCATCGGATTAAAGCATCAATAATGCGGACCAAAGGATTATAGCAAGTCTCTAAGACATTGATAAAATCATAATTATCTACGGATTGGTGGCAATTAACTCATTCATTATACAAAAAGTACACAAAAGAACACTGGATTAAATTTTGTACTGGAGATACAGAGCCGGAACAGACAAAACATTATACTTTTCAATCTCATGAAATCTCCTGGGGCATTTCCACTAGCCAGGCACCCAGCTTTAAACCAGAGATAAGCCGTCACAGTGATGTCGAATACCTGCCACGGCTGAGAGCTGGGGCGGCATCCTTCCGTGGTGCTGTGGAGGATTAGGGCCGGGACGGGAGCGAGGGCTGGGACGGGGACGGGAGCGGTACTGAGAGGAACTGGCTAGCCTTGGCCGCCGCTCCGCCGCACTCAGCACAGGCAGCTCTGCCTCCTGGCCTCGGACGGCGGCAGACTTCTGCTGCAGAACTGGCCGCAGCAAAAACAGGCGTCCAGCACGCTCCCAACACTGCTGAGGCGCCTCCAAACCAGAGGGCTGTCACTAGATATGCTGCAGAGGAGCGTCGGGGCGGTTTTTCTCTTTTCAGGGTCATCGCTCTTCTTGAGAGCGGACTTGAAACCCGGAGCTTGTTGGTGGTTCCCATAGTTGATAGATAGTTCACTAGCTATGCTTTATTTGCATCAACTATAGTCAAACGAGAAAATCGAGTTTTTAACGCTGGTTTGTGACATGAAAAACAAGCATCGGCCACATACGCGACCTTCCCGGCTCTTCGGCGTGTTCAAAGCCTTTCTGATCCAAACAAGCCGTCACACAGGCTGATTACAGTGAGGGCTGGGGCTGTCAGCCGCTAACTGTTGAGATTTATATCTGTCAGAATCTTTTTCTGAACAAAGAAGCAGGACCATTGAACATATATGCGCAATATACCTCTGAATTAGATAAATAATATGCTTTTCAGAACAAGGGGTGTCCGCTGCTGTAGATTTTAAAGGCAAAAACATTCCTTGGTGAAAATGCACTAAATGTGTTGGTTAGTTTAAATTCTTTTATAAAAATTATAAATTTACCAGAGCCGTTTGTGCAATACGACCACACCATCCTCTTAAGAAATACAGACTTGCCAGGATCCAACATACTTATTGGAGCTACAGTTTTACCGGCTCAAACTTTCTGGGTCTTAGAGTTCTGGCGGGGCAGTGTGTACTTTTAGTAAATGCTCAGTAAAGGTCAATGTACATCGGATTAAGTCCATTGCCGTGTGCATTTCCTTAGGAAAATGAGCTTTTCAGACCGACACGACTTAGTTTGCTCACGGATAAACGATATTAACCGTGTTTGGTACCGACAGTACTTGGGGATCTCAGTCGGTACCTTTGAACGCAGCACACGCGCGCGCCACTCGGGTACTCACCGATGTTCCTATTGCAGTACTCGACCACCTTGTTTTTCTTGAGCTGTGATGTCATGAACAGTGTCGTTCCTTTGGCAATGACGCCGCAGGTGAGGACAACCCCGAACGTGATGACGAGGACGACCACCTTGACGATCTTGACGGTGATCTCGAGGCAGCGCTGGTTGGCCTCTGAGCCGGACCCAGCGTCGGGCGGCAGGACTCGGAACACGTCCCATTTCTTTGTCTCCGGGAGAATGCTTCTTCGGCTGAAATGGTGAAATGATTTATTAGTAGGGTTCAAAGCTAGCTGGATAGCATTACAACTGAGAGACGCTCAAATTATTTTAGGCAAGGCAGTTTGAGAGATACGCTGATAAAGAGATCTTAATAGATACGAACGATAGAGATTATACAGTTTAGAGCATATTTGCAAATTTAGTGTTTCTGGGAGTAGGAGCTTTTCCTTTCAGAAATTATTCCTTTCAGAGGCGAATTATTTACTGTTCTGTGTGATATTTCTGTTCAATGAAGGTGGCAGATCAGCAAAGAGCTCGGATGTAGATCCAATATCAGATAATGTTTTTGTGATAGTTGTGTGATTGGAAACGTTTTTACGCAACAGCTGTGCTAGAACCGAAGTAGTACAAAGTACCTAACTTCAAATGACGGATCTGAATCATGTAGAATAACTGCATTAAAAACATCGAGTGAGATATCCGGAGGAGCCAAGGGATCCTGGAGATTATTCAGTTTCGTGAGTTTAATGACTCTCCCTTGCTCTATTAGGGCTGGTGATAGCTAATAAGTGACTTTCGGTCTCGTGTCTATGAAAACGTAGCTAACGAAATTCCATTTTCACCTTCTTGGTATGCATGTGAAGGCGAAATGCGCCAGCGGCATGTAAAGACGCGTCTGACGAGGCTCGCTTTCTACCAGAGCTTTACCACTCAAGACAGGTATGGCGTCCCGACCGGTTTCTTCACTTTAAGAAGAGCACGGGATTGTTCTGAAAGCGAAGGTGAGGAGGATGGCGGAAGGTTGAATACCGGTTGAATGCGGTGGATCGTGAAAGCGAGATTGGTGAAACATCCGTTACAGCACCTCTACACGCCTCACAGGACAATCCCAAGTTTTCTCGGAGAAACGGAATATTGTGTTGGAGAGGTAGTTGCACAAGCATCATTTCACAGCTCACTTTAACAATCTTCCCGTGGTGTGCATTAAATGTTGTACAGGTACTGAAAAAGATAGAACCATAGAACTGAAAAAGGTTGAACGAGAGCACCCAGCAAATACTACTTCAAGAAACTTTCAGGTACCAGAGATGTTCTGGGGCAATAAAATTGTGTAAATTTACACAAAAATGAGCGGATTCTGCAGTTTATCGTCAAATACGACCGCACCAGGTCTTGTTCATCCCGAGGCTAAGTACAGGGACGCCAGAGACTCGCCTGAAGCACATGACTTCCACAGGCCCATTCTTCCGCGATTTCGACTACAATTAGAGGCGACGCATCCATCATATTTGGAAGCTCACGTGCCCAGCCGGAGGTAGGGAATCCGCTGCGCCGATCTGCATCAGTAAGTTGCGAGCTTTTGGAGTGACAATCTGATGTCCCAAGGACGATATCATCACAACGCTGCTATTTGACGAGTCTGAAGGCTACTTTGTAAAATTGAACCAAAACATTTTATGTAAATGCTTAAACAGGACCGAACAGTATAGATGATTTACAACCGAGTTGACAGCTGTTGAAGTTTCAGCTTACAAAGTGGAATCTCTCTGGTATTTCGTACGCGATTTTCATTCACATTAATATCCCTAACAAAAAGCGTGGTTACCTCGAAACGATCACCAAACAAAAAATGCCGGAGCTGAAAGCAAAGACTGAGGGGAATCTGCTTGATTTTGGCTGCTCCATTTGAGATGGCTGGGAGGTGCCCGGGCTCACCAAGGTCGGCCGCTCTGACGTCACATTTTGTCTGGAGTGTAGCGCAGTTTAGCGGTTGACCTTGGTGGGCGGCAGCACCTCGGAGAGCAGACTTGGCAGACTTATACCGTTACATACCTAAACTTCTCATCGCCGAGGAAGAGAAGTTAAAGAAAGAGACAGAAAAGAGTGAGTGAGTGAGTGAGTGAGTGATTAGGTGAGAGAGTAAGTGAGTGAGTGAGAGATACAGAGATGAAAGCCAAGAGACGAGAGACGAGAGAGAGGGGGAGAAGGCAGCATAGATTCTCATGACCTCTCGTCAAATAACCACTGTGCATAGCGACACGCACATAGAAATATACAATTTAGATGCAGGTCTCGCTGATTGCAAAGCCGCACAATGCGCGTCGATGCAATAAACAAACTGTCTGACGTCATACCTCATTGACCTGCATGCCGCTTCAAACGTCAATGCCTGATCAGCCATCACGTGTACTTTCATAGCCTTGAAAGGATGGCCATCAAGTTTTATCGAATGAGATCGCGAACGGGCCGAAGGTAGACAACTGTGAGGGGGAGTTTGCAGGTAAAATACACTATCCTGTTGCAGCAATCTCATTACGCCACAATGGAAACTTCAACAGACAAGGTGGGGCAGCCCCGAACCTTCAGGAAACGTGGTTCAAAATTTCCCCACGCACGTTGCTTAGGCTAAAGGGTATAAAAATTGGAGGCGATAATGTCCTAGACAAGGATAATTGCAAATCATAGCAATAGCAAGAAAAGTAACGAGGAGTTATAGACATTTCAGTCGCTGATTCTGCGGCAGACTTTGCTTTAATTGGCCCCTGTACGTACTTATCAAATGCGATGCTTTGTGTTAGTCCGGCTAAAACCCACCGACACTCCAACTTCTCTGCTTCACCCTAGGTAAGTTCATCGCTATCATTCCTTATAAGAATCCCTACGAACTTCTACGGAGGTAGATTATAAAGTATTAATCTAAACCTAAACTTAGGGCCTAAACTCAATTAACCTAAACTTAGGGCCGCCAAGACGCAAAGCTCTCGCTGGCTGCATCTAGCCTTATGCACACTAGCAGCAAAAGTGGGCCCGATGCCAGAAGTGATTGCGTGCTGGCAGGTGGACATTGGGCACAGCTAACACCCAGAATTTTGACTTGATTTGACCAAAGGCTCTGAGAAAACTGACCATGTTCGTGTCCAACGACATTGCGTGTAAGCATGGGCATCCCTTTACCGCGTCAAGTTTGTCGAGCACAACAGCTATTTTGCAGCTGTTGTCAGGTGACAGCTTTTATAACAATTTGACCATGAAGTGATCGATAGCATTTAGAGAATAACTTACACGTCATATCTATCAGAACACTTGAAAAAGAGAGTCTAAAAACTGTTAACACTCCATTCTGCCGCAGCCATGAAATTTCGAATTGTTTCCATCAGCGATGAAAACACCAGAAGTCCCCGAGAAAAGCCTAGAAGCGCCTCTGGAACGACCTGGGGTGAGTTTTAACGGCTCATCGGTTTCGACATACAACCGTAGGGCCTGCACTCAGTTCGGCAACCGCTCTCATCAGCTGAGAACTCCAGCGCGGGTGGGAGAGACGACCGCACCCTAGTACGGGGAGAGCAGAGTGGGGGTCATGTGAGGGGCTCTGAGAACTGAGCACGCCCAGACACGCCACCGTTAGTCGACCTCGTCGCCACGATGCCGGTCTCAGAGAAGCATGCCAATGTGCTGTACTGCGTGACATTGAAATGACGTCGTTTGACGCTGGCAATGATTGCTTAATAAACTAGCTTTGTTTTTATCAGAGGTATCTACCCAAAGCTACTGGAATACTGTTTGTTGAGACATTTAGTCACTTTTGTAGGTAAATGTCCTGCTTGTCAAGACTATCGTATTTTGACAGTCCATGTGGAACATAAGCCTAGCCATTGAAGTCCATGCAAGAAAGGTTTATCTCTGTTGCAGCCTATCAGGAGGGAAAGTAAACACAAACAGCCGCATCGATAACATCATAAGGCTTTTCATAAGCATCTGCATTAAAGATCTTGGATCCCCTCGGCAGTGTAAATCAGGGATCTCCAGAGTCCAACGGGTTTTTCCAGAAGTACCAAAATTGGGTACTGTGTCGCCGATTAACCTTTTAGTGGCTCTTTACCTTTGAGAAGGATTTGACTTTCGAACAGTCCGTTTCAGGGCCTAGCTATTCTAAGCAAAACGCATTTACTAATGCTGGTGGCCTTGATACTGGAAATATGCAAAGCATTTCTAAAATACACCCACCATTACCGTTATTTGCTGGGTATATAATTTTTTCTCGTCGCATTCCATTTCACATCTGTTCACGCGTGGCTTTCTCCCCGAGTATTGTCCACCTGGTGTTACATCGGTGCCGGAACGAGAACGAGGTGCGAGGGCGCCAAAGCTGTCACTGGCCACCCGACACCAACTCAGGAGCTGACAGAGCCGGCCCAGCGACTGTCAGAATTCTCAGGAACTGACAGAGTCGGCGCAGTGACCATTAGAATCCTCAGGAGCTGACAGAGCCAGCCCAATGACTGTCAGATTCTCCGAGGCCGCGCCAGATGGTGCCCCAGCTAAAGTCGCCACACCGCTGAAGCTTTGGCTTCCACCCGCCGCCGCTAATCCGCTTCGCTGGGACCGTGTTGCTAACCATGGCCACCCATGCGGCTGCAAACACAGCTCAGGGGAACAAGTATCGGAGAATTGCGTCATTGTTGGGATTTTAAGTCTGAAATCTGTACGGATTTTGCTGCCAGCTAGTGATGGTAAAGTTGGGTGAATGTTCAATGCAGATGACACAAATTTGATTAATAGTTTTATGCATCAGCTTTTTGCGTTTGTTACTGGATCTGCTTTCTTGAATGAAACGGGATTTGGCCGTTAATAAGCGGGATCAGACACGGGAGCCTTACTTGAAAAAGTCGAAGAAAGAAAAGTCAATGAAAAAGTGATTGTCTCTTTTGACTTTTTAGGAGATAGGTCACTTAAGCCAGGTTTGAGCCATGAACTGACATCACATTTACTTTAAATTTGGATAAAAATTGCGACAACAATAACAAATCAAGTGAACAGCTATTCAAACGTCTTATCAAAACATAGCAGTTTGTGCCAGCTAGTAGGTAGCTCTGCTTGACATCTAATTTCAAGATCTAAGAGCTGTGCCAGGGGCTAACAATGCAGCAAGTGCAAGGAAGTTAAGACTTGGTGCCATGCGGGAATCATTTCAGACATTTTGTAAAAATATGTCTATGATAAGTACGTATTTTTCTACCCCTAATGGGTAGGTATTCTAAGCATACAGTGACCTGGCTTTAATTATCGTAAATGCTGGGAAATGAAAAAGACAGGAGTGCAAAAAGGAATTTAGCAAAGCAATTAGTGCGCTTTTATGAAAACTTTAACTACTATACCTCGTAGGAAGGTGATCCCACATTCGAGGTTATAACGTCATGTCTTTGCTCTATTGCTGTAATGTTGTTACATAAATAAAAAAACTTTATTTAACACTAAATCGGGCTAGCACCTAAACTCTTAAACCTGTCTGTGGCGAAAAAAGCAAGACATGAGGGTTTCGTGTGACCGGCAGAGCCGGCTGATCAGAATCATCTGACCGGCAGAGCCGGCTCAGCAGAATCAGCGCCCTGCTCACTGTACCTGGTACAAAGATAGCACTCTCAAGGACTCGGTGATTCATGTCGTGATTAGACCATCAAACGCTGTGCTGGTGTCTGTCGGGAGTGGCTACTTACCGGACGGGCCGGGCAGTTATCATGGAACTAACGGGGTCAGATGCCTTGCAAGGGACCGGCTGCCACCTATTGGCTCATTTGTGTCCCATCTCATTGGAGGTGCATTCTGAAAAGTTTATGCAAGCTACAACAGATCTTGATTTTTTATTTTTGAATCGTACTACCAGCAGTTCTTTTTCCATTACACTGCTTATCCCGAGTACGATATAAGCTACAAGTCGGTAAGCGCCATACAGACCGCAGAAGCCTGAGCCAAAGCTCAGTTTGTTTACCGGGAGGCGCATCAAACCAAAACGCTCATGGGATATAAATTGTTCCCATTTCTCTTCAATTGAGAGCTCCCATGCAGGCTTTCAACTGTCTGTTTGACGCTACCACACGGTCTCTCTCTTTTGTCTTCTCTTTTTAACTGTGTTTTAATTTATTCAACATTCCAAGTTGTTTACATAGCCATCCGTCAATCTGACCGTCCAAAAAAGTTGACCTCACCCATCCGCCGTCAACTGAAACAGGATGAGCACTGGGCACATTTCCTCTGGGAGGAATGCCGAAGTCATTTGAGAAATTCCAAAGTTATTTGGCCTTAGTGCCAGTCTAACTGTGCTAAACGCTCTCTAGACTTCAATTATGTAGGACATCTTGGCGAAATAGTGTCAAGGATTTTATATTAAACAGCGATGAGCTTAGGTTGGAACAAGTTTTAACAACGCCGATGCGAAGGCCAAATTACGTTAAAATGGTCAAATTACTTTAACCATTTAATCATCAACCTGATCAAATAGACAATTTGCTTTTACGGATCCATCAAGGGGCACAGATCGCAAAATGTAATACAAACTCGATTTAAATACAATTAGAAACACAAAAGAGACACAGGAAAATAGCAGATCTAATCGCATCACGCTTCAAATACGGAAGATGCATTGCTTACATTTGGATGCATTAGGTACGCTACATTGCACAGAGGATGCACTAACTTTTCGGTGAAACCTTGGGCTAATTGATGATTCAATGGTTACAGTACCATGAATTCGAACTTAATTATCATTCACTTACGCGTTTGTCATTCCAGCAGCGACCAATCATGATTACCAGTAACCAAGTTATTTTTGATTATAACCGAAAGGATCATTTCACAAGCGGCTACCGCTGAAAGTTACACATTTAAAACGTAAAGCACAGTAACACTTTACAATTTAAAACCATCAACATCCATCAAGTAAACAGAGGCCATGACTGGGATTTAAGCCCACCTTCCGCCGTAGATGTCCTCGGTGAGAGGAGTGGTTTCATCGGCGGGGTCGTAGCCGTCATCGTCTCCGAGGCCGTAGCCGCTGTTGGAGAGGGCGGCATTGGGAGCGGCTGGCATGGCGGCCGGCGCGGGGGACTTGGCCGCCGCCCGGGATGACGCCGCTTTCTGCAGGGTCAGAGGGCAATCTGAGGTCAGACAAGGTCGGGTGTGTGCCAAAGCTGGTCACACGAGACGGGCCGCTCCTACAGCCACGCGACAGCATGATTGGACTATGTTGCAAGCAAGCTTAAATGGGTCAAGTAATACATCGTTTCTGCACACTTTCCCTCACTGAATAAGGGCAATGGCATTCTTCTTTTTCAAATGGGCTTGTGTGTTTGAGGAATGTTGCCACGTAGTAATGCCTGGCTCAATTGAATTCGTGTTGTGCAAATTATCAGCATGCACGAAAACAAGCCTGAGCCGTACATGGGTGCAATTAAGTGCTGAGGTCGTCCTGCCTGCACCATTGACCTTGCAGTACGGCGAAATGGAAAGCGAAAATTACTGCCACGTCTTAACATAGGCCTGGCAAGCCGTTGAGGTTTGGAGAAACATGCTTAGGCGACTTTCCAGCCTAAGAATGCACATAGTATTAATATAAGGTCCCCCAATATGTTTACAGGCATATCTGGGATTCCATCGATTCGTTGATTAGATATTTTGAAGAGAGGTATGGTAGAGAAAAAAATAAACGATTTCATATAAAACAGTTATTTGCTTCTTGTATATTGCATCACATCGTATCATAGCCATCAACAAGGGCGGTGTAATAATAGCTACGAATTATTCTGATCGTGAATTTTAATATTTTTAAAACAACAGAACTAAACACCACGAAAACAAATACACCTTAAACTACTCCCTATCAGTGCCGAATTTAGGCTTATGATTTGGGGGAGGCAACGGGGCCCAAAATCGTGAAAACATGTGTTTTTAAAGAAGATAGGAAGGGGGGGGCGCTTGGAGAAAACTGAACCTCTGGATCAGTGCCCCTTGTTCACACCCCTGGAGGTACCCTGCCGTTGCGTTTCTGATCTGTTAGGCGTGGTCCCTGTCGCACACAAGGCCTCTGCTCCGGTCCGTGCCTGCGTCCCCGCCCGCCGCCTGTGCCGGATCTCAGGGGCGGATCAAGGCCGTCGAGCGGGGCACGGCACGGAGGCTCGGGACAGCCACGAAACGAACCCGCACAGGCTCGGGACAGACTCAAAAACCAACCCGCACAGGCTCGGGACAGACAAGAAAACCAGCCCGCACAGGCTCGGGACAGACACGAAAACCAACCCGCACAGGCTCGGGACAGACACGAAAACCAACCCGCACAGGCTCGGGCAGACAAGAAAACCAACCCGCACAGGCTCGGGACAGCCACGAAACTAACCCGCACAGGCTCGGGACAGCCACGAAAACCAACCCGCACGGGCTCGGGACAGACACGAAAACCAACCCGCACGGGCTCGGGACAGCTACGAAACTAACCCGCACAGGCTCGGGACAGCCACGAAAACCAGCCCGCACAGGCTCGGGACAGACAAGAAAACCAACCCGCACAGGCTCGGGACGACCACGAGAACAAACCCAGTGCGGGCTTGATACAACCAGGAGAACCGACCCCTCACAAGTTCGATACAACCAGGAGAACCGACCCCGCACAGGCTCGGGATAGCCATGAGAAATGACCTCGCACGGGCTCGGGATAGACACGAGAACCAACCATTATGCGGCTATTGAAGTCAGCTCAGTCTTTCAGGTAAGGGGTATTTCAACTATAGATTTAGTTAAAAATAACGACACAAAATTCAAAAATACAATTCACAATAGCATAATCTAAATGATTGACTTCACACATGTCACAGACTACGATAGCTATTCTATGAGCGTGTGTGCTTTTATATTTAAATTCGATGTAGATGCAGGCGTAATACTAGCTGCCATTATGCTTGGAAACAATGGCGATAGCAAGGTGGCCTTTGTTCATGCACAATTAGATTGCTGAAGTGCAAGTCTTACCAAAACCCTGTGGAGATTATTCGGCTCAGACAAAACATTTAACCGCCGAATCAAACGGTCCGACTTAATTATATATAGTTTAATCAAAACATCAGGCTCTGTGTAAGAATACAGCAATCTCTTTTTCAACAGCTACAAGGTTCCCCTGAAATTTATTTCAATAATCAAGGAGCACAATCACAATATAGTACATTCACGGACATTATTTTACTATACATGCCAAACACATCAGCAGCTGA
The DNA here is from genome assembly GCA_034440635.1 of Lepas anatifera. Taxonomy (NCBI): domain Eukaryota; kingdom Metazoa; phylum Arthropoda; class Thecostraca; family Lepadidae; genus Lepas; species Lepas anatifera. The sequence continues at coordinate 1,028,033 of JAOTON010002137.1, forward strand.
TGTTTAGAAAGCTCAGCAGGGATATATGTGTACCAGAGCCGACAGAGAGAGACGGATGTCCGCTGGTGGATGATTGTGGGAGGATGAGAGCCTTCAATGCAGCTGTAATACCCCGTCAAGGGCACATACCGACCAGTCTGTGGCCGGAGCACTGTAGGAACGCCGGTGTCTCACAGACAAAGAACACCACTGCTTGGGCTGCCTTTACACGGGTAACGGTCATCGGCATTCAGTCTTGCGCGGTGATTCTGGGATCTTCCCAGAGAGACGACGATGAAAATTCCTTTCGCATCTGTGAGCAAAAAATTCTGGCATTGAGTATTTGATTCTGGCATTGAGCACGGCCATCTGAAAGTGCCCGTCTGATTTCTCTTCCAGGTGGATACGTGTGTTTTGAAACGGCTCCATGGAGCCGTTTTTGGCGTTACAGAGCCGTTCTGACCCGGCGCCGGAAGCCGGTGCTGCCAACCAACCACATCGGGTCACTGACTGGTTGAACAAAACTGGTGATAGCGCATGATGCAATTCTGCAGTCTCCCTAAAAACTGGTGGTAGCTACCAGCTCAAATGTGCAGTCTCCGGCGGGTTCGCCTGGTGTTAGCGCTACATCGAAGCTGCAGTTTCCATGTTGGGACAGCCCAGCTACGGCGAGAGGCTTGGGAAACTGGACTAGCCTGCCGTGCATTATACTATGAATAATTGTCCTTCTCAGAAGTACCGGTTGAACACAAAGAATAAACTTCAGATAACCAAGCCATGGGTTGTGATCTGGTGTACGAAATTTCAGAGGGAAATGCACATATTACTTTTAACTTGCATAGGTCCGGAAAAGAATCCTGGTTCTGAATTTTTAAATCTGCAACACCTGGTATTAAGAGACAGACATAGATGCAATGAAGAGCTACGAAACAGGCCATCAGCCTGCGGAAACATGAGGCGTTTCCGCTGAGCTGCTCCTGATCTGCGCGTGTGTGCTCTGCCTGAAACACTGAGCCGGCTGGCAATGAGCAAACCAGATCTTGCGTCACAGCCAGTCAGAGGTGCAGGCGCACCGCTACCGACCCGGAACTGATGGAGCCAACAGCTGTTGCCACGCATGGAAAGCAGAGCTCTCTACAGACGACAGACCCGCGCGCTGCCAGCCGAAGGTTGACCCAATATTGAAATAGCGAGTAAATGAGATTTATTATAGACGTAGCCCTCACAGTGTATGGACTGCCAACTTAAGTTTTCATGACTTCTTAAGAACGAAGTCTAAGATCGAAATTTTTAAGAAGCCAACATAAAAATTAGACTGTAGCAACTTAAGTTTTTTTAAATCGCCAGATACTTTTCAGTCTGGAACTGAGGGATGCGTTGATATCAGAGCCATGTTGAAGTTTCAGATTTCACCAGGTTACCTGTTCCAGTCAAAAAGCTGTAATAACGTCCGACACGTTTTTGGGCTGAATATGCCAAGCCAATCTCACTAGTTTCACCTGCGGGGCCGCACATATGGATCTATAGTTAACCGGGAATTGATGCGGGGAAAACGCAATAGAAGCAGTTTCGCAGGTAAATCAACAGAGCATACAATTCAATCGTTGGAAATCAATTTGCATGTTTTCACGCAAGCCTCCAACCACACAGAATGGTTGTTAACAAGCAGAAATGAACAGAGGCTGCCATTATTCTTACGATTTCAGAATGAATCATCGGAAGCAAACATAAAACTACTGAAATAACCACGTACACTGCGATCGGTAACTACTGTCGATATCTGCTAACACAACACCGTGATGGCCAATCCGCGCGGAAGTGGGTATCGAGTCTCCCCATGCTGGAGATAAGAGCGGGTGGGCGGCGCGCCTGTGCAGCTGCGGCAGCCGGCGGCCCAGTTGCGACACTTGCCGCCGCAGCCGGCGGGGCCTTCACCGTTTCAGACACACCCGGTGACGAGGCAGCTTCAGTTCTGGACTCACAACTGCCTCAGCGGCACGCCAAAGGCCGGGACCAATCCAAACTGGCGCAAAGACAATACGTTCAAGAAGTCTGCTACTTTTGGATTCTGCACTTGGACAGGTGATCGTTTTCTATGGGAACCAAGTAACGGGTATTAATTTGGAAATGGATGTATGCGACCAGTACTGTGGTGTATTTCATAATTTGACATGTAAGACAAACATGTAAAACTCGAAAATGTCAAACAATCTTGCAAATATCCGAAACTTGTTGCTCTGTCAGTCTTACAACCTGCATGCAGTGCCCCCCCTGTTCTCCAAACGGCACAGCTCCGCCCAGCGCCGGGTGTCCCTCGCCATCCTCCTGATCTGCCCTTCGCTGGTATAGCGAACCAAGGCTTCTACAACCAGTTTTCGCTCATCAGGTGCTTTTGGCTCCCTTTTTGTTGACGTCTTCCACGGTCCATGACCAAAAGCTGTCCCAATAGAGCAGATCTGGGCTGTAGGGGGCCAGTGGTGCTCGCTGTTGCGCGAGATGCTGCGTTATCTAGAATTGAACTTCAAGAACTCCATTCCATAGGAAGTAACATGGTGGGGCACACCATCCTGCTGAGACCAGTAACCCTGACACACTGCTCGACTTCGAACAGAATGTCATATCAAGGTTCTAAGTATCTCTAGGTGGTGTCATTTACGAGACCCTCAAACCAGTGGCCAGGCGGACACTTTCTGTCCACGATGTCAGCACATGCCATCACCTTGTTAGCATGCGATTTTTTGCGCTCAAAGATCTTACTATGGCTAATAGGCACCCAAAAAACGTTTTGGACACTACGTAGCAGTTTGGGATATAAAATTTTGAAACATTATTTTTACCAGTCATATTTTTAGCTGTACAAACTTTAGGATAATCCAATGCACTTGTTTGCTACTGAATGGTGTTTAGCTTAACGAGGCTAAATGAATTTTGCTTTGCGATGCTATTTACATTTCCAAAAAAAACGCTGATGGTAGCGTAAAAGTGGTGGGCAATAGACTCATGGAATAGTTGATTGCCAGTAAAATATTTCATTTTTCACCCACATAATATTTCCGTCCCACAAGACACTTATGCTTGCATTCCCATCCGAGTGAACACCCGATGGGATTTTCATTGCATGATATACCCTCCAAAAATGTATGCAACGCTACTATTTTACATGAATGGGTGGAAAATCGATCACTCTGTGAGGTGAAATGAAGATTAAGGTTAAGCCATCGTCTTGGTCTGAGAACATATCATAAAAATATCTAGGCCATGGTTGCCCGGGACTGAGCATCTGTGCGATAAGACTGCGAATCAAAAATCTCTTGAAGTTTAGAAGATGCAGAACATTATAATGTGTAAATAGAAGTACTTAAGAGCTGTAAAAATGTTGACACGTGATTGCATGCATAACTGTGTTAAAGGGTCGTTTTGATGGAGGGATTACATTTCCCAATAATACATTCACATTTCGTGCTGATAGTTTTTGAGAATATCTATACATAATATAAAACAAAATCAAGAAATTGAAACACATGGCCTTCTTTCTTATAGATATCCCATTTTTTGTCACCCTATGATGTAAGAGATAATGTATGACTGTAAGGGACAAATGAGACTATTCTCTTTTTTACAGGCCTTGTTCTTTGTTCACACAGATTGCCTAATTGCATTGAGTTGAGGAAGAAAGACTCAAGCAAACAAAAGGACACAAAAATAATCATGTTCAATGAGTCTTCAATTCCTACGCCCAATCAGATGCTGCTGCGCACAGTCACTTTCCTAAATAGCCGGGGAAAGAAATGCTACAACCACGTAAGCATAAGATAGAAGCAATAGCATAAGCACTTGATGAAACTAACTAACCTCATGGAAAAAGGAACGATCATTCACGGCGTCCTTATAACTAGTGCAGAACGTCTTGTGAAGGCTAGATCTACGCAAGTCAGCTAATCATTGTAAGAGCGAAGCAACGTTCGACCTGCACTGCCTGATGTTCGGAGGTGCAGCTTTAAAACTGACCAGCGGGTATCTTCCACCATATTTGTCGTCATTAGGCCAGAACCCATCACCCTGCCCCGAGGTTCACGAGTCCCTTGACCCGCTAACCTGGTTACTCCGCTCTGGTGCAGATGGAAGGAACCCCGCCCGTGTCGCTGCCGTTTCAGGGAACCCACACATTGCTCATAACTCGCACGCATATGCTTTGGCTTCTTGGTCACTGTCATCCACGCATTTAGTTTGTTGCTATGATTAATACAAGTCGCATGACGTTTTCCGAAAAAGAACTTCCAGCTTTTAGTGTAAGTGGATTCCGAGTTTAAACACTAATCGTCCAAAATCATAAAAAATATTAATAAACATATTATTCAAATCTTATTAACTTTCCCTGATATAGGAAATGAGATATAAGAAAGAAATGAAAACAAACCCCAAAAAATATAACGTCGCTGATCGATTGATGCAACATCTTTGAGCGGAAAACTCAAAAGAACAACAACGGGACATCCATCAGAGCCGATTCAGCTACGAGCACCGAGCCGAGCAGGCATTTTTCCATATCTCGTGAGACGTGTCCCGGCGGCGAGGCGGCGGACAGGTCGAGCGTCGGCGGCGGCCAGTGAAAGCGACCAGCGGCGACGGCTGACGCGGCGCGGCGGCCTTCATCCCTGCACGACCACCTCAGCACCCGCGGCGGCTGCGGTCCACCGCGCTGCAGGCCCTTCGCCCAAACCCCACTCCCACTGCAGTAGCAGTGTGAAAGTGTCTCATGGATGTTTGATTTTGATTTGACAAATGACTGCAGTCTTGGCTGCACACGTCTGAAGAAAGCTGACAAGATGAGTGGATCTTCAAAAATGAAAGCTAACCTACCCGATAAACTTATGCTTTGTACTTCTTCAGAAGATTGAAGATTGGAAGTGTAGAAAATGATCCAATGCATTGAATCACTTTCTATAAATGGCATCACTGAATTTCCATTAATAACAAAATACTTAACAAGTGTAGGGAAGTGTAAGCAGGGGTGTGGATTTTTATATCTTTCGGGGTGACCGCCCGCCCAAAATGAAAGGTCCAGTTAGTGTTAAACTATCTTTTAGATTCTAGTTTACCTCATTTCAGCACTTCAAATCAATTCCATCTTGTTCAATAAGCCTGTGCGAGAGCTATAAGATATAATATTGCGATTTTCCTTTTTCATGTGGTGGCTACTGAAATTTATCAAATATCGGGCACTCCAATGGTTTCAAAATTTCCCGCCCCTGGGCGAAGGTGAGTCTGCGACCAGTTCGAAGAAAACGCGTCGGGTATAGGCATAGGATAATCGGCACGGAGTGCGGGAGTGCAATAGCCTAGAACATTTAATATTGGAAAATTGACCACGAAGACAATTAAATCGCGTTGACATTGACCTAAAAACACTTCTCTCCAGCAAGAGGACTGAAAAATCCGTGTTGGCTTTTCCATTGGCCTGACAAAAGATGTCGATGACACTCTAGTTAGACATCTCTGAAGATGAAGTGACGTCATCTCATTGTCATCCATTAGGCTAGACAAAGAGGAGCGAACGTTGCGTCAGCTGTTTGCATCCGATCACACCCTGGGTCTGTTCCAGTGCCTTCTCCAACCTCCTCCAACCTCCTCACAGAAAACAGAATGTTCTACTCCAGCTTTCTATTGGAAAACGAAGTTCAGCGTAGTCTTCTAACTCTTCTGGAGGAGCTTGAATGAGGTTGGAGGAGGCGCTGAAATAGACCCTATGGTGTGCTGAATATGACGCCACATCACTCCTATGGATGTGGACGTCCAGGCACTGGTGTGGACGGATGCGGCCAGGAGGCTGCCCCCGCAGCCCACCGCCAAAGGCTGCTGTGGAATCTGGGTCAGGCATGCCCGAGCCTGCCTGCTGCGCCAAAATCTCACCCCGCTCTCTAGATATCACAATAACGACAGGGGTGCCGCCTGCGGAATCGCCAGCTAGCGTCATCGAGTACCTGGCCCGCTGTGCCGACGTGATTGGTTATCTCGATTGTCGGACGTAATGCGTCGCTGGCTCACGCGCGCTCGTGAGGCTCACAGTGTGTGCATGGTATATGGGCACGACTCACTCCTACTTTCGCTATCGCTGATGCGTCCGAGCCCACTGCAACGGTGCGCCGCTGTGCTGACGGCTCTGCGTGGGTGTGAGCGAGGTGCAAGGCACACAATGAGGAGGCCGACATGCAACGTACAGTTCATCCGTGCAGCTGTCACACACGGGGGGAATACTGTGCAGAAGCTGAGGTCAACTGGAAGGTCATTCACAGTCTTCAAACGCCTCTCACGCACACCTCCACTGCGGCGACAGTACCTACCTTGGCGTGGGCCGCTCAGCCGAATTCGGTGTCCTAGCTACGCTATCGGGATCGTTCACTCTCACTCTCAGGCATGTGTTGCACCCTCTCCAGCACGCGCGCACGCGGCGCCTCGCTCCGACAGACAGATACGAGCGGCCAGCCTCCCGTCGACCCCCCGTCCAGCCCGGCCGACGCCGCCGACGACGGCGATTGGTCGAGCTAGCGGTGACGTCACAGCGCTGGGAAGCGAACAAGCTGCAGCGGCGGTGACAGGTCCTTGGGACGGCCCCATTGGTTCTACAGGTCCAGCGCACTGGAAAACCATGGTCGAAGGCCAGGCTTGGGTCGCACAGACCGACCGCTGCGGTGGGTTGGGCGGTTCTCCGGCGGGGATATGTAGACCACGTGTGGCCAGTTTGGTCGGCCTGACACTGGACACTTGAGAGTGGCTGCCCCGGGTGAACCATAAACCCACTGGGTGTGATCAAAAACACTAATCAAGGGCGAATGCAAGCTGTCATTTAAACTGCCATAGAAATACCGCGATCCAGCTCATCAGCTTTGTTTGCGGGCTCGGTGGCTCAGCACTTCGGAAATAAGCTCTCTTTGTTTTTACTATCCAGTCGAACAGAAAAGAATAGCATCTGAAGATCTAGTTCTGCAGGTTCTTCTACCAAGGCTTTGGCTCCATTTGCTAAATCTATGCGGCCGGTGATGCGAACTTGGGTGACAATTTACATTAAAACCGTACCAGCTTGTGCATAGTTGATCCGAAAATAATTTTTCCTTTAACATAAGGCATTCATTTGGTACTTAAATACTCGACCAATAACAACTCAACATTTCAAACAAAATTGTTTAAAGTTCTGGAATGATAATCTGCCAAAAATTGACCAATGGAAAAATCTGGTGGGTTATTTCATAATCGGTCTTGCTTACATGACTGCACGCGCGGGCCCTTTTCAGCGTACAACGTAGGGTGCTTGTAGCCCTCTAGCCCTTCAATTAAGCCCCATTGTCTACTATGTGAAGCAGCTCTATCATGAAGTTGCCCTTTTTAGCGGATGCGGTTGAAAAATCGGCCTGAATGTAGCGAGCTCCGTATCTGGCAGAGTCGGCTCACATCAAAGGCTTACTGGAACCATGGGGTAGCCATCCTATTATCATCATCGAACAGGAGTACAGGGAGCTCGCGCCAACCCTCTTCTGCCCATTCATTGCATCGGCCTTCCTGTTCCTGCCCTTAAACCCTTTTATACTCAGTGCCCGCTCTTGTCTACTCTGAAATTCCTTTCGTCTGCCCTGTCCTCATTCGATTTCTCTGAAACAGCCCTTAAATTTTGTGCCCTCACTTTCGTGTATCCTGCTCTGATATTTCCTTATATTCCCTACCCTCGACTTTGGATGCCCTGCTCCTCTGCTTATCTGCCCTGTCCTTTTTCGTCTTCCCTAACATATGGTATGTTCCCTGTTTTCGTGTACCCTACCCTCTATAGTTTGCCCTGAGATGACTCTCATAAGGCTTGTGGTTGCCTTTTCGTGCCCTGCTCCTCTCGTGGGCCCCAAAATAACTCTTACTAAGGCCCTCAACTTCGTTTTTCTACCCCCAGCTACTCTCCCTCTCTCGTATACCCTCAAATTATTTTCGCCTGCCTAGTTCTCGTTTTCATGTGCCCTATCCTTGCATCGTCTGCCCTGCCCTTCTCAATCCCTCATCTGGCTTGCGAAGCTAAGCGTCATATATTGGTCGGGCCCTTTGCACAAATTCAATGACCATTTTAATCAGACATTCGTTCATAGAAAAAAACGAAGCAAAAAAGTTATGCGGCAAGGAAGAGAATCTAGTAAGCAAGGTATCTAGGTGACAGGCGCGCCATTGCAGGAGACAAAGAAGAGCGAAGACCTTCGTACGAGTGCAATGAAGCAAGAATATTCGGTGAGCTGATTGTTCACCTTTTTGTGCCATTAAATGGCTAAGATAGTAATTCCATCCAATGAGTACTTACTAAAAAGGCAGTTGCAGACAATAATATAAATTACTGGCGTACACATTGCTTTGAATTCACTGTTCCAACAACCCGCACGAACTTTAGTGAGCTCTATATGCGTGCTGAACAAATGGGTATGTGTGGAATGTAAATTCCAGAAAACTGTCATTGTTTCACAATACGAGGTAAAATGTTTAAAATAGTATATAAAACGTATAGGGAGAGGGAGGGGACTGGCACAAAATTCATAAAATGTTTGCATTTTTTCGATTTCAGCCAAACTGGGAAGAGTCCGATTTCTTGCAATCCGCCTGAACGGAACATAACACTGAGACAAAATCTGCAGAACTTTTGGTCTACAGAGGAAAAGCCTCTTCAGCAACATGTTGAAAAGTGACGGGCTTTTCCGCCGTTAGCTTCTCTAACGGCGGTAACACTTGTGCATATATTACTTTTTAATCCCATTACCGAAATTCTAGGCACGTGCAGAAGGAATTTATGATGGGCATATTGGACACTCGTTACTAACGTCAGCTTTTTTAGAACAAAATAAAATAAACAGAAGCTACAATGCCCATGAAATCTCGACCTTGTAAACTAGATACTCTGGCTAGTGTCAGAACTGGCGTTCGGCTGCTAGGACCTGACGCTGCTCCTGGCCGCTAGTTGTAGTTGTCGATTTTGAGCTGGTTATGGAAGGAGACTTTCATTTGAAAAAAGAATTGGGGGGTCCTGGAACGAAGGAATGGTTTTGATGTAGTCATTCCTAAGCCTTCATCCAATACTTTCGCTTACCAAGCTCTGTTGCTACAGAACGAAAGCTCCGACCCAAAAAAAACTTTGTGGAGTAAGTCCGAACGATCATATCCGAACATCCAAACTCCACATCACGTCGTTTCAAGAATTCCTAAACCTATCACGGAGGCTATCAGAGTCCAAAGATTATCGTGCTCTCATTGTAGTGGAAACGCCTGGGCTTATAGTCAGTTCGAGATGATGATGAAACGTGGTGCTGCTCCCGCAGAGGGACGCCTCATGAAGAGCAAATTTTGTCACGCATTGATCCGTTGCGGTTTGATAATTATGCTGTGATAACTCACGCTCTGCGGGGTGCCTCTGAGACCCACAATCCATTTTTAACATATGAACGGAGCACCGCTCTTCTAAAAAAATCGTATAAAATTCCCAACAAAAAATCCTTGTGCATATTACTTGTTATTGTGAAGATGGGGGCCATCACAACAACATCGAGCCTTAAAACATGTTGGATGCATCTGTCGGGAAGGGACGCTCCGAGTTTTCATGCTCTTGTTAAAACATTTATTCTTCTCCGGTGGTGTCCTTAGAAGTCGCCTAATTGCCCCTTTTAGATGATGAAGGCACTCTTCTAGAAAAGTAGTCCCGTGGTGAAGAATCCATGGTAAGTATGTGCTAAATGATGTCGCAGACCTAGCGATACACACACGATAATCGCTGCTCTAAACATTATGCACGTTACGCTACGTGCACATAAGGAAATCATTTGGTAACTACTCATCAGCACTGGTTCTAAACTAAGAGACAAATGTTCATTCTCATTATATAGCACGCTCCACAGCTCTGATCCAGGGGAGAGAGACCGAGAGGTAGAACGCACTATTCCGCCTCTTCCTCACTTTCTTCCATAGGTAAGTTTCTAGAAGTGAAATTTATAGCAGTGCTGACGGCCTTTATCCAACGAGTCTGTACCGCTTACAGCGAGCTCCTGGCTTTGTTCTGCAGACCAGCGCGGTATCCGGTGCTCACGACTTTGGTCTCACGAACCGGTACTCAGTTTACTGGTCTGTGATTCACGCTCAGAGGCTTAAGCCTTATCACAGTTTGCAGCATCACGAAAAAGCTTCGTCCTGCTCAGGAACCCAAAAATAAAGTCAGCTGATCAATTGAAAAAAGCATACACAATAACGCTACTTTATAAGACATGTTATTTGCAAGGTTTATAAGATGTACCCCAACTGACACGCTATTGGATGGGGAAAACATGCTGTAGACAAGAGATGCGCAAAATTTCAATTTAGGACCGAAGAACCGATTTAACAGCTCAGGCGTTTGAGAGACCACATTTTTGGTGAGCGGGCAACTCAAAATGTATTTTTTTCTTGCAAAGATGAAACACAACGAATCATTTCAGAAATGAAATGATGATCTATCTTTTGAAATACATTAAGAAATGCAAAAAATAGCTCAAGCCTTGTTTATGCTAACAAAACTCGTTCATATTCAAGGTAGGTGCTCTAAATGTCCAGAAATATTAATAAACAAGACTGAAAATGCATAATCAAGTTTATTAGAACATCTCTCCACCCTTGTTCAAAACAATTGGATGAAGACTGGCATCTTTAGAGACCTCAGAAGTAGGAAGATCTTTATTATTATTTAATAATTCTGGTAAGAATAGGAAAATTCGAGTGCCGAGAGATACCGGAAAATTGCAGTTGCCTCTCAAAAAATGCTGGGTCTGGTTCAGGAGTTCAGCGGAAGCGGAGTAATCTGGAACTATTTTTCGTGTAAGAGGAATTTTGTAGAAATTTACCACTTTGTATAAATGTCCATCAAACGGGAAAACATACGGATGCTTAAAACCCGAGGGCCTCAGAGGAGTAGCCTTCAAACCGCCTTAGCCCTGGTGGCAAGAGGGATTGTTCAAACACTCCCCTCGAGCTCGACTCCTATGAGGGATAGCGAAAAAAACGCGAACGCTGGTGGATAGCTCATACAAATTCGCGAAACAGCCACATTATTCATTTTTTTACTAACGTAAAAATTGACGTCATGACAGATCAAAAGAAGGTGACATATTAGAGAAGAGTTTCTGGGCTCTAGTGACTGACAGAGTTGAGTAAGAACCAATTTTTAGTTACCATTCACTTCCCTTCATTGCGGCAAATTGAATGTTGTGTGGTATAACTATAATAGGTCAAATCACAAAACTGACCTGACCCAGGGTCAGGTCAATTGATAAATTAACCTATTAATTCATTAATTGAATTAATGAATTAATAGGTGAATTAACCTATCGATATACATATCAATCAAATCGCAATGGTAATCCAAACGTACTATAGTATAAAAAAGCTCTAGCATCATTTCCTTCTAAATTATTGATGCAAGCCTGAAAACATACTTAAGTACTTCTCACAAGTCGCAGATCCAAAGTTTCAATATGAGCCTGGAAAAGGGCCTAGGATACTATGATCTGGAGACTATGGAAGCATTCTAAGCTGTATCTACACAGATAAAGACATATTTTGCCTAATTCCAGTTTTCCCATGCATTTCCAATGAAGAGGTCATGATCCGTATCTGACCCTAGGTCATCGATATAACAAATCCCGGAATATATTTTGCAGCGCTCGGTGGCCCTTATGTAATATGAGTTTTAATTGGATAGATTAATCCCGTTCTTACTTATATTTTCTTAAAAATTTTTGGAGGTAAGGTCCCGTGGCCTGCACTGGTGACCTGACTTGAGATGACTCGACCTTAAAATTTTAGGAAAACTTGCATAATTGATCAAGCATAAGTTACGCCAAGTACGGTGGTGCTTCGCCTCACTGTTTTTAAGTGCCACCGGAAAAAAACTCGTTAAAAAACTTATTCAGGTCCCTCCCACCCGGGCGAGTGTTAAATTTATTTCTGTACAGTTGTTTATTTTTCGGGATTTAGTTTCTGATAAGGTATAACAAGGTCTTTTTCGGATATTTCTAATTTATCTGATTATTTTTTCAACAGATGGTACAATACACCCATGGGTTGAGCCGGACAGAGCACAATATGGCTCAATCAGTGCTATATCATCTGTTGAAAAGGAACCATCAAATAAATTCTGAAATATCCGAAAAAGATCATTTATACCTTACCAAAAACTAAATCCCGAAAAACCAAAAAGTTGATTCAATATTAGTTCTGAAAAAGAAGAAATGACGTTAAAGTATGTCTTTGTTACCGGCATTTTAGGCGGGTTGGCAGATCTATCGACCCTTGGGATTGGAGACCATATTGAGACCCCCCGGTAAAGTGAGGGTTAACACCACTTCTTAAATCTAGGATAATTAGATCTCCACTTATACAAGTTTTCTGCCACTACCAAATATATTTCCAGCAAAAAGCCAAAAACCGTGATATTTTCCTCGAAGATGCTGTTTCCTTTCATTATGCCACGAAAAATTGGGTACGGTCTTTCTCTGAAACATCGAAAAACGCCTTTCTCTGAAGATTTTTTTCTAATCAAGTCCTAGAAGCTTCAGGGGCGGATCCAACAGGTTAGTTTGGGGGAGGAGGGGGGAACCCATGCCGGAGAGCAAAAAGAAAAAAGAGGGTGGCGCGGCGACGGCAGCACCCTTCAGTTCTTATTTTTCTTCAAAGGGAATTTCGTTCATGTTTCGAACGGAAAACACTTAAAACTGATTTTACTGACATGTTCTCCCTACTTAGTCAATTATGAAACACTAATTTGCTTTTTGGAGGAGAAAAGGGTTTGACCCTCTTTTTGCTTTCGGGGGCATGGCTGGATTTCCTCCTCCTGTACCCGATTACAAATAAATTATTTCCTACATGAGCGTCACCTCTGTGTGTTTCCTTTGCCCTTGCAAAAAGTGTTAGTTATTTCCCCAACCTCTCAGAATTTTTATTTCTTTATCTATTTATTAATTAGCTGCGTACACTTCTATATATGAGGTGACTTTTCAAACACTGTCGTAATGGACATGAAGCAATGAAAACTATGAAAGGAGACGGTAGTTAAATGAGCTGGTAGCATTTAACGCAAGCACAGCTAATAACACTGCTTCCATGGATTGGCCAGCATTCTTCCGGCCTCAAACAGCGGAGGCAGGTAGTCAATATTTGAGAGGGCAACATTGACTTTTCAAACCATTTCTTTTTTAACGCCATGACTTAAGTGTTATGATTTATCATTGAAGAAAATATCTCAAATTCCCCGCTAGCAAGGCCCGTGCTCTCAGATCCACTGATACATGTCTTAACTGCTGAACGTATTTATATGCAGCAAGTTTGTCCGAGAGCGCAGGCAGCAGCACCACCTATGTAAGCAGGTATGCATAGATGGCGCTAGTCAAGTTAGGTGGCACTACCATGCAGAGGGCCAGTAGTCTTACTGACCCAGCGCCATCTGTGTTCACAGCTAGGTAAGCCAGGTGGCTCTGGGGGCTGGGAGGTTTTAGGGTGCACCCACAGCTTAGGTCATGCGGGCTTTAGGAGTGGCCTGACATAACTGCACCTATAAAAGTGGTGTGCAGCCCTATTTTGATTGGCCTGCTTTCACATACAACAAATTTCTACTGGTACATGCGTACACGAACGCGCAGAAAAGAACAAACCGCATAGGTACAACTCAGAAGCGTTCAGCAAGGTATAATGAGATTATGTTTACACAGCCTAGGTAGTTTATATGTTTCCATGGCAGTTTAGGTCAGCAGTCACTAGTCAGTCAGTCACAGCAGATGACAGTTTGGCAACTGTCCTTTGTCAAGGCAGTGCATGTACTGCCTAGTTTTCTACATTGTCTGTGACATGTGTTTTGTTTGCATTGAAGACAAAGTCTTACCGGGGGCTTCCCGTGGTATGTATTTCAGAGAGGTCATTGCTCTGAAAATTTTCTAGTGTACAGAGTGATGCCAGGATATTGCGCCTCTCCATGCACTAATTTGCTATAGCGCGCCGGGCCTATTCGAACCAAATCGTTGTGCTTAACTAGGCACTATTCTCCAACTTAAGGGACCAGAATACCCAATGTTGCTTAATTTTCGAATTTGTTTTTGTCTCGACATGTTCTTTTCTTCTTACGTTTGAAGATGTGTTTGGAAAATCTACCTAAAATACTTTTCAATATGTTTCATAGAGCAGAAACTGTACGTCTTCAGCTTAATATGCTCATTGACGGGGGGGTACCTGCCCATCCCCTCGGGTTTTTGAGACAGTATAAAAACGGCGTCGCGTAGCGCCGACGTTTTTGGCATACCTTTTCTGATCATTTTACAACTTCGGTCTAAATTTCAAGCTAAGGTCATCTCAGGTCAGGTCACCAGTACAGGTCAAGTAACCTGACCTCAAATAAATTTTAAGACAACATAAGTCAGAACAGGGTGAACTTATCTGATTGAAAATCATGTAACATAATAGGCCCACTGAGTTCTCTAAAATTTGTTCCGGTAATTTTTATATCGATGACCTAAGGTCAGCTGCGAGCTATGACCTTTTCATTAGAAATACATGAGAAAATATTTGTAACTAAATAACCTAGTAATGGATGATGATAGACCGCGTATATTAACTGCATTATATGTGTTGCCTTGTCTTTGCAGTTATAATGATATGAATTTTGACCTAAATTGACCTTGACCTGACCTCAGGTCACTTCAAATCCCATTTTGACCTGATTTGGCCTAGCAAGTTTATGTCATATATAGTTCAATTCGGCTTGCTGCGAGAATTCCAATGGTCTAAATTGTTTTGCACTATATGTACTTGTTCAGACGAAATGACCGAAAACCTTCATTTACGTGTTATCCCTATGATGGCACGTCTTGACCTCTAATGACCTTAAATGTGACCGGAATAAAAAATTGTGCAAATATTTTCGATAGAGAAGTGGATAGGCCAAACAACAACGTTTACCGTTTTCCGCTATCTAGCGTGGTTCTCGAGATCATAGGAGGGGCCGGGTACCCGCCCCTCCCCGTCAGAGCGAAGGCAGCTCAGACCTCCGTGAATGCGCGTGTTAAAACACCAGATGGGTTATCTCGAGGCACAGTTCGTCCTTCAAAGCAGAATTTATGACTCCACACTTCAGCCTGAGACCTTAAAAAACAGTGCTCAATAGCGAATTCGTGACGATAATCCAACCTGTTTCCATTGTTCTTCATCCGCTTGGAGGAGGCATGATAAACACAAGGACCGGGGCACATCTTCGGAAGTTCAAACCAATTCTATACACCAAAAAAACGAACAATTCAGCGTGTCTTATCAGACCATTACCAAAAAGTATTGTGGCCTGCTCTCATGGCTAAATATACTGCTCCATGAATTGTTAGGTTTACAGTTGTAGTCTTTAGTTAACCCTCGCTCCACCGGGGGGCCATCGATGGCCCCCCTAAGGTTTTTCCGGGATAGCAGAAAAACGACGAGGCGCAGCACCGCCGTTGAGGGCTCTACCTCTCACTGCATCATTTTCCCATCATCCCTGAAATTTTTTACCCCGGGTCACCCAAGGTCAGGTCACCAGACGAGGTCAACCAAGGTCACCTCACTTCAACTTTAGAGCTCTGTAAGAGCTACATTTCAAAGTCGATCAATTTGAAACTTCCTACACTTCATGACCCCTCCAGGGTCTACAAGGAGTATATCCGGGATTTTTCGATTTCGTGCCCTGAGGTCAGGTCACGAGGCGACCTCTCCCATTGGAAAAGCATGGGGAAAAGCTATTTCATGATATAAAAGCCACAAAAATGATTGCAAATACTCAGACTGCTCAGAACAACGTTTTTGGACACCCTTTCACGGATCCCAGGGGGTCATATTTGCCCTTTGACTTTTCCAAGGTCATCCAAGGTCACCGGAGGTCAAAAACAGTATTTTGACAATAACTTTTGATCTAATTAAGCTTAGAGCGGTGAAACAAACACCATCGTGTTTGTCTTGTCACTGGCTTTCATTTGATATACGGCAAGGTCACTTTTTGACCTTTCGTGACCTCAGGTCATATTAGGTCACGAGGTGACCTCTGGCGGTCAAACCACTGGCGGGAGGTCTTTACGTTCCACATAGCGGAAAAGTACTGGCAATTTCCTATCAAATGTACTTTACCAGGTCTCAATAGCTCTAATGACATAAGAGTTATGCCCAGTTTGCTTAATCATTGCATATTTGAGTGAAAATAGCCGATCTTGACCTAATTTGACCTCTGGAGGTCAAACCATTGACCTGAGCACTAAAACATGCGAAATAATTTCTTACTAAATTCACGCGAGCTTTCTATTGCACTTTGCAGATTTGCGCTAACGCCTATATTTTCGGAGTTAGAGGGGGGCCATCGATGGCCCCTCCGGTGGGGCGAAGGTGGCGCCGGACCCCCCGGTGGGGCGCGGGTTAAAGTTACCTGAGCTCATTCTGTAGAAAAAACTCCTTGCACACAGCATTAGAGGAAAGGCGCCCACACACCCTCCCCATCCACTGTTTGTATCCACAAATTTTCTGATTTTAGCAAAGCTGGGAATCTATTGTTGTTTTAAAGTGTGCGGAAGGTATACCCAAGTATGCCGAGTTTTTAGTTGTGGAGGGGAGTGTTCTTTGTTAGCTGAAGATTCACTAGACCACACCTTTTTCGGTCCGAAGGTATCATATATAATGCATGCACATATACCAATAAACCAACTGACCACCAGCATTCAGATACAATATGAAATAAGATGAGATGAGAGAAATTTATCTCTAACAGTACAAAATCATAACGTGGTACGAGATTGGCGCAAAAGTCTTAAGAGACGTAAATCACGGCACCGCTCTCATAATCATGCATATAATCACTATCATAATAACACATACTCATGGCTGTTCACACACCCACAGAGGCACTGTTCGTTCACTGGCCTTCGTCGGCCACGGTCACTTTGTCGGTAACAAAATGTCCATCTTTTCGTTCGGCCTTCTAAAAGTGATCACGTGCAAACCATAGACTACTTACCAGAGATCCTGTCATCCAAAACCAAAACGTCATGAGCCAATGTGGGGCAGCTCATTTGAAGAGGGTCACCACCAGTATTAGGGCGCATAAAATCCCATGAGGACTTAGCTACACTATTAAAACCGCACCAATCTTGTAGTGCGATCAAAAAACCTGCGCGAGACAACAAGTGAAATAGAACGTGCCTGGGGTACACATCTGTATGCCAAATGTGTGTTAGCCCCAAATACTGCAAATCAGCGCTCTTTAGGTAGCACCAAGGTCTCGCTCAGTAGTATAAGTAAACAGCGCACTTTACATAAATTTGCATTAAATTGTGATTACATCTTCGTATAATGACCGTAATCCTCGCTGCGGGGGTAACCATTTCCCTGGGGCTTATAATTCAAAATCTGTTGGAGAGAGACCTTTCTCTTTTTTGCTTGAGACTTATCGTTGCATCAACGTCAAGGTTAAGTGATGTCGGATGATGTAGGGAAGCTACCTGGGCTAATGATAGAGTAAATCACCAAATCCTGCCTCTGGGTGATTTCGAGCTGTGGCCCCCTGCAGAACTTACAGAATACCACAGCCGGGACAGAAGCGCGTGCTGACTGACTACATCACCCTCACCCTACGGACCTTTTTTATTGTTTCCTGGATATCCCAGGATGTGCGTATTAGTGATTCTGAACGGCATGAATAGACCTTATGTGACTTCGACCACATCTCAACACACACTTCCAGAGAAGGTTTGTTGTGACCCGCAAACGAGAGCTCTTTTGAACAGCTCTGTTCAACGTATCTCGCACACCACCCAAGGCAGCGGATTGGAAACCGGTCTGTCACTTACGAATCAAACTGTCATTGAATAGAATCTGAAAATAAAACCCTTCTGGAATAGACATGGGTTCTCTAAGTTTTATGACGCTATGAAAAGGCTTGGAGCACCCTAAAACCATAGCGCATAGACTCAATTGATTTTTCCGATTCAATCCTCAAGAAATTATTGATCCACGCATGTAATACACTGACATTAAAACCTTAGCCCTTCAACGCCTGGGGGTCCGATCAGACCCCCTCCCCCGATATTTCGCGAATGATACCAAGTCGATTCAAATGAGACGCATGTTGCTCTGCAGGCCTCTGAGGTGATCAGTCTCACAGCTTATGACCGAAAATTGACACCAGGTCAGGTTAGGTCAACGAGTTATGACGTCATTTCAAATTCCATGTAAAGCAATTCTGTTCTGAATGAGGGTAACAAAACCAGGGTGTTACTTGGTTTTAAGAAGAACATGTACCTAACCCCAGGTGGTGGTTTGTAGGGGAAGACCTCGAGTGGTATCGAGTCAATGTTTTGGTGTCGTCTTTAAATAATCTCAGAGTTTGTTTTAAACATTTTGAAAAACACACGATTTCCATATTCTGCAGCAATGTGAGTTACTTGCTGAACCCATGCCCATGTACCAGGCAGTCAGGAGCGTGCGTCCAAACCGGTGCGGCCCATTTGCTGAAGTTTCATGGGACGAAGACGGTGGAACATAGCATCAAGGAAACATCATTCGTAAATAAATATTTCCAGTGCTATTATCAAGAATAATGTCATTTATAGAAGTGGAAATGAAAGATGATGGGTTATCACCACGCGCACTGGAGGGGGCTCGGAGGCCCCCACCTATTTTTCTGAGGTGGTCGAAAACTGATACTTGGCTAAGTTTAAGAAAATTTAACGGCGATCGATTGGTGACATTTTTTTAAAATCGGTAGGCTGTTTTTACTTATATAATTTCAAAATCAGACCTGCATTTTGGATCGCCACAGCCGCCCAGTCGGACCAGTTCGCTTGCATTGGAGAATGGTGACGTCACAACGTCATATAACCGGGATGATATGTAAAGGTCACATCACATGAAGGTCAAAGGTCACAGATCAGGGTAATACCAGTACTTTCAAGGTCATTGACGCCAGTGCTTCCGGTCAAATGGAGTTAACCAGTCTGACGTATATCATGCTAAGACGTGATAGGTAAGGTAACTCAATGTTAATGTCAAGGTCAAAGGTCATGTTAAAGGTCAATCATCATTTTTTGTTAAGATAAAGGACTAAATTTTGGAAACTATGATGGCTAAATTGTTTAATCTTTGCTGCCTTTGCCAGATATGTAGATTTGTAGGTCATACGATTTGCATTTCAGACTGATCGGAAAGTGATTATTTCTAAGTTCCTAGCACAGGTAAATCTAAGAAAGAGGAAACACTGATTCCAGCTGTTTCATTTGAAATTAAAAGAAACAATTGTTAAATCCTGTTCTACCTGACGCTAAAAAGAAAAAGGAATGTTATGAGCATACGGGGAAAGTATTTTCATGGTGTATGGCCTTGTTCAGTGGCGGATTTACAACACCTGCTAGGGGCAGGCGGGAAAGGGATGGGGCCAAAATAGTAAAAACATAGTTTTGTCAATCAAATTCGACTGAAAGTAGACGTAAAGTAGCCTATTTGTCTCTCAAAGGCAACATACTATCGGCTTGATAGCTGGAATATTTTCCGAAAAGAACTGGCAATGAGAATCCAAAGCAATAAGAAAAGCTTAGGCTCCCGGCCGGATCCTAGTTTCTACCTTAATGCAGATCTTCCCAACAACCGAAAAGAGAGGCAAGACACAACGGCACGTGCCTGCAGGGCAGGAAAACACCACAAGTTCTGCAGATTAGCGGCCGCCTGAGCTCTGCACTGTCCCACCAGTCCCACCGGCAGCTTACTCGCATTGTGTCGAGTCTGGGCGACCTTGTCTCTGACCCGGACGTAGGTGAGTGAGTGGGTCTGGGGAGCACGCCACGCCACACGGACAATGATGATGCGGTGTTTAAGTTTAATGGATACTTGGCAGGGGGTGTTGAGGACGCCTGTTTTCTCACGCGGATACTTGGCAGTGGAAAAAGTTCATATCGGGCTGCTCTATCTTGCATAGATGCGGTGATATGAACCATTTCAAATACAACTTGTCAACATAAATATCCCTTTAAACGCGGCAGTCAGCTTAGGTCTGTATGATTACAAAGAAATCATAAGCATGCTTTTCTCGAGTGGTGACGAACAAAACACGGAAGGAGATGATCCTGTTTATAAGCAGTGATTTTTGCTCTCTTATGGTCAGAATAGAATGATATGCTCCAGCTGTAGCTTCGTACTTGGGGCTTAGGAGGAAAACATATTTACGAAATGCAATCCGATTTGAAATTTACTTATTCAAATTTTAAATAAAGTAGTCTGCAGAAGCTACGCATATTTTTCAGGATCCAATCACTTGTTCTGCATATTGCTGAACAAGCTTTTACGCAAAAAACAAGGGAACCTTCGGCCTAGCTTAGCATTACATCACCAGTAGCTGCGAATGCAATTCTCTAATTATGTAAACAGCTGTTTTAATCCTTTGCATGTTTTTCCAACAGTTGAAACATGTCCTTGTCTTCAACAGCCGCGGAGCTGGTCTCAGCCCCGTGTGAATGACAACCCCACAAAACAGGCCCGGTCACTTTCCTTTTGTATCAGCAGAAACACACTCACAGACCTGTTGTTCTTTGACGGCACACCCCGGAAGTGCTGGCCTCCTGTCCCAGTTAATAGGAGGCCTGCGTTGCCGTTCTGCACCGGTTTGCCTCCCACAGAACCGCAGGGGGTCTTCTCTGTGCCGTGCGGGCGTTCAGCATGCTGTCATCCTTGTTTGGAACTCGAGAGCCAAACACGCGCGAGGGGGTGTTGTCAGACGGTGCAGCTAATTGGTCGTGCCGGACTGTGGTTACAGAGAGAAGTTTCAATGCCAAATTTGTTCGCCCTTTCGTGGTTTGTTTGTCCTTACGCTATTGTTAAACATTGCCCGGTGTAGAAACATGTACCATAACAACAAAGGTGTGAAATAAACCTTATAAAGAGACGAGATAAGCTTTGTGTTTTCTTCACTTAGATCATTTCTCTTTTCTACTAAAAATAGATACAGATTGACTCTCCAGGTTTCTTTCGAAGCCGGATGAAACAGGTTGGGTTCCTACAACAATCTATAGGGAAAACGGAATGAGACAGCACAGAAACACTTTTCGGATCTATTTTTCGTGACGGAACAGGACGGCACAGGCTGAAATGGGACGGGGTGAGATGGCACAGGCTGAAATGGGACGGAGTGTGATGGCACAGGCTGAAATGGGACGGGATGGGATGGCGCAGGCTGAAATTGGACGGAGTGGGATGGCACAGGCTGAAATGGCACGGAGTGGGATGGCACAGGCTGAAATGGGACGGGGTGAGATGGCACAGGCTGAAATGGGACGGAGTGTGATGGCACAGGCTGAAATGGGACGGGATGGGATGGCGCAGGCTGAAATTGGACGGAGTGGGATGGCACAGGCTGAAATGGGACGGGGTGGGATGGCACAGGCTGAAATGGGACGGAGTGTTATGGCACAGGCTGAAATGGGACGGAGTGGGATGGCACAGGCTGAAATGGGACGGGGTGAGATGGCACAGGCTGAAATGGGACGGAGTGTGATGGCACAGGCTGAAATGGGACGGAGTGGGATGGCACGGGCTAAAATGGGACGGAGTGTTATGGCACAGGCTGAAATGGGACGGAGTGGGATGGCACAGGCTGAAATGGGACGGGGTGAGATGGCACAGGCTGAAATGGGACGGGGTGAGATGGCACAGGCTGAAATGGGACGGAGTGTGATGGCACAGGCTGAAATGGGACGGAGTGGGATGGCACAGGCTGAAATGGGACGGGGTGAGATGGCACAGGCTGAAATGGGACGGGGTGAGATGGCACAGGCTGAAATGGGACGGAGTGTGATGGCACAGGCTGAAATGGGACGGAGTGTGATGGCACAGGCTGAAATGGGACGGGATGGGATGGCGCAGGCTGAAATGGGACGGGGTGAGATGGCACAGGCTGAAATGGGACGGAGTGTGATGGCACAGGCTGAAATGGGACGGGGTGAGATGGCACAGGCTGAAATGGGACGGAGTGTGATGGCACAGGCTGAAATGGGACGGAGTGGGATGGCACAGGCTGAAATGGGACGGGGTGAGATGGCACAGGCTGAAATGGGACGGGGTGAGATGGCACAGGCTGAAATGGGACAGGGTGAGATGGCACAGGCTGAAATGGGACGGGGTGAGATGGCACAGGCTGAAATGGGACGGAGTGTGATGGCACAGGCTGAAATGGGACGGGGTGAGATGGCACAGGCTGAAATGGGACGGGGTGAGATGGCACAGGCTGAAATGGGACGGGGTGAGATGGCACAGGCTGAAATGGGACGGAGTGTGATGGCACAGGCTGAAATGGGACGGGGTGAGATGGCACAGGCTGAAATGGGACGGAGTGTGATGGCACAGGCTGAAATGGGACGGAGTGGGATGGCACAGGCTGAAATGGGACGGGGTGAGATGGCACAGGCTGAAATGGGACGGGGTGAGATGGCACAGGCTGAAATGGGACGGAGTGTGATGGCACAGGCTGAAATGGGACGGAGTGTGATGGCACAGGCTGAAATGGGACGGGATGGGATGGCGCAGGCTGAAATTGGACGGAGTGGGATGGCACAGGCTGAAATGGGACGGGGTGAGATGGCACAGGCTGAAATGGGACGGAGTGTGATGGCGCAGGCTGAAATGGGACGGAGTGGGATGGCACAGGCTGAAATGGGAGGGAATGGGACGGTACAGGCTGAAATGGGACGGAGTGGGATGGCACAGGCTGAAATGGGAGGGAATGGGACGGTACAGGCTGAAATGGGACGGAGTGGGATGGCACAGGCTAAAATTGGACGGAGTAGGATGGCACAGGATAAACTAGGACGGAGTGGGGGGGGTGACACAGGCTGAAATGGGACGGGATGGGATGGCACAGGCTGAAATGGGACGGAGTGTGATAGCACAGGCTGAAATGGGAGGGAATGGGACGGTACAGGCTGAAATGGGACGGAGTGGGGTGGCACAGGCTGAAATAAGACAAAGTGGGGTGACACAGGCTGAAATGGGAGGGAATGGGACGGTACAGGCTGAAATGGGACGGAGTGGGGTGGCACAGGCTGAAATAAGACAAAGTGGGGTGACACAGGCTGAAATGGGACGGAGTGGGATGGCACAGGCTGAAATGGGAGGGAATGGGACGGTACAGGCTGAAATGGGACGGAGTGGGATGGCACAGGCTAAAATTGGACGGAGTAGGATGGCACAGGATAAACTAGGACGGAGTGGGGGGGGTGACACAGGCTGAAATGGGACGGGATGGGATGGCACAGGCTGAAATGGGACGGAGTGTGATAGCACAGGCTGAAATGGGAGGGAATGGGACGGTACAGGCTGAAATGGGACGGAGTGGGGTGGCACAGGCTGAAATAAGACAAAGTGGGGTGACACAGGCTGAAATGGGACGGAGTGGGATGGCACAGGCTGAAATGGGACGAAGTAGGGTGGAGGCTAAAATGTTGTTCCATGTCGCACGCAGACCTCTGGCACGTGTTCATGGTATCGTGTTAATTTTGTGGCACACTTTGAACGCACACGCACGGTTGGCTCTCTTTCTATGCATCCCAGCACCTGTTTTTCGCGGTTTTAGATTTTAACCTACCACTGTCTGGACTTTTTTCGTGCACACTACCACCTGGGGCTCCAATAGAACCCCTATAATCTCGGAAACCGCAAGTGATACGGAAAAACTCGAATCAGCGCTGTAAGTGCTTGACTATTTTCTGCTTTGGAGCCGATTTTGAACCATATCCATTAACCCATTACGTCACAGTGGGCCAAAATGGGTCAAAACTAGGTTCATTTAAGGAATATCTTACGACTCGGCAGCCATTAGACCTAGAACAAAGCTGAAGGAATCAATGCATTTACCTTGATCCAAGGATTTGAATGATTGCAGCATGACCTTGCAAGATCACATTATGACCTTGACCTTTCAAGGTTATGTTGTATACCATTTGAATTCCTGGGTCAAGCTCGTCACTATGATACACAATTTAAGACTGTATTCTTTTTATTTCAAAATTTATAAACACAAATTGAAAACTGTGACATTTGGTGGCCTCTGATGACCTTGGTATTTACCTGATCTTAAAATGGATGAAATTATATTTAGGTAGGATGGTGTTAAAAAAACGAAACTGAACTAGCCCTTTAAGAAGTCGAGTGACACCCCATGGTTTTGTCAACGTCATTTTAGAAGAACAAAATCGCCTTTCATGGGTTTAGAAATTACGTCACAACTCGGTGACCTGATCCCAATTTCGATCAAAAGTTGTCACATTGATCACCTTACAGGCATGAAAGGTGATGCGCATCTAATTTAATTCGGTTCGGAATTGTTTGCAAAAACCCGAGTGGAGCCGATGGGAGCCGATCGGAGCCCTCAAGAGGTGAAAGGTTAATATACCACCTTAATATTTGCATTCCTAGTCGCCACATAACGTACAAATACTGCCCGCCACCCGTGTAGTGCTAAATCCACCGCAGAACGTCCTTCATTCTGTGGTTTGAATACTGAGTCATGCTTCATAACGCAACAGCTAGAGCTACGGTGACTGCCTGATCCGTTCAGTGGTTACGAGCCTTTAAGACATTCCCACACTCTGGTTAGCCTATTTTAAAAACATGATACATAATGTCGTTCATGATTATACCACCAAGCTTCTAGACCATGAAATATATATATATATATATATGTTACAGGCAGGGTGAAGAACCAGGCATTCTGCAGAATGTCTAGGCATTCTGCAGATTGCCCAGCCAATTTGGCATTCTGCAGAATGCCTAGGCAATCTGCAAAATGTCTAGGCAATCTGCAGATTGCCAAAGCGTCTGGGCATTCTGAAGAATGCCTAGGCATTCTGCAGAATGCCTAAAATTTCAGGCATTCTTCAAACTGCCTAACCCAATTTGCTCAGATAAGCATCCAATCAGGCAAATATTTGCTACCAAACAATCTATTTCATCTCACCCAGTGTTCCAAACACTCAACAGGCCAGGAATCGCTTTATGGATCCTGTGGTTCCCAGTTACCGTTTCCAAAAATACATAGGTTTTGTGACTCATTTTTTTGATCAGATACACATTCAGTAGTTTGACTTATGCTGAGCAATTTCACCGCTGGTGGGTCCGATTAGACCTCCCTTGGTTTTTCGCAAATGCTTCCGAGTCAACTTAAGTGAGAGCCTCGTCACTTCGCACACCTCTAGAGTAATTGACTCTACAACGTAAGACCAAAATTGGCATTAGGGCAGGCCAGGTCAACGAGTTTTGAAGACATTACGAAACCCATGTAAGACATTCCTAGATGAGGCTGACAAAACCAGGGTGTAACTCGGCTTCTAGAAGAGCTTGATCAAGTTTATAAGTATACATTATTTGCTAAATAAAGTTTATATTATGCGAAACCTCTTGAAAGGACAAATCGTCATGCTGGCATCCATTGTGAGGTCAGGTCAATAAAAAAGGTCACCAAAGGTCACCAAAGGTCATGGTATTGAAGTTGTTAGTGTTTATAACTTTTGAACAAGATATGATACATCAATAAATTTGGCATCATAGTGACGAGCATGACGCAAGGAGTCAAATGATGTGCAGCATGTTTCTGAAAGGTCATTACTTGGCATTGACCTGAGGTCAAATTTTGTTAACTTTGACCTGAGACCAGGGTCGCGATGGGACCTTTCAAGGTCATGTTGCATATCATTTGAATTATTGGGTCAAGACGAAGACATTGATGCCTTTGACCTTGTTCTAGGTCTAATGGTTCCCGAACTATAAAGGGTTTCCTAAATGGGACCAAATTTGACCCATATTTGCCTTCTGTGACGTCACGGGTCAGCGGATATGGTTCAAACTCGTCTTTGGAGTGTTTTTTATTTTTCTTTTCCGAGGTCGCCGCGACGATTATGGGCATCGATGATCAGGTCGCATAGATCACTGTCTTTTACGGCTTACAGGTCCGAATCCTTTTGTCAGTTTTACCTCACCACCAATTTTTGTCAGCAAGTACTTTTTTAATCTTGCTTAGTGCTTCTTATAGGGTACCCATACCCCTCTTTGTCCCGCAGATCGTGAAAAATTTATGCGTGATAGTCATGTGCTAGCATTGGTGTGTTAGCTGATTTGTATGGTTTCGCACGTCGAGAAAGCTTTCGAATCTCACACGAGACATGATGCTGAAAATTTGAGATCTAATCAATTATTTGTAAGTTTTTCTCCGGTGGTAAATTACAAACATTGTAAATTTTGTGGATCGGTTAGCAGCCTACCAGAAATACCTTAGTTTTGAAATGCAAAATATTTCAAACATATTCAGTACACCAATGTTTGCTGGCCACACATTTCTTTTCAGGATAGTTCAAAATCCGTGTAGAGTGATGCTTTCGAATGGTTGCGTCTTCGAAACTGACTTGGAAACTGTTACTTCTAAAAACATTTGTTTCATTATATCTAGTCAGAGTATTGAAATTTTTTCAGAAAAAAATCATTTTGAGGATTTGCGTGGCAAATTTGAAAATATTATTCAACCTAATGTTCATCTGACATTTTGTAGGCTACAAGTATCATGTAATCATTTGTTTCCAAATAATTTTCGAGACCCTACCAGAATTAAACCAAGCTTTCTTAAATACCTATGCTGAAAATTATACAATATCAGTCATTTAAACAGAAATATTACAGGGTTTCCATTTTAGTATTTAAGCAAAACACTCAACAGCCAACTTATACCTAATATCGCAGCACTTCGCGGCGCAACGATCCAGATCACAAAGATTGGTAGCTACTTCGAGGCAAACAAGATCAACTCCGTTCAATACAGTACAGCCTACCACATTGGCACAATATGCATATTCAGGACGATAAGCATGCGGTAGAATGAGCCAGTTTTTACAGCTGATTGTTACTGACAAGTTTAGCGCTTAGAAAATGCCTTCATCTGGCCATTCGTGAAGTATTATCCAGAGATATTGATGATGAATTTGGCAAATACAGGGCAGAAGCCGTCACCTGAAAAAAGAATGAGCCAGTTTTGATTTCCTGATTACTTGCTCTGTTTCCCATTGTCTCGCATTAGATGCGCACTGTTAACCCGGCCCCTCCAGGGCTCTTTTTGTTCACACCACCACTTGGGAGAGGGGTACGATCGGACCCTCTAGGATCTCAGGAACCGGAAGTAGGTAATACGAAACAAAATAGAACGGTGCCGAAATGCCTCACCGTCTTCTACTTTGGAGCCGAGTCTGAACCAGATCCGTCGACCCGTGACGTCACAGTGGGTCAAAATGAGTCAAATTTAGACCAATTAGTTAGTTAGTTAAGGACTCTTTATAGGGCGTTCTGTGCAAAGCACCTTCGCCTGCCTCCAAAGTGTGTGGGAGAATTTTGCGAGAGGGGTGTTTACTTCAATAACGCAGAACAAAGGGGCGAAGCTTATTTCAAGGAATGGGTCGCGAAGTGTAGCAACACTTGTGAGGGTAGGGGGTTGCTACGACAGAGTTGTCGAGCTTGGTTGTTGGGGAAAAGTTAGGATTTAACCCTCACCCCACCGGGGCCATCGATAGCCCCCCTAAGGGTTTTTTCAGGATAGCAGAAAAACAACGAGACGCAGCACCGCGGTTGAGGGCTCTATCCTTCACCCCATCATTTTTCCAACATCCCTGACATTTTTTACCCCGGGTCACCCAAGATCAGATCACGAGACGAGGTCAACCAAGGTCACCTCACTTCAATTTTTGAGCTCTATAAGAGCAACATTTATTAGTCGATCAATTTGAAACTTCCTACACTGCATGGCCCCTCCAAGTTCTACAAGGTGTATATCCGGGATTTTTTTATTTCCTGACCTGAGGTCAGGTCACGAGGTGACCTCTCCC
This sequence comes from Lepas anatifera, assembly GCA_034440635.1. Lineage (NCBI taxonomy): Eukaryota > Metazoa > Arthropoda > Thecostraca > Lepadidae > Lepas > Lepas anatifera. The sequence goes on from JAOTON010002137.1 coordinate 1,055,947, forward strand.
ATTGAAAAAGCATGGGGAAAAGCTGTATTATGATCTAAAAGTCACAAAAATGATTGCAAATGCTCGGACTGCTCAGAACAGCGGTCTTCGACACCCTTTCACGGATCCCATAGGGCATAGGGTCTGGCCTTTTCCTATCGAATGTACTTTACCAGATCTCAATAGCTCTAATTGCATAAGAGTTATGCCCCGTTTGCTTGAGCATTGCATATTTGAGTGAAAATGGCCTATCGTGACCTAACTTGACCTCTAAAGGTCAAACCATTGACCTGAGTGCTTAAGCAATGGAAGTTATGTCTTACTGAATTCACGCGAGCTTTCTAATGCACTTCGCAGATTTGCGCTAACCCTTATATGTTCGGAGTTAGGAGGGGGCCATCGATGGCCCCCGGTGGAGCGAAGGTGGCGCCAGACTCCCGGTGGGGCGCGGATTAAAAGGGTACGTGAAGAAGCTTGTTATCGCAAAGGTTAGTGATTTTATTTTTTTCCAGTTTTGTTACTTGTAATCGAATGACCGTTTTGGTTACGTTACTCGAGTTGAAAAATAATTTTGGGCAATTTGAAACACCCGGAAGCACCATGACGTGTTACCGCAGGTCTGGAGTAGTCAGCGCGTATATTTTTCATTTGAAGTGTTTTGGGATGATTTTTCAAAACGTAATCTAGTTCTTCTATAATCCGGTGATACCCTGTTTTTTTAGACTCATTTTAGGAGAACAAAATGACCTTACATGGTTAAGAAAGGATGCCATAGCTTGTCGACCTGATCTGACCAGATGTTAATTTTTTGTGGTAAGCTGTCAAGTTAATCACCCTAAAGGCCAGAAAAACGACGTAAGTCTCGTTTAAATCGGCGCATGATAATTCGCCAAAAACCGAGGGGAGAGGTCTGATCTGACCCTCACTAAGGTCTCGGGAACCGGAGCGCTGACATGGAAAAGCTTGAAACGGCGCTGGAAGTGTCTTACTGTCTTCTACTTTCAAAGTCAGCTTGAACCATGTCAGCTTTATAACCTATAACTTTATAAGCTTCATAACTATAACTATTAGCTTTTTACCTTTATAACTCGCTAACCATTACACATAGAACAAAGTCAAAGGCATCGATGAGTTCACCTAAACCCTAACATTTGAATGATATGCAACATGACCTTGAAAGGTACCATCGCACCCTTGACCTCAAGCAAAGGTCAAATCAAATAAAACCTTTTCAGGCTCATGTAGTACATAATTTGAATCCTTGGGTCATGCTCGTCAATATGATGTCAAATTTACTGCTGTGACTTACCTCGTCCAAAAGTTAAAGACCCAAACAACTTCGAAACTGTGACTTTTCGTGACCTCTGGTGACCTCGTTTTTGACCTGACTTAAAAATGGTTGCCAGCAGACAGGTTTGTCCCTTCAAAAGATTTCGCATGATGTTTAAAAACCTAATCTAGCTCTTCTCTTCTAGACGCCGAGTTACACCCTGTCGGCCTCATTTTGGAATACTATAATCGTCTTACATGGGTTTCGAAATGTCTTCAAAACTCGTTGACCTGGCCTGCCCTATGCCAATTTTGGTCATACGTTGTGGAATTAATCACTCTAGAGGTGTGCAAAGTGACGAGGCTCTCACTTAAATTGAATCGGAAGCATTTGCGAAAAACCAAAGGAGGTCTAATCCGACCCACCAGCGGTGAAATTGTTCAGTATAAATCAAAATACTGAATGCGTATCTGATCAATGAAATGAGTCACAAAACCTATGCATTTTATGAAACGGTAACTGGAAACCACAGGCCCCATAACGCGATTCCTGGCCTGTGGAGTGTTTGGAACACTGGGTGAGATGAAATAGATTGTTTGGTAGCAATTATTTGCCTGATTGGATGCTTATCTGAGCAAATTGGGTTAGGCAGTTTGAAGAATGCCTGAAATTTTAGGCATTCTGCAGAATGCCTAGGCATTCTTCAGAATGCCCAGACGCTTTGGCAATCTGCAGATTGCCTAGGCATTTTGCAGATTGCCTAGGCATTCTGCAGAATGCCAAACTGGCTGGGCAATCTGCAGAATGCCTAGGCATTCTGCAGAATGCCTGGTTCTTCACCCTGCCTGTAACATATATATATATATATATATATATATATATATATATATATATATATATATATATATATATATATATATATAATTTATGATAAAACGATGCAGGGATGAGACCTTTGCTTCACCTATTTAGGGTGGAATTCTGAGCCATCCAACAGAGTACGGCCAGGTCTGCCATAGAGTTAACGTACTTGTGCTCAGCTCATAGCCCGTAATGCTGTGGGCGCCCCGCTCTTTGCTGAACAAGGGTGCAAAACAACTTGGCGATAATTGAGAACTCTTAAGCAGACTTCCAGCCTTGACTGAAGTGCCTCATACACAATTGGATAAGTTTTCGGATTGCGGTATTCCTGGACTAGCTCTGGTGTATAGCGCGTTTTTTGTGCTGTTTCTTTTATCTAGAACTGTTTCAAAATTAAGATCACATCGGCTTTATCACATTCCAAACTGAGTGCCGAAAAAGCTTGAGATAGAATAGTATGCAGGCAGATAACTAGTTTACCGGAAGGCAATGCTAATCTGTCAATAGGCAACATCGAGTTTGATATGGGGCCTTTAACCCGCGTTCCAAATCTTAAGTAAGAAGCACTTGTATAACCTCCCCACGGTGTAGCATCGTGAATCTGAATAAACACAAGGCTCAGGCGACGACAAAAATCTGAAGGTGAACAATCTTTGCAAGCATGTCTTTTGTATAGCCCGACGAGGCAAGTAATGAACACATATGCCCTTAGCAAAGACAAATTTAATGTGTTTATATTTCCCGGGTCTTTGTTAATTTGATTCCGATGCAATGACACGAGGCTTATAAAGATAAAGCGCCGTACGCTTCTGGTCTATTTTCCACGGAGCAAAGAACTTTAAAATGAGCAAAGCCAACAACCATCCATAAAATTAATTGTATGACATCACATAGCATTATGAAACTGAATGATTGTCTATTCTTTTGATCGACTGCTGGAGTCATGCTCGCTTACTGGGATACCTTTTCAGAAATATGTCGATCTCACGCGAAGAAGTAGGAACTTCCTTAGCGTAAATTAACATAAGCGAATGAAAAAACCATGCACAGCACCACCATGGGAGACCCTGCCCGTTTTGAAGTTTCCACAGATATATATGTTCCCTGCTTATTTACTAGTAATTTAAAAGGACGACCCAATGGCAATCAAGCAGATCAGATTACGCAAGGAAAACTTCTGGCAGACACGACGATACACTTAATGATGTAAACGTGACGAGCGGCTACCATGTAGACCAATTTCACGCGTCATTTACGATTGCCCCCGCAGCAAAACCGTAATAGCATCCAGGTGGTTATAGGACGTACTATGGGATCTGGATCGAGCTATTCTCCAGAAATTAAGTCGTCGCAGGTTCTGATTGGAATCCCCTAGACAATGCTAAAAGACAGACCCCTGTTGGACCAATGAAACATGGTATCACCACCGCTGGATACGTCACTGAAAAGTTGTTTCTTAAAGTGGCAATAATATGGGTGATGCGATTTGCACCTTTAGTTGGAGCTGAATTAGATAATGTTAGCATCACCAAAAATGTTAAGCGCCTTCACTAGACTGTTTTCCACTGAATATTAGCCTTATAAATAGTTATTTCATTAGATTCGTTCATTAATTCACTGCATCTTAACAAAATAACGAGCAGTGATGTTTTTTATCAGTCAATGATAGGAGCAGGTCTACCAGAGAAACAACTTTTATTGCATCTGGTAATTTGTTGGACAATAGTTCTTTGATGGGTCATACATCTCACCAGCTCGGGGTCAGAAGAGGTTTCAACTGTTTTTTCTAAATCCCAACGCACACATGATACAACAACCAAGAAAAACGACCAAATGTATAGGCGATTCATATGATTTGTGGCCAGAAAAAATGATAGCTGCCAGCACTAAGGTGTTTAATTGCATGCTTTGAACGCTGGCGTCCAGCCGTCGGTGTTACACCTGATGGTGCACCTGGGCGCACCCTTGACCGTGTGTGTGACGTGTCCAGGGCTGGGGGTGCGGTGGGAAAGTCCACCGAGCCCGGCGAGGGCGGGAATACACGCCACACAGAGCTAAGAATCATGAAAGGCTTCTGGAGCACTGAGGTGGACGACACAATTTTGCTGTTATAGATGAATGAAAATCATCTGTGACACGGCCAGAGCTTGGCTCCAAAGTGCTTACTTCAATAAGGAACTGGGGAGTCACGCCATAGAAACTAATGACACAATGAAACACCGTCAGGGTCTTCAACAACTTTGAGGAATGAGCTTTTAAGTCACTAAAGCACACAAAAAATAGGAAGCTTTCGAAGACGATGAACTATCTTCTAGACACAACGGTTGGGTTTGGCTTGGTATGTATGTACATGACGAAGCGTGCAGCATGCTTGAAGCTACATTTCGAAAGTAAGACAAATCGTTGCACTGAATGCACAATTGTGACAATTTCATATATTAAATGCAGTTTTAAAGGTATATATCTACTCTGTTGTGATCTCCACGTGTTTGGATTGAGGCCATCGTGCTGAGACGATAGCTGCAGAGGTGGTACTATTTCCACTGTTGGTCAGCTTAGCCCTATTCCTGTCAGAAGGCGGGTTCGGGCCCTTCCATGATATCTCAGAATACTTTATTAATAATTTTTCTAATGCTGAACTTTATTTTGAAAACAAAAAAGAAAATTATAGGCAGGACATGTAAAATATACATTTTACAGCAGCTTTTTACATTTTCCATACCTTTCTGACCTTTTGTTTGATTTTTACAGAACTTATACATATTAGCAGATAATTGGGGCAAACTCGTCATATCTTCTAGTTATACAACAATTCTTATCTCAATGGTGATTCCAGTGCCCCAACCATATGGTAAAGTATAAATATTTTGTCAGTATTCTATTATTTATATTAGCAGACATCAGATACTGAGTGACATTTTTGACATCGAGACAAATAGCATAATGTCAAAAAATCCGCAGAGATGGATGCAGAAAAGCAGAATAATGGGACAAGATGCATATTGTCAATGTCTAAAAGGCATGTGCACATATATTTGAGCTATCGATACTTTTCATGTTTCTCCCTTTAACCACCCATGTCAAACCTGAGATGGGGATTCTGAATGATCTTATCTCCTTGATCCACCTATGGATGACTTTTCCCTCTTGGGTCTGGAAACAACCACATGCCCAGGACGCTTGTCTCATTCATTGCGCTGAGTACCAATACTAAAACGCCCTTGCACAAACGTGAAAACCCCTTAATTACCATTTCTGTGCACGGCTATGACGTGTTATTACCGTATAATATACGGTTGGGAGTCTCTTGTTCTTCCCGGTTGTCTTTTAAGCAGTGTTTTTGCTCTGCAAGAGTACAATTCAATTGCATTAAGAAATTCCATTTCGAGTTGCTGGGACTTCCTCTGTCAAGATTATGTGAAAATATAAGCAAAATCCCACCTGGCATCTTACCTATAATTTTTGAAAATTCCAGCTGCTCTCAATATTAATACCAAGGTTTTTTGGGCAAATAGCGCACCATACACAATAATACTCATTTTGCGAGTAAATCCTCCCTAAACACCGAGCCATAGTCCCACCCCCTGGTGAAGATATTATCCTTAAACTTGAAAAATATATCCATGCTGTGTTAGGAAAATTCAAAGTTTCAAAAGCCTACAGCAAACAGTTTTGGAGATATCCCGAAAAATATGATGGGTGGGAGGACTCTGCCCACCCTGGCAAGAATAGGATTAAAACTAGATTCTAATGTGAAAATGATAACATTCTAAGGGCATGCTATTCTTTAACACCAGCTTGCGTTCAGGATCTGCTGGGGCACCAAACAGTACAGCCGGTAAACAATCTGAAAAAAGTTGTTTGCTAAGCTCCACACCTACACTCGAATGCACGCAGCCAACACAGCAGCAAGCAGTCCCATTCCATTTCACTATGGTAATTGTCACGTCGTAAAGGTGGTATGCCGCTGAGCAAACAAACAGATGCGTGGGGCCGGACAAACGCTCAGCTCTAAATCGACCGGAAGTGCCACGGACAAGTGACGGAGAGAGCCAGGTGTGAAAATGGATAGTCATGTAGGAGCTAAACGGAGCAGGAACAAGTGTGGAAGAGTATCAGACTCGCATTGGATGGCTGAGTCGGAAAGTGCCCGTCACAGTTCAACATTTCGGTGACGGTTCAAAAAAATAATGGATAATGTATAAATGTGGTTTTATGTCAAAATCCTGATTTTAGGTATTTTGTTTTACCGAGCGAATGCGCAGCACTCACAAGGTATCATATGGATAAAACTTCACACATGAGTTACCCGGCCCGAGCATCATGATAATGAAAGGTGCACTCATGGGTACAGGTATCAATTCGATTGCACGTGCTCATTTTAAAACCTTTTTTATAAATAATAATGCTGGTCAGTAGAAATAACACAAAAACAAAGCAGAAAAACAAAAGAGAGAAGCAATACAAAATAAAATGAGCAGACAGATTATCCAAAACGTGCCTAACAAAACAAATAAAATGACGGAAAAAACTAACCAATTATAATTATATGTTTGAAGTTGTGGGCCCACATTTTTCGAGAAAAAGGCTGTTACCATAATAAAAAATTATTGCGTTTCCCGAAGACCTTAAAAACTCTCAAATAATGACTTCGAAAAGTTTAAACACTGGAAAACCGAGATATTCACAGCCATAATGTGACTAGCATGTGAGCATCTGCATTTCCGAAGCCTTGTTAAACTGTTTGGATGGCGACGAATGGAAGAATTAGTCAATTAGAAATATCAAAAGAAAATATAAATCAATTGTTATCAAATCATTTAGTCGATTCCTTATTGGGCTTCATGCAAATTTATTACAGATTGGGGCATCCAATTTTGGCGGCTGGACTTCTAGTGCGATTTCCTAGCCTTTATTTTAAAGAAGAAGGGTAAAACTTTAAAAATATTGAAGCCAACTTTCATTTGCCGTTTTGAAACAAAAGCGTACATTTGATTGTTGCCAATAAAGGAGCTTTCCTGGTCAGAGTCACGTCAGTATCTCGTCTTATCGGGCTATGCTCAAGCAGGTATAGGGGTTGAGCCCTAGGCTCCTTGGATGCATCAAAATATTTATATCTGGGATTGTTTCTATTGTGATTTTTCACCTGTGAGATCATCATAGAACGGAGCAACGGACAAACTAACCACATTCGCGAGATATAAGTTCTCGGCGTGGTCGCAGTTAATCTAATACGCCCGGAAATCCACTCCTGATGATGAATACCCTGCTGGCTTTCTTGCACCAAAAAACAGCGACTTCCTATGTCGAGACCAGCGTTTCTGAGACGGTATCAGGCTGTTTCATGAGGCAGTCGGTTCCGACAGGGCTCGCCCCTTGACGTGCGCGCTCCAACAAATCAGCTCACAGCGAGCCGCGCCGTCCGACGCTACACAGATAAGATGTAATTACTGAACAAGCGGGAGATACACGGCAAAACAATGCACCATACTCTCTCCTGCTCTTCAGTGGTGGTGCCAAGACCTCAGCATGACAAACCTCTGGCTAGCAAAGCAGAATGCTCCGCAGAATAGTGAGCCTAGGTAGATGAAAATTCACTCTCCCTTACTCTCTCATCATTCTCCACTTACCAAGCCTCCATTAAATCACAGAGTTTAAACTAAAGTCGGGGCTATATGATACCATTTATCCTGCCATGCGAGTTACGTGTCTCAGTGAGCCTCGTGCCAAGGCAACTTTCACACCTGACGCTGGGCGAGCCTGAGAGGCCTAATATATGTCACCACCTGATGGTCGGAGAGTACCGAGTGGCTGTACCGCCCCGCTCACCCACAATGGCACACTCTCGAGGGGTCTCGCCGGCACAATGCATCCCAATCAGCGATCGTGGGCTGACGAGAGACGTGAGATAAGTCACTGCTTTCCTCCACGGGCGAAACCATGTGAGGATAGATGGGGTCCATCCTTACAAATGTTTTTTTAAAGATAAGAACCTTTTCTGCAAGCAGATTATTACTTCACACTCTACATATTAATAGAGTCGAGTCTTTTTATAGCAAAAAATATGCATAAGCATGCCAATTATTAAGAATCCTTCACTGGAACTGTCAGCACTCAACTGACGCCCCTGCCACCGCCTGCTTACCGGCGGCGTGGGTAGGTGTGTGTGAGAATGTGACGGGCCATGCCTGCCGCATGTCAATAGCTGGCGGCGACAGGTCATTGCCTGGGGCGCCGTGCGACAGCCGAGAGAAAACTCGTCCATTCAGAGTCGCCGTCCGGGTGGACGTCGTGACGACACACGGTCTGGAAGGTTATTAGCGGCAATCAGACTGTGGGTAAACGTGAAACGATGACCCAAGAGGCGTTAGAGGGTAATCGAGAGGACCGGAGTCGATGGAGAACTCATGACGAAACAGAGACTCACACATGGTGTTCTATTTATACTGGGGCTGGTATATCACGAGTCAAACGTTTCTCAAGCGGTTTAGTACAGCGATGAACTAGACTGAGAGCTTCGCAATGAATCTGATACCGAAATAGAACAGAAAGGAACTTTATCTATTTTTTAGGAAAACATGCATGTAGTTACAGCATGACTTATATGGGTTGTTCGATCAAATCATTAAGACTACTCTTGGAGTCACAGCAGTGTTTTTTGCTGGATTTTGATTATAAAGGGCTCGGGTTGGTAAGGAAGATTGAGAATGACCGAGAACTCAAAAATGGCCCGTAACGGTATTATGGAACCGGTTAACAAAATGAGCTGGGTGGAAACCAACAATTTGAATGATAGTATATTCATGCATCGAGTTTATCGCTATAGGTGTATGCTCAAATTAAAGAATTTCTACTTGGTGCCCCAGTTGCACATAATTCAGCGCAGACCCAAATGCATTGGTAATAACTTTGTGAAGGATGCAGAGATGATGACTATCTGCCCTCTGTAAAGTACTGCTATTGTTGCACTGCTTCTAAGCGTTCACTATTTCTAAGCATTATGCTTTATAGCCCACACACAAACCAACATCATGAATTTCGCAGAACACCGAGCTTTCCATTTATACGAGACTTGAAGGGCCCATTCACGCTCGGTGGAATCTGCCGACAGTATCTGCCGATATTTTTGCCCTCAATCTTCTCATGTGCTTTTGAAATTTCCGTCGGCAGATGCTCTCGACCGATCCTGCTTAGTGTGAATAGGCCCTCACCCAGAAAATTACGTCTTAGAAATGCGTATGTCGTATGTCAAAACACAAATCTCAAAACGTTACACACGTTTCCTTAAAAAGTTAAGACCAGGGAAGTTCCACCATGCCCTCTTTAAAACTGCATTGCAGTTTTCCTGGGAAAAGTTGAAGAAGTGTCACTTAGCCCTTATCTAGAAAAATCGGGCCTAGAATACAGTTTTTTCTTCAAATATCTTTGGACACTAGAAAACTGACCAGAAAAGAAATGCCAAACATAGCACTTTTCTAAACTAGAAATTCTCAGTGCTATCAAAACATACGCAATTCAAACTCATTTTCATACTCGATCAAAACCGATAAAATCTAGCTTTCGTAAACGCTTACTTCAACAAGCCCTTATCATATTACCCATTTAATAATTAAACTGTTATAAGAAACAAGTAACAGTGAAAACTTTCTTTCATCCCTTCAGAAGTAACGAGCTTTCTTAACTCCATCATATTCCGAATATGTTTTTAGACTTGCTTTCAGGCGAGAAATAAAAACTAAGTATGGCCTGCTTCTTTGCATTCTTAGCAATGTGTTTAAGCAGTGTTCCTGATCAGGCATTTTTACCCAACTACAGGAGTCAGCCCACTGACACAAGCGAACGCACTTCTGTAAGACCGACTGCTGATGAAACTCACAGCAAATCGTTTGAGCAATACCAGTGATGTCTGCATGCGTTCCTTCTCCAACAGACGGCGAACTAAACAATTGGTACATCGAAAGCTCAAGCACGTCTTGTGTCCACACGCCAGATGCAGGCAGATACAATTCTCGGGTGTGTACAGATACAATTGTCAGGTGTGTACCAACATCGCAAGTCAACTTTCAACTCGCACAGCTCATGCACAATTGCGCGTCTAAAACGGAAACATTTGGTTTTGTATTGAACATTATTACGCCACAAAGCGTCAAATAAGGATAAATATAAGGTGGCCGAATTTATTGCTAAAATGGATATAAGGTCCGTAAACAAAGCAAATCAAACTTAATCACATATAATTTGTCAAAACAAAAGCTGTGATTTTTTAATTATCGTGATTTTGTTAATATAGCAGAATCAAATCATCTGATCATGTGTCAAATATCTGTTTACGGATAGAAAAAGATGGCAGAAAACCAATCGAAATATAATACTGGTGAACAAAGTTTTGTAAATTTGTCGTTGAAAAAAGTTGTGTGTCATGTGGGATATCTTTTTATGATAAAAAATGCGGCTGAATTTTTTCACGTTCATTTTCTGCTAATTTTACGCAAACTTTGCATTAATTTTACGTAGACTGCTCTGCCCCAGTTACTTAGTGCAAAAAACAAGCGCTTATCGCAATTGAGCGCAAATTTTTGGAGCGCGAGCTCAAAAGATTACATCATCGCCCTGCTCGTTCAATGAGACGTCCAATCGTGAGGCCATTTTGTACCTATGAATCATGATACCGAAACCACGAACCCTTATTTATCCATCGGAAAATTAAAATTCATGAGCACGGACTAAATATTTTATGAACCTTGAAATATGCACAAATAATCTACCACAAAACACAATATTTTGACTCATTCAAAATAGAAACAAAACAAAAACCATGCCATACCTTAGACGTGACCAATACCTCAGCGCTAAGAAAGCTGTAAGGTATACATAAACAACATTTTGTGCCGCAGCTTGAAGAAACAATTTACATCCAGAGAAGGTCAAATACAGAAGTTGGGTTTATCAGATCACCTACCAGCCACTGCAGCGGAGTCTTCTTTTTGGCCGGCTTCTTGCCGAGTATTTTGGTGCTGATCCGCCGGACCACGGGTCTTCGGTACTTGGGCCGCTTGGTGGACACACGTCGGAGGCGCCGCTTCCGACGCTTATCCTCACGCGTCAGCCGCACATCACTATCAGTCTGTGACGTCATAACTGATCCGAAATCCTCCCGCTAATTGACACAGATTCGGCGGGAACGAGTTCTCCGATGAATTACCTTGTTCAGCTGATATCTATTGTGCGTCAGCTCATTGTGAAAAGGATGAGGCAGTGGGTATCCGTCTGTCCCGGGAACGTTCCGTGTCTAGTTCCACCACGGAGACGATAACCCGCGCACTTGCGGAACCGCTAGTGGGAGTAACTGTTCATTTTGAGAGCTGTGGTGCTACCACCTCAGTCTGCTGAACCACCTAGTGCACGCGGGTTTTGTTTCACACGTGGATTCTTTGAGAGAGAAAGTTAAAAATCCCCTCCTTCTGTCTTGATGTTTCTTCTCTAAAACAATCCGTATTGCACTTATCCGACTATAAAACATTTATCAGTCAGACATTTTGAGTTCACGCTGCCGTGGAATATCTCCTTCAGTGCACTGCCTAGTCCTTGTTTCCGAAGCTGTCTTCTCTGTTCGCACGTGCAATCACAAGTACATAATAAATCCACAGCACGGCTCGCCTCCTCTCTCCCGCCCACTGGGTCACAGCCAGTCGCCGGCCGCGTGGAGGAGCACTGGAACACAGTCGTCGTCAGCGCGCCCGCTCTGGGAAGACTGACGTCGACGCTCCCGCCGCGGCGGCTCCCAGCGCCCCGTCCAAGGCTGACGGTGCCTCGTGTCACACACGTCGTGGCGGGGGTCTCGACCACGCACGAGCCCGCCCCGGCACTGCAGCACACGCAGAGGTGACGATCCCACAGGTGAGCCTGAGAGAAACGCCGGCTCTGCACGTCGATTTGAGGATTTATCCGACTACTCAGTTTGTCAGTCTTACGACACTCTTAAGTGTATATGTTGGTGTGGGCCACCTGCAGAATGTCGCGAGCGGGTATAATATAGCCATGCAGACGAATGAATTCCTGCACTTGTAGAGCAGCTTCTTTCCAATGTTTAGTAGCGCTCGAGCCCCATTAGTGTTTGAAGAAGCTCCACCGATGAACCGCTGAGCCCTACTAATAATACAGTCCCAGCGCTGGGACTCAGTGCTCAAAATCGTGGGTTCTCTTTGGTAGGCCAGGCCCTGGTGGGAATAGACAGGTACCCAAAATTATTGTTGAGGCGTTTGTAGAAATTGCAGGCCTCGTTGATCCCAGCCGCGTCCTCTGGAGTAGCAACAGGCCCCTGTGGTCAGCCGGGCCTCCATGCGGCACCGTGCTGGTGGCCGGGGAAACTCATAGACGATTGGGCAGGTGCTACTGTACAAACTCCACGGAAACTAGCAAGAGTTATCTCTGGTACACCATCCAATCCCCGTCTTTATTCTACGTTATTTAATTTTTCTATTTCCCCATTAACCCCTTTTTTCGTTTTTATCATGTTCATTGTACCATGTACTGTCCCACCACTTCAGCTGTATCGCCGCTGCTGCGTCGAACCCGAGAATGCCGGCAACTCCCGCGCATCGGCCTATATGTGCGCGGGGCATGTTTTCAGGCCCGCTTCATATGGCCCTGCTGCGTCGTGCGGCGCCTTCTTCGTGCCCATTTCTTGTCATCGTGTTTTTGTCTTTTCATGATGTTTTGAGCTTTTTTATCCATGTACTTGTGTTTACACATCGTGTTTGATGATAATATATGTATGGATACAATTCTGTTTGTCTTAGGATTTTTCTGGTCACAGCTGACCCTGCTGGTCTCAGAGGGCTCAGCTTAATAATAAGGGCTCATGACGACTGGCCACTTTGAAGTTACCAAAAATACAGGAAAGTACCCATCAGTTTACAATGTTAGTTGCTGCTCTCGCATCTGGCCTCCGACATCACAAAATATAAACAATATCAAGGCGCAATCCTAATTTTTCAGTAGAACCATACGAAGGGTGTGACCGGAAAATATCGAGAGGTGATACAAACTTCAAGCACTTGGAACACACAAACGGCTGCAGTTGCGTTGCTTGTCGTGAATAGTTAAAAATCAGCCCACTGGACACCCCATTCCGCATCGATCTAAAAAACCCTGGTGGGAATATCTCATTCTATGGGTTGGAGCCTGCTGATTTAAGTAATACATTTTTGATTAAAGAAGATATTATTCTTGTAATTCACACCTTGTTAGCTAATTTTTCCGAAAAAGGAAAACCCTCATTCTTCACGAGTCTCTTGTGGGCGGGGACCTGAGAGCATCCGCCTCTCACCTATAGAAAACATAAGACTGCTCCTCTGTCCACGCTATTGTCATCTACTATGTCTTCACTTAAGCCTTTTTGTGGTGAAAACTTATCGCGGGTGCTGCACCAGACAACGGTGTTTTGCAGCGCACAGAAAACCGAGGCTAAACACGAAGCGACACCGGTGGGAATCAACAGTGCCGCACATTCACGTGGGGCGGTGACCTGAGCTGGCCTACGAAGATTTCCCACTGATTAAACACCCATCAGCCGGCCATTCGGACCTTCACTTGCATCTTCAGCAAATGAGACTGGTGCCTCCGACGTGCCCAGCCGACCAGAAGAAAGCGGCTCGGAGAGAACCGGACACAGCGTCGGTGTTCTGGTGTTGATCACGCACTCATGCTAACGCGCAGAGTCTCAGCTCCGCTCAGTGTCGCCCTTCCACCTGTGCCGCTCCTCATCAGTATTCAGCCGGGAGAATGTTGCAGCCATGCAAGCCAGGTCCGTATACCAACACCCAGTATCAGAGAGAGCGATCAGGCCTCAGAATGCCGGATCCAACAATCGGGCCAGATACTATTCCGATGCGCACGTGCTGGAGATTGTTGTCTGTCAGTCCAAAGAATTCTCAGCAAGTTGTTTCGTGCATTTCCTCCTAGTTCGGAAACAAGTGACATTGTTGGTAGATATCTGTTGCATTGATAGATGAGTTTACATACGTGAACACAATCCAAATACCATGCAAGGAGAAACCTGAATATTCGAGGATTACAATAAACCTTGTACAGGTGTCTTATACTCAACGCCAAAGGTGAAAAGTTCATCATGGCAGGTTTTACCAGTACAGCCTCGAATAAATTAAATTGGTTGAAAAATGGATTAAGCACACAACCCTATTCAAGTTACTAACCCTTGTTGACACGGTAAATGTTTGGGTATATAATCGGCAGCTGGCGTGAGTATTAAGGGCAGTCGCTTGCCTGACAAAACAACATGCACGGATTATCTTAGCAATACCTGTACTGCGCATTTTTCGTGACTCAACGAAGAATGTGCGCTTGTAGATCTGGGTATGAGATACCCGCGGCTTACCGACCACTAACTCAGAGTAGCGTGTCGACTCCAAGCATGAAAGAGAACCTTACAGCGCCGCAAATTATTTCACAATTTAATCCAGGCAAGGCCGCCGGCGGTTTACATCGAAAGTGTAACGAATGGGCGCACGGGCCGTGGTTAGCATGGAGAGCAGAACGTATGGGGACAAAAGAAAACTTCACGCGTCCGGAACGCTGGTCTGGCTGGGTGCCTCCCCTCGCGCGGATCAGTGCGGATGGGTGCACGTACAAGAGATGTGCATGTCGATGTTGAGTTCGTTAAGCTCTGCTTGAGGCACAGCATCCCCGTCGTCCATCGGTGCTCCGGTGAAAGTTATTTTGTGCAGACTGGGTTTTATTAGGCAAAAAGCATGACTGTCACTATTCTAGCCACTCCCGAATCCGGTGGGAGGGCTAGGGGGGCCATGTGTCCCCAAACTGGTCCAAATAGGACCAAAATCTCCAAAATTAATATTTAAAACTAAAATGCTATCATCTTAAAATTAACAACTTTGAAAGAACATTACGCGCACAATTCCAATGAAGTCTACATGTTGACCGCGCGGCCGACTAATTTATTCCAATGGACTTATACAGCGTCAGCATCAGCTGGCAAACACCCACGTCTCTCTGGCAACTGTACTCGATTTCGTTAGTTGTCAGAGCTTATATAATTCTGCAAATATTAGTATATATCTTAACGACTTCACTATACTCATGAAACCCTTTATTGTTGGCCTGACAAACCAACAAACAGGTAATTCACGTCCAATGGTAAGTACGCAGGTTTTCAGTGTAGTCTTGCTCACGTTTGTCTCCATGCTATGTCATGGCACCAGCGGGCACTTTATTATCCGTCATTATAATATTATAAAAACGTGGCTAACTGTCTCCGATTGCCATGATCTATAACCGCCGTCTCAAAATAATGTGGCACCGAAATTAAATTTGAATGCAAAGTTGAAGCTTCCGATGAGCTGGGATATTTTCTTTCTACACCTCACACAAAACAATGCATTTTTAGCAGCGCCGGGTTTTCCGATTGCAGTGAGCGACTGGCACTGGGTGCCGCTTCACGGCATCACTTCAAGTACCCGTGACCGGAAGTGGCACCTTGTATCCGGTTTTGGTCGTCCACATGCACAGTGTGCACACAGCTCCCTCAGTTCCATTTAGCTCTGGGACTCGTCGTCCAGTCGACCTTTTAACGTGGAATACACCGTGCCATCGACGCTTATTTAGCCCGTGGCCGTCTTAGCACGCCCTGAGACCTTTTCCAACAAGGCGAGTCGTGTCTGTGCAGACTTAACTTGCACTTCCGACAGTGGTGTGCCTTTAACCCTCCCGCATCACCTCCTATGACGAGGTCAAGTGGCTGCCCAGACCTGCGCAACCAACAGAGCGTCAGACCAACTTTGCCCGCACTATCAGTGAAGTTCATGTCTCTGTCGGTACCTCTGGCGCTGTCCTAGTTATAATTTTTGGGGCTTATCGACGCACCAACTACCAGCGTCATATAGCGTTGGAAACTATTTCCCTGTTGGAAGGGTTTCTCGGGAGCCAGATTCGCCCCTCGTCCAGGGAAGCCGCCGGGCCTTGAACCCGGGTCGGCCGCGTGGAAAGCGAGAGTGCCAACCACTACACCACCGCACCCTCTCCTTCCAGTGTTGCCTTGGATAGGCTTTGTTTGACGTGGAGTTTGCCATCATGGCGTCTTGCATGGTGTCGAATTGGAGACGCCCTTTTTAACGACCATCGTTTGAAGCAAGCAAGCAAGCAATGGCTTTTTATTAGGCGTTCTGTGCATAGCACCTTTGCCCGCCTCTAAAGGAGTGTGTGGGAGAATTTTTAGAATTTTGTGTGAGGGTAAGCTACGTTAGTCTGTTAAAGCAATGGGAGTTATTTCAAGTAATGGGTTGCAAGATATTTTAGCTTGCAAATGGACGGTCGTGGCAATGGCATAGCCATGCCAGGGGGTCTTTTAATAAGTTTAGTCCCGCAGAGTGCGAAGGTTATTTCTGTGGCTGAAGACCTTAAATTTAGGTTTGAAATTTAGAATTTGAAATTTAGAATTTGGAATTTAGAATTTGAA
Organism: Lepas anatifera; assembly: GCA_034440635.1. Lineage (NCBI taxonomy): Eukaryota > Metazoa > Arthropoda > Thecostraca > Lepadidae > Lepas > Lepas anatifera. The sequence continues at coordinate 1,072,548 of JAOTON010002137.1, forward strand.
ATTTAGAATTTGGAATTTAGAATTTAGAATTTTGTGTGTCAGCTATTGATGTCCGCTTGTATACGTTACTCGAAAGCCTCCGTTAACTCAATAATTTCGTATTTTAGAAAGTGCGCTAAACACCTGGCCAGGGTGCCGCGATTTACCCTGCAACCCGGAGGTGAAGTTGCAGCTCCCTTTCGGCTGGGCAGCCGCCGCGGAGAAAGAAGTGTGAGAGGATAGTTAGATTGTTAGTAAGAGTATAGGTGTGGTTAGTATAGACCCGCAGTGAAGGTATCACTGCGGTGAAGAAATCTAGCCTATCTAACCTAACCTGATTTCAAAGTTAGCCTAACATAACCTATCCTTAGCCTACAATGAACCATTTAAAGGTTACAAAACTATTGCTTAAATTTCGCAGTGGATCAGCTATGATTAGAAAATAGGCAAGTCCTACTTTGGGGTGCACCATGCACCCTCATCATATATACTGGGAGGAGTGATTTATAGAAACTTCTCTGCCAGAGTCCTTTAGAAATGTAAAGACTTTTTCGGAAGTTCAGGATGGTCGTTACCGAGCAGAGTTTTTAGGTCTACAGGGATGTTTTGGATTCGGCAGTAATCTAGCATGGGTTGCCGATGGGTATTGTGCTGGGGACAATCGATGAGAATGTGATGGGGATTCTCCATTGCGTCGCAGGTACCACAGGTACCCGCGTTCAATAGGCATTTAATTTTGTGTGTCCATTTCTGAGTCTGGTTAGAATAACCTCGCGCCGGCGACTCTTTTGGTTTGAACTGGGCCAGTAGCCGATGTTAGGCTTGATATAGAATAGGTGGGCGCTGTGGTTTGTGGTCCAGTTATGTTGAATTTGCTTCCGGATGGTGTCCTGGAGGAGAGCTTTGCTATCGTCTCCAGACCACTTTAAGGGTTCGATCTCTCTAAGTTCTAGGGACTTTTGTGCTCATGGCCTTTCGTTTGAGATATTGACCCTCGCATTTATTCCGTTTTTTCTTTTCGCCACCTCAGGGAAAAGAGAGGGGATTCTGCCTAGTCCACTCACGATTAACCTTTATGGACTAATGACAATACGACAAAACTCAGCGTGCTGTTCGCGACAAGAGCACGCGATTTCTACCAATGTTCATGACCTGAAGTCATCAGGTCGGCTTCCAGGTCAGGTCAAAGATATGGTTTTGCCTCTCACGACTAATTTGGCCGCGCTCTTCGTCACACGCGGTATAATCGGCATAGTTGGTGCCACGGTAGACCCAAAGCAAAACAACTTCCCGTTTGAGGTCACCAAGAGTCAATCAGGCTCGAAATGCACTGGCAAGGTCTCATCAGGTCATTAAAGGTCATAGAAGGCAAACTGAAGTCATAGCATCCTTTACATCTGTGCTACATCCGAGAGAACCCAGCAAAAGGCCCCTAAAAGCCAACAACTTGACTATATGCTTTCAGAAATTACATCATAGCTCGGTAATGTGACAACAAGCGGATATATTTTTCCAACTATAAGGAATAGTAAAATTAATAAGCCATGTGAGTGCTTTGAGTGCGAGGGTAAAGGTAAACAGTCCCACAGTGATCATTTTTAAGTGAATCAGATAATACCTACGACAGATGAATGGTTAGATTTTATTCCGTTTCGTCCAGAAATTATGTTACCAAATAAAACAACGAGCCAAACATCGCAACAGATGGTCCGGCCAGGGAAGGCCAGGAACGCTCACCCACGGTCGGGCACTGATTCTCTGTGGCTAATGCATTTCAGCATTCGGCACATTCCAGATCGATCGAAACATGCCAATCATACGTGTTGCAAGAAGATCAATGTTGCAAATCCTACCCCACTATTGCACCGCATGAAATGGCCCTGTATGCCATTGCATGGTGACACCAGATGTCGGCTTGCATGGCATTCTCACGGGCAATGAGCGCAAGAAGCCGATTGCTCAGTGACGTATGGCCGGGCCGAGGCCTTGGCCCCCGGCGCTCGGCGAAGCTCAATAGTTTTCCAGGAGCCGCCCGGACTGTGATCACCGCCCCAGTCCGGCCTGGAATGCCTCGATAATGCCCTGTTTGGTAGCGGGCCGCGGCGTCGCCGCCGCCGAGATGTGATTATTCCGACGGGCACACACCCACAGCTTCTGTAAGCACCAGCGAGGCAGGCCGCCGGACGACGGCAATAGAGCGGAGCTGTGATTGATGCATCGGCTCTAGTCGCTCCCGCAGGCACATGCACACAGACAACCGCAGTTCTGGATCGTTTCACGGTCAATCGACCAGTAACACCTTGAGCGACGGCTTTTGTATAGCCCATTACAAGCGCATAGGGACTCCAGCCAAGCGGAACAATTCATACGGGAGATTAACGACTTGTTTTGGGCTGTACAAGAAATAATCATGCTTTTGAATTGACTTTTGGGAGGAATAAGGTCATTTCATGATCTGAAGATAATGAGATTCAACAACTGAAGCACGTACCGTAAAGGTTCATTCACACTTGGTAGAAGCTGCCAACCGAACCCGCCAATATCTGTTTGTTGTGAATCCTCTCACGTGCTTTTGTAAATTCCGTCGGCAGGAATCCTGGCAAATTCTTCCGGGTTTGAATGGGCCCTGATTGCGAGAAGCCCTACTAGAAGATATTAATTATGTTCATTATTGAATGAAAAAAACAAAAGAGAGGTGTCATTCGCAGATAATTTATTTTTACGTAGATACATAAAAGTAAAGAAAAATCGCATACATCAGATGGACACGCATACGAATTTCCGATACAAATAAAAGAAACGTATCAGAGCGAACATTGCTGTTGGACATTTTAGCGCGTGCGACGGACAGGACGAGACTTGGAAGATGGCAGAAAACACTCAGCCAAGGACAGAGCGGGGCAATGAGAATGGCCGGAAGCGCGTGAAGGACACAGGGGAGGAGGAGAGAACAGATGTTGGCACAAAAATAAACAGAAAAACGACGCGTTTTACAGCCTCTGCTGCAAACTTCCGCTCTCCGAAACTAATATCAGACTCAGAATGCATCATTCAGCAAACCAGAGCGCATCAGCGAAGTTTTCTCAGTCATCAGTTCCATTAACTTATCCGGTTAGCCACAGAACCATTTCCGCTCATTAACATCTGCCGAAATGGTCTCAGTAATTAGCGCTCGGATTCACACCTGGGTATATTCTTCCAGGTCGAATGGGCCCATAAAGCGTCAGGCGTGCTCTTGATCCAGTCCCAGCAGCCATTTCGTAACGTCTCACTCCAGAGGAGACCAAAACTTCCAGTCCTAACCACAGAGTCTCACCATGTAAGGCACAGAATTAGACAGTTTGTGGTTGTACCATGTGGACGGTATCTAGCACTACCAGTTTCTTAGACGACGAGAGTGAGACATAACTAGTCACCGATTCAGCCGTGTTTCATTCTGGGGGCCATCCCGGGTGACGGCGAGTCCCAGTGAGGCCTGGATTCCCAGGCTGGCAGGTGCGGCCCGCCCCGGGAGCCGCCTCGTGCAGCGGTGTCCCGCCGCTCACACACTGCTCCCACGACCCGCCCAGCAGCGTGGTGTAACCGCCAAGCTCCGTCCTCTGACGTCACGCAGCGCACGCAGACAGAACGGCGGCTGGATGGAGACACCCAGAGCAGAAAACACGCAGACAGAATGGAGGCGGCTGGATGGAGACGCCCAGAACAGAACACACGCAGACAGAATGGAGGCGACTGGATGGAGACACCCAGAACAGAACACACGCAGACAGAATAGAGGCGGCTGGATGGAGACGCCCAGAACAGAACACACGCAGACAGAATGGTGGCGGCTGGATGGAGACACCCAGAACAGAAAACTCACGCAGACAGAATGGAGGCGGCTGTATGGAGACACCCAGAACAGAACACACGCAGACAGAATGGAGGCGACTGGATGGAGACACCCAGAACAGAACACACGCAGACAGAATGGAGGCGGCTGGATGGAGACGCCCAGAACAGAAAACTCACGCAGACAGAATGGAGGCGGCTAGATGGAGACGCCCAGAACAGAAAACTCACGCAGACAGAATGGAGGCGGCTGGATGGAGACGCCCAGAACAGAAAACTCACGCAGACAGAATGGAGGCGGCTAGATGGAGACGCCCAGAACAGAACACACGCAGACAGAATGGAGGCGGCTAGATGGAGACGCCCAGAACAGAAAACTCACGCAGACAGAATGGAGGCGGCTGGATGGAGACACCCAGAACAGAACACACGCAGACAGAATGGAGGCGGTTGGATGGAGACGGCCAGAGCAGAAGCACTCGGGGGTATTGTGTGAGGTAGTTATAACTTAGCTATAAATAGTTGCGACGAAGAAAAATAAAAAGAAATGATCAGCACTGCATCGGCATTCGTAGCACTACCATTAATAGAACTTAAGAATTGTGTTGGGTACTTTGAACTCCAAGAGCCTTAGCCCCATATAGCTTCAGCCGCTGACGTGCCCTAAAACCACAATCCAAGAACTCTCCGAGAGAACTTCTTCAAGACAAGATCTTGCCGATAAAAACTAGCCAGCAGGTTAACTGGTATCTCATTTTAGAAGTGCGATTTCGCTGTCAACAACATGGAAAATGGTTCATGATATATAATCAATAGGAAACTGAGTAATAACTGCCATACCAGGAAATGCTTTCATCGATAATTAACAAGTCTATTCCAAAACTTAACAAACAAAAAAAACATATTAATTTCACTGGATGTTTTCCAGATCTCGTTGCCGTATCACTGTCAGATATCGGAGGCCATTAGCACACACTGGGCAGAGATTAAAACAATACAGCCAGAGGACGATTCTCGGCTATCCTGCACAGCCGAGAATATCCAAACGGAAGCCCTCAAGTTCCTGCCCTTGTTGCGTGCCAGCCATGCCGGATATCCTCTGTCCAGGCTTGTCTTCAGGGTCCGCGCCAGCCCCCTCCCTCCTCAATCCCTCCCACATCCGGCTACCAGCTCACAATAACACACCAGACCACAGAAAACAGATGGGCGAGCAGCAGAACAGAGCGAAGACAATGCCGGACTAAGAACTGACGTAAGCATGCCGCAGATTACTACAAGTCGCGAGATGTGGCGGATTAGAATGTTTCCGCACCAGAGACAAGGCTACTGGCTTGCGTACGCCCTTCTCGGAACCTTCTTGAGTAGCTACTGGCTGAGGCAGATCTGGGTAAAATGTTTGGAGAGGGGGAGGCAGCCAGAGCAGAACGATGAAATGCATAGTGATTTTAAGAAAATTCGGTCAAAATCAGCTAAAGCTAAGTAAAATTTGACCACGGGAGGAGGATGGTTGGGTTGGCCCCTCTGAATCTGCCCCTGCATATTAGTAAAGATGAAGAAACAGGGAGCAATAGGGCCCATGATCAGACATCAGCGTCTTAATCATAGGGCCTTTGGGATTACAGAGACCAAAAGGCTCTAAAACGTCCCTTTCCCCTCAGCGTTTTGGATGGTGTTACACATAGACCTGTTATAATTAAAATGTGGTGATGCGAGCTGTGGAGAAATGACACAATAATTTTCAAGTTCCAGATTTTATCTGAATATTTGCATCAAATCAGCTTAGCTATGGGAAAACCGGCAGACATTATGCATTGAAGAAAAGCGAATGCAGCCTTCACACAGCTATCACAGAATATCTAAAGCACGGTCGATTTCATTGACCGGGACTTGGTCAACAACTTCAAACAAGGAATGTTTGGGGTTTTGCTTGCAAGATGCCTGAAATGTCATTGCTTTTCTTATCTGCCATGTTTGCCCGCAGTTCTCATCTGTCTCTGACGTACAATTTATTCCGCCTTGCAGCACCCTCATGATTAGCAGACCCAAGCAAGACAACAGCAGCACAGTCCAAGCTGTGTGGTCTAAAACTATACAACACATTCACACAGTTTCTGCGCTAAAACACTGGTGCAGAAAAAGTTCACAACACCGATGACACAGCGATCTCTTTATCGCTAAATCGCTAGATCGCGTGCTGAACGATACATTTCCTTCTAAAGACCACGGTGGCTTAAGACTCAGCAAAAATGAATGCAAGGAATTGAAGGGTACGTAGCTGCTTCAATAGATATCATTTGCCAGTCGTTTTTATGTTTGCCACACCGTTCAAGAAAATGAGACTGTTCACAAACAGGAAACGACAAGTGATTCATGGCATTTCCAGCCAGTACGCAGGCTTTCCGCAAAGATAATAAAGCGGCATAGCTTGACATCTAGTTTACTGAGACAGGGTCACTTTATACTCCCGAAAAATGTCCCATACATATGGGTCATCTCAGCACCAGGACAGCCTTTCCTCCCAAAGTTCGATATACTGCGAGAACACCGATACAAACAGAGCCCGGAGAGGTTCCCTGGAGACTGCACCAATCACAGCGCAGAAGCACTGTAGACTCCAACACGGCACAGGGCTGTAACCTCTCCTCCAGCGCCGTGCGTGATCTAGTACGCCACGCAGATAATTCTGATACAACCACAGCCGCTCTCTCTAAAGCTTCCCTGGGCAATCCAGAGCAGCCTGTTTAGAGGCCAAGGGTATCAATAAGTCCTCTATCTGCACTCGAACCTTCATTATCCCAAATTTGCTTTACAGTTATTTAGAAATCAAGGAGAAAGAGTTCTGGAATACCCTCGTCATACTTCTATTTATGAAAGACGTATGAATCAACATAATAACCCACATCCATATCTGCATCGAATTTATTCGAATTTTCTGGCCCGTCCGCTCCACTCTGTAAACCGTTGGGGATTCATTTACACACTTGGCCCCTGACGCACTCTGGCGTTTATGCTGCGTGACTGCCGCTGCCCTCGTAAAACGCCTCGTCCCTTGGGAGCAGCGGGCTCGGCACCACGCAGCACCCCGGGGGTCGCAGATAGGTCATACTGATATCAGCCCGGGTGTCGCGCGGGGCGACCGGACCGAATGGCTGTGAGCTGTTTTCTATTAGCGCGTGTTTGTCCTGCACGTGAACGATGTGCCCGTTTACTAGTTTTCACTGCAAGCGCAGACGCACGTGACAAATGTACACCGATGCCGCTCGCTAGGAAGCTGCAGGTTAAGATAAACACACCGGCGCATCAAGCGGAGCGGCTGAATGCAGTCTTGAGCATGACTCCGGCAGAAATCGAAAGCAGCTGCGGACAAGGTCACGAGGCGCGCTACTGCAGCAGACCTGGGCCCGCAACTCAGACGGACTGACGTTGCATCACGGTGCTGTGACCCACTTGCAGCACCTGAGTCGTTCAAAACGAGTCCAGGGTTCACTTCCTTCGGATGTTGAGGGTTCTGGTGGAGAGCCGGCGAAGCCAAGGACCAATGTCTACATGCATTGATTATTGGTCAGAATAATTTTAAATTTACCGTTAGTTTGTGGTAATGATAGCTGAAGGGCGTGAGACTGCATGGAATGTGGTGTAGGGGCAGGGGCTGGGATAGTAAAGTGGTCAAGACCACAGATTTCCAGTGGGGTGGCACGAGCTGGTGGCTCCATTCTCACCACACCTTGTGTTTCCGTGTCCTGGCTGGCTCGATGTATGGCCAAACTGCACTTGCTGTAGTCGGGCCCATGGTGTGCTGGAGATTAAATAAAGGAATTCGAATAATTCATATCTATATACTATAAGCACTTCCACTCAATACAAGTGACTTTTAAGTGTTGTGATGAGTATGCATCGATTAAAAGATGTAAAAGGAGACGGTAAGTATGAGGAAGAAGAAAGCGGGATTCTACTGCATTATGATATAATTTTTGGGCTTTAACGACGCACCAACAGCCAACGTTGCGTCCCTAACTCTACCCCGGTGGGAGGGTTTTGGTGGATCACATTTCACTTATCGAGAGAATTTGCCGGGACTTGAGCCCGGCATCTATGGATTGGGAAACAGTCACACAATCCACCGAGCCTCTCGTTCCCTGGTTAGTTACGAACTCTAGCCCTGAGTTTGTTGCCGGCGAAAAAGCACACTTCTCTACCTGTGCTATCGGTTTTGGCTACTAATGTGCCTTCTTTCCAATATATAGAGCTGTCTGTAATTGCCAATTGTGTATGATTAACACTTGTTTCAATATAACATGCATTTGTTTGACAGCAAAACGTGTGCAAAAAGAGCATTGACAGCCGCTAAAAATACCTAACTAGTGTTTTTCCACTTTGAGTTCACTCCCCGTCATTTTAAGAAAGCAATAGTGTTCCTACTTTTATCGAGCTCCCTCGGATGAGAAACTTGCTAACAGTTGCTGTAGACGCTATGCAGTTTGTCCAGCGTTGAGAGCACAGGACCTGATCAGCACTCTCTTCATACGACACAGGCCTGTTTAGTTAACCTTCGCCCGGGTGGGGGTCTTTTAGACCCCCTCGGGTTTTACCTAAGTGACCAAAAACGGCAGCGCGCAGCGCCGCCAAACTTGGTCTAGCTGTTCCTTCATCATTTTTACATCTTTCCTGAAAATTTTGGCTCAAGGTCATATCAGGTCAGGTCACCAGGCCAGGTGAAGTGACCTCACCTCAAAAATACTTAGGACCGCATAACTAATAGAAGGGTTAATCGATCAAGTTGAAACTCATACCACATATTGGGCCCACCAGGAGCTACAACATTTGTTCCGGGATTTTTGATATTGGTGACCTAAGGTCATGTGCAGAGCATGACCTCCCCATTGTCAATACATGGGGAAAATCACGAAATGAGCTTTTCTCAGTAAGTATGGATGGAATCAACTTCAAACATCGGTTGCGACTTGCTCTTAGCCCATTTCTGGAGCTGATGCCAAAATTTTGACTTGTGACCTTTGAAAGGTCACCTTAGGTCAAATAAGCATTTTTTGTTTTTTTCTCTATAAATTTTGAATAAAATAAGATAGAGCTTTTATTTTGTCACCAAAGTGTTTGTATAGTCACTGGAAGTCAAATGATATACATCATGACTATACCAGGTCAAGTTGGGTCAGACCGTTGACCTGGGTCAGGTCAAATTCTTAAATTTGACCTGGCATAGCAATATCATATATCATTCGATTCATATTGACGAGAGGATTGCAATGGTGCATAAACTATGGCTGTATCTTGTTTGGTTTGAAGCTATTAGCGAAAACGTAAACGCCCTTATGGATGGGTGGCTATGGGCATTCCCAAGAATATGCCCAATATCTGGTGACCTGTAGCTCCCTAGGCTTTGACCTGACACGAAAATGAATGCGACTGTAATGAAAGCGAATCTCAAGAGCTTTCGAATGGTGTTAGAAAAATGTTTCTAGCTATCATAGTTTCTGAGATATATGAGGTTTTCTTAGTACACCTCATATTAGCGATTTTGACCTATTTTGACCTCTGGTGACCTTGATATTGACCTGACAAGAAAAATGACCAAGTATTTTCGATATCATTTTCGAAGAGCTTTCGATTGCCGTTTTGCGCTTTTTCTAGCTCTCTTAGTTTTTGAGATCGTGGGTCTTTTTAGCCCCCACCAGAGCGAAGGTGGCTCGTACCCGCCACCGGGGCAAGGGTTAAACGTCGATGTAAGAGCAAAGCTTCGTCAAGATAACATACTGCTGCGACCAAAGGCCTGAAATGCTTTGCTATCGTGTCTAAGGAAATGCTATCGTGTCTAAGGAAGAAATGTTCAAATACAAACCAGCATTCGGTGCTGGTAGACATTGCAGTTCTGAGTTGAGGAGCATGATTACAAGTTGATAAGATGATTGATAACCTGCCTCCTTAAATCCTGAAAGAAAAATGTAGCTAATACGCTGGGGCTGCACATTCGGGGTGTATGTTCGGACAGAGTTACTGGCTTAACGTAAGCCTAACGTTGAGACAGATGTACAGGTTGACCAAATGGTTTACGAATGGTTAATAAGATTAACTTAACTTATAAGGTGGACTGAGTTTAGGGATAGTTTGGCCTTAACAACTCAAGATAAGTATGTATTAAGGATGGAAAAATTTTCACGGAAGGTATGTTATCTGTAACAAAAATATATGATATTTTGATCACTATTAATTCATTGAAGGAAATTATATCTAATAAAGACAGCATCGGGTTGAAATAAATTGGAAAGTTACCAATCATGGCACTGGTCTAGCTTTACATATAACAATGATAGAGAAATGGTTTTGTTTGCATCTTAGCTGCAGTCAGCATATCAAGAGATTATCAACTAAACAATTAAGATAATTCAGCGAGGTATTGTTAATGAAAAAGATAGTGACTAGCTAAAATAAATGAAGTCTGCCATACAATTACTGGTCTAGTTTTGCCACATTTTGGACACAATCCGAGGGTTAGAGGAGGCCAGAACATCACAAGATTACTTTACTTACAAGGTTGATCCACGAGGAATACTTTGTCGCCAACGTGACGTCACAAAGTTTGGCACCAATATGGTAGCAGTAGCTGATGCATATGCGGCGCGTTTAGTTCAACAATCGAAAACAACAAACAACTAACAACAAACTAAGCTGACGGGGGTTTAGACACTCGGCGGCGGGAGGGATTGATTATCATTAATATGTATTCTTTTCCATGCCGGGACGAGCTAGAACGTGGGCAGTCTGCAAACATAAGGGTTTCTGCCGATGTATTGTCTAACGTAAAGTGCTCGTTTAGACCGATTGAGGTTGCGTTAATTTTTTTACAAACCACGTGACGAGTGACGAGTAACCATGTAAAGTGACGAGATATACACGATGATGTTTCATTCAGCGCTCTAGCTTAATTAGGTCAAAAGTTATTTCCAAAATACTGTTTGTAGCTCCTGGTGACCTTTGATTAGACCTCAGAGAGGGTGAGAAAGGAAAAATATGGCCCTGGAATCCGTGAAAGTGGTGTCCAAGAGCTGCCTTTTCTGAGCAAGCTGAATATTTGCAATCGTTTTTGTGACTTTTAGATCATAAGACAGCTTTTTCCCCATGCTTTTTCAATGAGCGAGGTCACCTCATGACTTGAACTCAGGCCAAGAAATAAAAGCCCGGATATACGGCCTTGTGGAGGCCCTGGGGGGTTTCATGAAGTGTAGGAAGTTTCTAATCGATTGATTCAGAAATGTAGCTCTTATAGAGCTCAAAAAGTTGAAGTGAGGTGACCTTGGTTGACCTCGCCCTGATGACCTGACCTTGGGTGACCCGGTGTAAAAGATTTCAGGAGGGATGGTGGAAAAATGATGGAGTGAGAGGAAGAGCCCTCAACCGCGGTGCTGCACCTCCTTGTTTTTTCTGCTATCCCGAAAATAAACCCTAGGAGGGTCATCGATGGACCTGGTGGGACGAGGGTTAAGGTGCTTTGCAGAGCCAACTTTGAATGCCTTTATTTTTAAGAAAAAACCGACAATAACGCCTTCAAATGGTCAATTTCAAAAACAAATATCATGTAGAATTGTGGAAAAAGAACAATGTTTTCCCTTCGACTTATACTGTTCTTGGTGAGAGCTGGCTGAAATCGACGAATTTTAACATGGGACCTATCGGGTGAAAGGGAAAGCTTTGTCGCCAACGTGACGTCACAGTAAAGGCGACTCCTGATTCGTGGTTGGGGCTGAGAACATCATTGCACGGCATCCAGTTTTTAATAATAATTCATTTTAAGCGACCTTTGTATGGAGCTCAATTCGGGGTCCTACACTATGACCAAGAACTCGTGATTTTTCTTCTCGTATTATGCTGATACTGATGAATGAATAGTGCCAGAATAGATAGCATCAGTGCATTAAATCCATTTCGCATCCAGGATTCAGGGGTCAGGCCATTAAACATCCCTACCAACGTAAAATCATGCTCCTCCGTTTCAGCACTGCAAAATTAACTTTTCATAACTGTATCCATAGATAACAGTAGACCACTAACGGAAAACACACACAATTTCGTGTCAGATCCAGGTAAAATTTTATCTATGTTTTATCTAATAACGCTTTAAATTCTGAAAGCCCCACGCTGATACCTGAAATGCCAGGCTGTCGATACCACTTGTGTATACCTGTGTATATGTCGATACCCATCTCAATACAACCTCCGCGCTCATATTGTCAGCAGCAATTTAGCTTCGACTCTGTTGAAAACAAAACAGCATAAGTCAGATGACGCATTGTAAATGCATTCCCCTTAGCAGACAAGGCCATGCTGCAGAACCGCTCTAACAGCAGGCATCCTGTGAAGCAGCCAGCCAACGACCTTGACCAGTGACTCATTTATACTGGCTCCTTCGGGCCGGCGTCCTCCAACATGAATCAGAACCAGCCAAACGGGATCTGCCACGCACTCAGTGACCACTGGAGGATTTTCCAGGCTTCCGGCTCTCGTCATCGAGCGTTCATGCCCCGCCGTCAAATGTGTTTCCCTCAAAAGGTCGTGAGTCCACGCGATTAAGCTGCGGGTCTTTCAGACTACACGCTAGACACAGGTGGTGTCAAAAGCATGGCATTTCGGTTACTCTTATCAGACAGACACCAGAGGGTACGGATGAAAATGACATAATTGATGATTAAGTGGTATTATGTAAATGTGCGTCGCTGTTGGCCAAACACAATTATACGAACGTGCGGAATGTAGCCTTGTATTCGTTCACGGTCACGAAGAACAATAAGCTGATATGATCTACGCACGTCTTCTATCTCCCAACACTTAAATCGCGGTGCAGATAGGGATGGGTGGCCTCCATCCCAACATTGGAGATGCTTACTGAAGGCCTGTCAAAGGGTGAGTGTCAAAACCTTACTGGTGATTTCTGAGAAACTGTTGCACAGGAACGAAATCTAAGAAGATCCACGACAACAAACTCAGGTGGACAGCTGATGCAGAAGCTACCGCTTCTCCGCAAGAGGTGCATTTGCTAACAAAACAAGAAAGGCATTAGACCCTGAACCTCCCAGCGCAAGCATTTGCAAAATCATCATGTCACGCCAGACGAACAGTGAAGCTCCCGATGTTTTGATGCTAGCGCAAACGTGCAATCTTCGGGGAGATTGTCGTTAATCTTCAGCTGGAAATCTCCAGGGAGATTTCCAGCTGAGTGGCTGGAGCTTGACGGTACTCACCATGAAGACGTCGGTGGAGTGTTGACTGCGCCGGGACCCGATGGAACGTCCCTGACCCGGAGGGCCTGGTCATCCACCAGGGTGCCGCTTCCGGCGGGGCCCTCGGCGCTGGCCAGTTCAGGCACCGTGCCACTCTGGCTCCACTGCAAAAGTCAGACAGAGTGGCGCTCTGGGCAACGGCTTATCGATTAGGTTCCACAGGTGTTCACTCACGAAGGAAATGATTGATAAAGTGTTGATTATTCCGGTTAGAGAGAAAACGAAGCGCATCTCAGGAAGAGTAGGAGACCAAGAACTATCTATAAGGGCACGTTTGTGGGAGCCTGACATTTATAATATTTTTATATTACGCATTGTCGCATGAGTGTCATAGAAACATCGTTATCCTAATTTTGTGTCCCCTGGTGCGCCATAGTAAAGACCAGTATGCACCATGGGCCGAGGCCGATAAGCATAGATATGTAACGCTATAAAAATATACCTCTCACCATCCCACTAGAATTGAATCTTTATGCACTTGCGCACAGTAAAAATAGCCGTTCAGTTCGAAATGTCTTTATTAGGCACATCGAACACGTAAATGAAATCAAAAACATCTACAGCCAAATAGGGCATAGATCATTGCACTGAAGAGCTGCAAAGGATGACCTTGTTTAATCACTTTCCCGTAACAGCACGTGTGCTGGTGACACAGTTAGCCGAAAACCACGCAAGAACAGTTGCACTGGAGACAATGGCAGCCTCAGTCCTATCTCTCCATCGTCCGATTACAATACCTGGAACAGAGGGCTGTTCGGACCACGCGGCAGGCAGGCGGGACGGACAGAGACAAGATATAAGAAGTGAGACACGCAGGTCACCGGATATCACTAAAAAGGAACCAACTTTTTAAAAAATGAAGTTAA